>VWYI01000710.1:109430-186745 GCA_013399455.1 Anthoscopus minutus | reverse complement strand
GGGGCGGGCGGGTCGGGGGCCCCCGCCGCCTCCCCGGGCTCCCCCACTGCTTCCCTCCGTCCCTCCCCACGATGTTGTTTCGTTATATCATGTCCATCATGTGACACCCGGAGGCCTCTCTATGGAAACTTAAAGGGGACTTTCACGTCCGCCGCCGCCGCCGGACCCGCCGGTACCCTCGGGGTGTTGCGAGCCCTGCTGGTGCCCGCCTGCCTCCCTCCTCTACCTCCCTTCCCGGGGGGCTGCGCTCCCTGGTCTACCGCCCTTTGCTTAAAGCAAGTTGCTGCGCTTTTTTCTTCTGTTATTATTTATTAGGGGTTGGTTTGGTGTTTGGGCTTTAGGTGGTTTCTTTTTTTTCTCTTTCCCCTTTTCGCAGAAAGGAATAATCAGGGAACAACCGGCCGGGCAGGCACCGTGCGGAAGGATGGACCCCGCTCGTGGAGGCTGCGGGATCCGGTGCTCGTCTGCGGCCGCGGCGGGTCTCGGGTGCTGGAAGCGGCAGAAAAACTAACAAACAAAAAAAATCTAAAACAACCAAAAGAAAAAAATATAAAATAATTAAGGCGGAAAAACCCCCTTGTTTGTGTCGGACGGAGGAGGAGCAGGTGTGAGCGGTTCTGCCTGTGCGGGGTCGATGCGGTGGTCGCTACCGCCGCGTTTAACTCCGCCAGTCGGTAGCGAAGCGATTTCACCATCGCGACCCGTCGCACCGTCGGCTCCCGACAGCCGGCTCTGTGCCGAGCTGCTGCAAGGAGCCGCTCCTAGGGACGTGCGCTGGCCACTGCAACACTACCAGCAAGCAGCTAGCCCTCACAGAAAGAAGAAGGGAAGTTGCCGACAATTCTCCGTGCTTCGGGCAGCTCCCGGCTCCCCGCGCATCCCGCTGCCCGGCCGCAGTTGCCGCGGGTGCGGGGCCGGCCGACGGCAGCGCCGCGCTCCTCCGGCTGCTGTTCCGCCTGCGGTGCTGAAGTGGGTTTTCTTGCCTGCTCTCCAGCAGCCCCCAGGATTTGGGATCAGGGAGCTGAAGCCCACCTCCTCCACGGTCCCACCGCCGGGCTGACAACACGCAGGGGGCTCTTGGAGTTTTCCCCCTGGGAGGTTCCTGTGGGAGGCCCCCAAATTCTGCTCCAGAACTGGCGGCATTATATCAGTGTTGGTGATCAAGTGCAAGGCTTTAGGGGCTAGGTGGAGAAAGGGGAGATAGATTTGTTGTTAAAAACTGAAGGAGGAAAAGTAATCCCACGTCTATTCCTTTTTAACAGCATCCAGCAGCCCCTCAACAGATTAAAAAAACATGGCCCACAGATGCAGTAAATTTTAAGTTGGGGATTTAATTTCTTTGGTGTCCCACCATGTTTTCTTCAAGGGAGTCGTAGAAACGAATTTTTTCTAACTGCTGGGCTGGTGATAATGATTGTCAGCCATCGGAGGGGACCAGAGCTGCCCGGGTGCCCGGCATAGGCCCAATCCTGCAGGGATGGTGGAGCATCTCCCTCCGCTCTCCCATTTGTGCTCTGGACTTGAAATACCAATACTCATTTCCAGGTGCCTATGCAATGAGCTGTATATCTAACAGATCAGTGTTTCTGTAGATATTGCTACTATTTTTTTATTTTTTAATTCTTTTTGAGTTTTGTAAAAATTACTAATGAATTTAGCTGAAAAGAGTTAACGGAGTGAGGAGCAGTTCATCCTCCTTTACTTACTTCTTGTCAGAGTCTTCCCTCCATCCACCCTACACACTATTTATGTTTATCTCTCCTTCCCATCCGATTTTGGGGGTATATCCTCTGTGGGTTCCTTTCTGCCATTTATCCATTTATCCCACTGCTGTGGAACCTAACTACAATTTGCCTTGCTTCCCATATCTCCGGGCCTCATTTCTCTGCCTCTCTAAGCCTCTTTTTATTCTGTATTCCCTTCTTCAGATCATCCTTAAAGGAGGAAGAGGCTGGAGCTGGGATTTTAAGCAGTCTTTTAGGAGTACTGCCAGAACTTATCTCTTTTATTCTGCTGCTGCTGCTGTTGCTGTTCTGCTGTGTCATGGGAAGAGTTTCCTCTCCACACCAACCCTTGGAAGCGGCACCTCGGGCAGAGCCACTTGCTGCAAACCCTGGCCGTGTTTTACAAAGCCCCAGGTAAATTTGTCTGGTGCAGGATTGAGCCTGGAAGGAGAAGGCACCGCTGCCTTCCTGGGCTCTGACCTGCAGAGCTGTGCACGATTTTGGGAGATTTGCAGGAGGCAGAGTGGCAGCAGCAGCAGTGACAGCGCATCATTGCTCAGCTTTATTTAATTTTCTCAAGCCAAGATGCTTTAGGTTACAGCCCAGCAGAAAAGGAAAATGAAGCATTTCTGTCAAAAGGGAGCTATTTCCCAAATTTGCTTTAAATTATTGCAAGATCTTGCACTAAAAAAGAACAGAGATTCTGTCTCCTTTTAAAAAATGTTGTTAGTTATAAAATCTTTACAATCTTGGCTCTTTCCCCCTCAGCCTGTCTCCTTCAAAAACTTTCAAAAATGGGAGGTTTAAAGATGACTCTTCTCTCTCTCTGTCCCCCCTCACAAATTTATGTTCCTTGGAAAGGCCTGAAGAAGCCTGAGGTTGTGTCTACTCGTGAATAAGCACCAGTGTGCACATACACGTGGGTATCCACGCACACACACAGGATTTAAAGCATCCCATTGAAGTCCACATTTAGCAAAATCCTTCATCATGTGATAGGCTTTAATATCTGCCTTAAAATTAATCCCTAACTGATGCACTCTGTCTTCGTGTGGTGGCAGATCACAGGAGGCTCAGTAGCTGGGGCTCCTGTGCAAGTTTTTGAAAACTGCTGGATAAAATCCCCTGTTTGCTGTTGGATTCATTTGGTTTTTTTCACAGCAGCTGTCTGGGAAATGCTCATCTAATGAAACCAAGTAAGAAAACTTTATAGGGCTCTGATCTTGTTTTTCCACTGTTAAAAAGAAAGACCTTGTCATGAGGTCAGGTCAAGATCAGATGTTATTACACAAGGAAATAGCGAAAGGGCCTGCAGAGTTCTTCAGGTGCTCTGTTAGTGATAACACTTGTAGATTTTATTGGAGCTTGAGTTTTGGAGATGGTCCTGCTTAACTGTCAGAGTTGTCTTTGCTTCCTTTGATCCATTTTTGTTGTTGACGCTGAATTTTCTTGTTTCACTTCTCTTTCGATTCATTTCACTCTTTAGTTCCCATGTGTTAGAAAGTGCAGTTTCATTTAGACTCTCAAGAGAAGAAAATCTGATTCCAGAGAGCAATTTGCAGCAATATATTTTCCTTGCCACTCACAGAAAAACATCACTACTCCAACAGATCTGGGTATAAACAATGCTGACAGGCCCTCAAAACTAAAATCAAATTGTGAAATTGAGGCAAATAGCCCAGAGAGCCCAAAATGTTCTGGTTTCTAAAATGCTGGCTGCTGTCAAAAATAGGGTAAAATAAAGCTTTGTTTACGTATAGAGCAGAGTGTTTGTTGATCAAGTTTCTAAGGTGATGTAGCAGGAAATACTCTTCTTGGGGAAAATGACATGAACAAAGCATGAAATTATAATTCAGCAGCTATTTGTCAACTGATAGCAGAAGAAAAAAAGCATATTTATAAAGCAGTGAGAGGTTTTCATTGAACTTTTTCGCTCCTTTGCTGGCATATATGAAGGCAACTTCTCACCTGCTCTGCTCCTGAATATAACGACTTGCAAGAGCAGAGCTAAATCATTTATTAGAAGGAATGTTTCCGTCAAATCCAAATATCTACGCTGGCTGCTGTTTCTACATCACGTCACAGATGAGATTGATGCTCAAGCAAGGTTATAATGCACCTGCATTTTCTCCAGATTGGTGCCAAGCTTGCTGAGTCATTTTCCCTGTTCCCATTCTGCAGCCGGCTGCTTGCTCGCTATTCCCTGTTATTTGTGTGGGTCGTAAGCTCAGCAACAGATGAGAATAAATGCTAATATTTCTTTAGGCTGCCTCCCTAAGGAAATAAAGGTTCTGCTGCGCTGCTTTTCTGTGCAGGTATGTGTCCATCCCCCTCTCCCAAAAGCTTCTGAACTCATTAATGAATTCCAGATGAATTTGGGAAGAAGCAGATACTTCAAACTCAGTTATATTCCTGCAAGGTGCACAGGGGCAGGAGGGAGAGACTGATCAGGAATTGAAGGAGAACTCAGCCCTAACGCCTCCAGGTTGGCATCCACCTTCAAGCCACTAACCCACCTGTGGCATGCAATTAATCTCTGTGTAGTGACTGAGCCACAGCACTGCCCTATCCTGCCTAGTACCGTTTTCTCTGGCTGGCAAGGGATATAATGGAGAAACAGAAGAACTGGGCTGGCTCAGGGAATTAGCTGTTTTCAAGACAAAATAATAGAGAAATATAAGGAGTATCACTATAAACAACGGAGAAGTTAAACCTAGGAATGGCTGTACATTGTTTGGGGGAATGATTTAGCTTTTCTGTCAGTCCCAAAACAGACCATGGCAGAGGAGCAGGTCAGGCTGTTCCTAGAGGCTGCACTGCTGTCAGTCTGGTGCCATGTTGCTCTTGGCACTAAAGCTCCAAGACCAAAATCCCCACCCGCACATCTTGCAGACATGGATGTGTTTCCTTTGCAATGCCAGCATCAGATGGAGAGCAGCCACAACCACAGGCTTCAGCATATGAAAGCCCCGTTCTCCCACCCTCCTTTCTGGCATAGCCCGGCTGTAGCTGAGGCTCAAAACTGGTTTGTGTTTGAGAAGAGCCAAGCCTGGGGTCTCCTCATGGATAGTGCTGGGTCTCTGCCTTGAGTGGAGCCCTCCCGGCTGCCTAACGGAGGTGAGAGAGCTCCAGCCCTGCATCTCCACCTCAGGGAATGCTGGTCAGATCAGGACTGCAGACAGGATCAGATCCATTCCCTCCTGAGAGCAAAGGATTAATTTATGTGTCCTTTCTCCATCAGCTGCCATGGAGCATGGAGCAGCCATGGGAGGGGGCACTCCCTGATGCTGCACGTACCATATGCGCTCATCTCCATTGCAATTAGTTTGTTGCAACAAACAGCTCCAGCATGACAAACTCCAGGCTAAAAAAAGCCAGGACTTCATCTGCATAAACTGGATGCACAAAGTATGTATTGTGTGTCACCTCCCTTATGTCCCACATTTGTTCCTGCAGCAAATGGCATATGCTTCAGCAGTACCACATGGTCTGAACGGACTCCTGGAAATACAGCAGGGATCTGATGCTGTAGTCTTTGAAATTAAGACATTAGTTGTGATCCTGCTTATAGACCTCTTCTGGAAGGAAGGATTTTGCATATAAATTAAGATTCATTATCCTGTGATGAAAAATCTATAAAATTGGAGCCAGCCTCTCCATCGATGAGCAAGTTATTATTTCTGGTTTAGCTGTTAGACACCAACTGAGACCAGGGGCCTCGTTCTCCTGGCCACTTTAGTCACACCCAACCTCTGCCTAGAACAGCTTACAAAGCAAAACAACAAAAGAGTGAGCAATATAACACTCAGGCAGAGCAAACACGGTGACCTTTTGCAAATGTCAAGTTAATACCATGATCTGGAAGTGAAAGGGGCTTATCAGAGGGTGGGTGGGTCAGTGAAGATGGGACACACTTCAGAGTGAAGGGATGAGATGCAGGAAAAGCCCCAGTAGAAGCTGCGTGGTATGAGATGCAGAGGAAACACATGCAGAGCATTCTGTGGTCAATTGGTACATCCAGGGTAAAAAATGTGGGAAGGAGTCTGATGATCCTGGCCACAGCTCACAGAATAACCAGCTCCCCAAAGTCTCACAGCCTGGAGAGGGGAGCTGGAGAGGGCAGGGTTGGACAGAGCAGTTCGTCCTGTGCACTGGTTCTGCACGGCAGCTGGAGGTGTGATAACCCTGTTTTGGGGCTGTTTCTCTCTGTGGCTCAGCCTTCTGCAGCTGTGTTTGCTGCAGCTGAGCCTCAGGGCTCGAGTGAAACAGAGTTTAGCTCTAAGCTGCTCTAAGTCCTGGGCAGCACATAATTGAATATTAACAGGAACAGCTCTAGGAGCTGCTGGGACTCAGGAAGTCACAATTCTTTCTCTGCTGCTCCTTCGCCTTCGTGGGAGGTGATTGCTGGAGGCCTTAATGGATGTGAGACATAATATGCTTCCCTCACATTAGCCCCAGTTAGCAAACTGAGGCTTTAACCACATCCTACCCTCTCTGATCATTTCCTCATCCACCTCTTCAGCAACATGAGAAGTGCAGTAGCTGCAGCCACCCCAGCGACCAAGCAGAGAGGTGCAGAGACCATACAAACATTGATTTCACACCTCATCTCCCCAGTGAACAACGAGGTCCCACCTTTAAGGAGCGTGAAAATTAACCAAATATGCATGATTGAATTCTTGATCTCTGTATCATCCTCTTGGAAACAGGAATTATTTAGTTGCTGCACAGGCATGCCATGAGCATCATACAAGATCCATAAAGTGATATTTAAGTTGAAAACCTTTGGTACCATGCATTTATTAAATATTGAAGGCAAAATTCATAGGTGCTAGGGTCTCTCCATGCTGCATGACCAGCTAAACTGACTAGTTGACCTTTCTAAAAATATGGATCTTTCCCTCCTCAAATTTATGATGTGCTGAGGAGTTCGGTCTTTAGTCATGCTATTTTTATTGAGGAAGTAAAGTGCTTTACAAGAAAAAAGATGCCCACGGAAACCCATCCCTGCCATCTGATAATTCAGAACTTGGTGTTAGTCTAAGAGGAAAGAAGGCAACGTGCTCATAGTACCAGAAAATTCCAAAAGGCCCTGAGGGCTGTTTTGAACAGCAGTCAAAAACTAAAGTTCCTCCTCTTGTCTTTTTAGTCTCTTTTCCATTTTTTTTCTCTTTTTTCTCACTTTAAAATTCACAATATCCTTGACGTGTCATTTTCCTTCACGTCCACCAGCACTTGTTCATTACATAATTGCTTTCTTTTTCGAAAAACATGCTCCTCTATCTCCTTTTTTTCATTAGTTGAAGTACAATGGACTCTACCATGAGACTGCTCCTGGTTTTGTTTGATTTCTCTTTTCCTTTATCACTACCCAGAGACATCCAGCAGATTGTTTCATAATCTTCCTAGAGTTCAGACAAAGTATATTTCTTCCAGATAGGAATATAGCCTGCAAACGTCCTCCTCCTTTTTCCTCACCACCTGCTCCTCTTGAACAACACTTCTGGCAAACTTTATCCATGTATTATTCCTTTATTCACATATTAGATGTTCTTTTTTAGGGAAAAGTGAGGAACACACTGTTTCCCTGGCATGCAATGTGTATTTTTGCATGGCTGCTTGGCCCTCCAACATGTTCCCCAAATTTTGGAGCCCTCAGGAGCGAGGACCTCAGCACCACATTCAGCCCCAGCAGCCACATGCTGTCTGTGGGAGGTCTGCAGCAAAGGAGGCTCTTCATTCTGCTTGTGGTGCATTAGGGAAGAGAATTGGTGGAGCTCTGCAATGCACAGGAGGAAGGATTGCTTTTGTTATTGGTCAGGGAAGCTCTGTGCTGTGTTTGGTATCACTGGCTTCCTGCTGCTGTTGGATAATTAATTAACACCAACAGAGAGTGTTTGAAGCTCTGCTAAAGTGCAAACACAGGATTTGCATCGATATTTCACATTCTGGCCAGGCACAGGGAAGATGGAAGCACTGTCAGACCTTGAGGAGACAGTCATGGAACAGGGGAGATGGAGAAAGACCACGAATTCTCTTTGGTGCGCTGAGCAGGATCCAAACATCCCTGAGAGCAGCTAATCAGCTTCCAGAGAGGAATACTTATAAATTGATTTAGAAATGATAGTTCAAAGAAATTTGCTTTGAATTAGAAATCTTTTGGGTTTACTTTGTGGAGTTTCTTTCTTTCCCAGACACCCAGTAACAACAATCTTTGCCAATTTATTTCTGTGGGACCCAGAACAATTGTCAATAACCTTTTTATAAGTCTCCTCTGCCATAAAAGGCAGTTTTCATCTTCTCATGTGTTTTTTCCCTTCTGGAAAAAAACAAAGAAAATCCTCCATTTTTTTTTGAACCACTCATAATTCTCATTGCTTTCCTTCAGCCCCTGTATGATTTGTCCACAACATTCTTCTACCTTTTCCTAGCACAGCATCCAAACTGATACCTGGTATTTCCTTGTTAGAGTGGAATCATTCTTCTGACGTTTCACTCTTGTTCATACACCCTAGAATAAGATTTGCCTTATTTTGCAGCAGCTGTTTCCTCTCCAGTGAGTCTTTAACAGCTCCTTTCCATTAAACCCCTGCTTGACCAGCGTTTTGCCATGTTGTATTTACATGCATTGTTGCTTTTTACCTTACTGAACCAAATCTGGTTTGATTTTATATTGTTACTCCAATTTCCCAGCCACATTTTGGAAAATATCCTCTGGAGTATTTATATAGTCTTTATTTTGTCTTCCAAATAACTAATGAAAATATTAGAATCAGGTCCAGGAGCAAACCCTGAGGGAGCCCTTCTGGAAAACCCTCTAAATCCAAAGGAAAGGAATTAGTAATTCTTTTGTGAATACATTTATTTTTTGTCAAGTATGTCTCAAGATGATTTCACAGAGATCATAGTTCCTGGTCAGCTTAAGGAAATGTCATGTGAAATGGTGTTAAAACTCTGCTTCTTTTAAAACACAATACAAACTCCCTCTTCCTTTTTCTACAACACAGTTGTTGAGTTCAAAGATGGAAACTGGATTGTTTTAACATCACTCCTCCATGACAAATCCAGTCTGACTGACTGTTTGTTCTTCTTTTGTCAGTCAAATGCTCACAAAGAGATCATTGCACAGTTTATTGTATTACAGTTTTTGCATTACATGCTGAACTGTCTGCTGTGTAATTCCCCATGTCCTGCTTCCCCTTCTTTAAAGACAGGCACTGTTTGCCCTTCTCCCCTCCTCTGGGATCTCCTTCCTTCTCCATGAGCTCTCCCAGATAATTACTCATGAGTCAGATTGCTCTGATGTGCTCTAGGGGGAACTTCATCCAGTCCTGCTGGCTTGGATTTGCCTAACTTCTCTGAATGATTGTAGCGGTGTTTATTTGCTAGTTTGGATTGTCTTACCCTCTGCATTAAAAGTGGTCCTGATAAATACCAGTTCATAATAAATTTTTTTTAATATTTTATTTCCCTCCATAGCTAAAGCATAAAAACTAATGAATGCTCCAGTCTTTTCTCTGTTGTTATTTCTGTTCTCTCATTTTCCATGAATTCAGTTATGTATAATTTCCATTGCCTTCCTCGTATTTCAATACCTTTGCAGAGCATCCTTTTATCACCCTCTATATCCCTTCCTAATTGAAACTCATTTTGCCCCTGGTCTTTCTCATTTTAGTTCTCCACAGTCACACTATTCTTTTACAGACATGATTATCCTAGTCTTGCTTCCCACCTTTGAACAGCTTGATGTTCATCCTCCTTTTTCTTTCTTCCCTCCCTCCTTCCTTTCCTTGGAGGAAGATGTTCCATCATTTTGTTATGTCTTTCAACTTAAATTAACCCCACCTTCCTGTCCTCAGCAATCTCCTCCCTCTTAGTCAGTCCAATCCCAGAGAGCCGCAATGTCCCTGTCCCACAGGAACTTTGCTCCATCCTTTGCAATTCTGTTTCCTCCAAACACAGTTTCACACCCTCCTGCTGGGCTTGCAAGGCAGTTTTTGTAGAGTCCCTCTTTGCAAAACACTCTTGGCTCATTTGCCAGATAGGAAACTAATATTCATTCTACTCCATTGTTGCAGATCTAATTAATAATGAGTTTGTCTCTCTTAAACCCATGTTCACTTCTGCAATATGCCAGTCTTTGCACTGTCTTTTTTTTCCATACAGAAGGATTGAAAGAGGGCATTTCCCATCCCCTCATCTCTTTCCCTCTTCCCAGGGCCTGCATTTAAAGCTAGGAGGGTTCATTAAAACCCTTTTTTGGGTGCTAGATGAGGATGATGCTCCTGCAAGCACTACAGAGATCACCTGCCCGCTGAGGCTCCCCTCTCCAGCTCGTGTGAGACCAAGCAGGCTTTTAGGAGAGGCAATTAAGGGGTCTGAGGGTACCATGCACTGAAGCATCCCTTTACCCTTTCAGATTTATAGTGTCCAGCACGCAGATGGCATTTTTTTTCCCCACCAAAAATTGTTCTGCTATCTTTTAATAAATCAGACAACAAACCCAGGCCTATATGAGATGTATTAAATTAAGTCCCCAGCTCTCTGGGTCACCCTTCCTCATAAAATGATTATATCTCTAAACAAGGAAGAACACAAACCTGCAAGGTCATAGAGACCTGCAGTTCCATGTAGATCCACCTGCCTCTTCTTTCTCATCAACTGCACACAGCTGACTCTTGCTCTAGGCTTTCCTCAGGCTCTCCAGGCTCATGGGCACTCTCCAGTGAGCAGGTCCAAGGATGGAGGTAGCATTTAAGCCAGGTGAATATGTCTCCCCACTTGTATTTTGGCAGAGAGCATTGAACAGGCAGCTCTCAGTATCTGAGCAGTCTGTCCCCTGTCAGAGAGGCTGCTGGTGAAGCTGGACATTTCTCTCCACACTGGAAACAGCCCTGAGCCCACAGACAACACTTGGTGGGACCCAGAAGAGTAGAGGATATTAAGATAACAAAGCTTATTGCTGTCATTAACTGCCCGTAGGAGATTATTGAAAAGACAACACCAGATTTTGCTTGAAGGTGCACAGTAATGGGATGAGAGAAAATCAACCTAAGGGGCAGAAAAGGATGTTAAAACTAGATATTAGAAGGAGAAAAAATACAACTAAAGTAATTAACTACTAGAACAGGAGTCCAGAGAGCTTTTGGGATCTCCATCCTTGCAAAACTTCCCTGGGAAAGGCTCTGGGAAATCTGATGGAAGGGTGTGAGTGGGGAGTCTGGAAATCCCTGAAGGTCTTTCCCTCTCCAAATCTCTGTGATGCTGAAATCCTGTATGGGTGGGTCTGGGGCAGTCCTGTTGCTCTCCTGCTCGTTCCAGCTGATTGCCAACAAAATTACAAAGCTTCCTGAGCATGTTGGTTCTGTTTTGCATAAATTTGTAAGGATATTCTGTGCAGAATCTAAAGACTGTATAATAGAAAAATCCCAGGTAATTACAAATTCATTGGCTTAAACCTGATCCCAAACAGCATCAAAGAAAATCTGATATAGGCTGTGATTAGTAATGAATTAAAGGATGCTAACCTGATTGATATGCCTGAGCAGTTTTATGGAAAGTCTGTCATGTCAAACAAATGAATGTTTTTTTAATGAGAATGTAAGTTTGGTTAATAAAGATAAGCCTGTTATAAATTGCTTAGATTTCTGCAAGTTATTGAACAGTTCCTGAACACAGTCCCAATTAAAGGAAAACGGTACAAAACCTAATCTGGGATACTAAATGGATTAAAAACTATTTCAGCAAGAGATCTTATAATGCAATTTGAAATTCAATTAGAGTAGAGATATTGAAGTCTTCCATTTATTTATTTTGGACCCTGGGTTGTTCAGTGTCTTTGGGATTGACCCAGAGGAAATGATAATAATCACCACTGATAAACTTGAAGATGACGTGGAAGTTCCAGACTCATGGCAGGAGAAAGCCAAGGAAATAAGGTGAATTTAAATACAACAAAGTGCAGTGTCACTGTTGTTAAATCTATGGATTGTGTTGGCCAGAAGAAAGACAACAGCCCAGAGTGTGGGAACAATGAAACAGCCCAAGCAATCCACTAAATGGGAATGTGCTGAGAAAATTTTGCAGTACCCCAGCTCAAGTAACAGCAATCAAAGTTTGGGTTTTTTATTGTCAAGAAAAAGACTTCAGGATGTTCTTGAAGATGAAGAAGAGATTTGCTACCCAGGATGGCATTCAAAGAGCTGTTGCCAGGAAGCACGTTCACCACCATGAAGGGATTTATATCAAGACAGGAGGAGGATATTGCTGCTACCCACCTCGTCTGCACCTTGCAGGCTCTTGGGACAGCACAACCAGGATCCAGGGTGGCAGCCCGTTCCAGAAGGGAGCAAACCTCCACAGCATGCTCCAGATTTCTCTTCATCTTCCCCCTTCCTCACTCACCAGCACTGGGCACCAACTGGTTTGTTGGTACAAGAGAGACTGCAGCCTCCTTCAGCTGTCACATCCTGAATCCCTGCCAAGTTTGTGTTGCAAGAGCTGATGCCAGTGTTTTTAACCCAGAGTGTATTTGGCCCCTAGTGTTCTCCATGACATAGAATAAACATTAGGGAGGAGATTCAGGCTTCAATGAGAAATGCTTTCCCATGATACGTTTTCATTTTGGCATGCACACTGTTTATGATGAAAGGATCCTAAAATAATTGTATTAGATGAACCGTCTGTTCTTCTTGCTTTGAGGCCAGTACAGCATGACATTTCAGAGATAAAATGTTGTGGAACAGCCTCTGACTTACAGCCCAATGGAACTTTTCTGGAGCCATCCTTCTCTCTCTTTTTATTTGCTTGAGGTTTATAACCTGAAAACGTCAAGCTTGCATCACCCTGTTGCCAAAAGATCATCCTGTGCATTAGCTAAATCTTAAATTATCACCAAATTAAATTTTTCTTCAGAAGTCTGATTCACAAGCAGTCAGCTCCCCTGTGGAAAAAACTCCACCTTTCCAATTCAAAGGAATTCCAGGATTCACAAGAAGTACTAGGTTTCCAAGAGGAGACTATCTGTCCTTAGAAGAACTTATTTCTGCCTGCAAGTTCAAGTGAGTCTACGGGACCTTAAATCAAAGGAGCCCAATGCCAGGTCAGTTGTTGAGTAACTGATCCTGATCGTCACATTTTGGCCAGCTGGATGAATGACAGCAACAATTTCTTGGGACTGCATCTGGAGCCTTCTGCATTTTCTTTCCTGTAATTAACTCATGACTGCGACCTTAACAAGGGGCAATTATTTGGAGTTGCAGGTAGGTGGGTTTGTGCCACGTCCTTTGCACAAAGGTAGGTAATGATAAAACCTCTGAATCATTATGTGCATTGCTGAAATTATTGTAATTACTGGAAAGTGAGGAGAGCCCCTTGCCAAATGCTTTGAGAGCCATAGGTGAAAAGCACTAACTGAAAGTCACATTATTCATGCTGGGCCAGATTCTGCCTGGCTCCTTTGGGAAGTTCTCTGTAGCTGGAAATCAAAAGGGGGAAAGGTTTAGCAGGTCCTTGCTGCTCTTTTATAGAGCAGCTTGGAAGGAACTATAAAGATCACCCTAGTCCAACCCCCAGCCATGGGCAGGGACACCTTCCACTACCCCAGGTTGCTCCAAGCTCTGTCCAACCTGGCCTTGAACATTTCCAGGGATGGGGCAGTCCCAGCCTGTTACAAACTCTACTTTGTGAAGAGAGGTGGGATCCCATCACACTGTTCTTGATGGACGGACATGGAGCTCCTTGAAGGAATTCAAAGCCGCCTCTCTACTTTCACCAGGCCACTCAACAGCAGCTCTGGGGGACACAAGCTGCCCCCAACATGTGCTGAGGCCTTTGATGCACCTTGGAGAAGTCTCCCCTGCATGCCTGCAGCTCTTTGGCTGTAGACAGTGACCACACAGGGCTCAAGCTGAGCCTTTACCAGCACAACTATTTCTGTCACGTTCACTTGGGATAGTTGCTTCATAGCTGAGATTTCTGAAAACTACTGAGGACGGTGATAAATGGAGGATGCTGGAAGTCTCAGCCTAGAACATGACAACTCCTGGCCCTAGGAGTTTGGGACTAGCACTCCTGCCTGCACCTTAGTGAGAAAATGGGACAAGCCGAGCAAGGCATTTTTGTTGGATCATTTATTTATTGTTCTGTGCAAAGCACAGGGTGTAACTATCACCAGTCATTTTTGGCTATTGAGCTAGCACCAGACATCACTATGTTACTATTAGAGCAAAACATATTAGCTCATCATGAATTTACTTTTAACCACGGTGACTGCACGGCTTTCCTGTTTTTGCGCAATGCTGCAGGACGTGAGACAGATCCCACAGAGTCACAAATTCCTCCTGGGTGGAGACTTGCTTGTTGCAAACAGCCCCCTGGGTGTGGGGGCATCGCAGAAGCTTGTCTGCTGGACTGCTTGGAGCTTGGTCTGATCCAACAGTGACATCCACACCAGGATCAAGGCACAGGAACAAGCGTTGCCCACCTTGTTAAATTTTTAGTGGAGTCCCTGGTCTAGTTTGGCCAAGGCTAATGAATGCTCTCCCCAGTCATGTCGGGCCACAATTCTGAGCTCTTCTGCTGAGCAGTTGGACTATGAGTTCCCTGTTCTGGAGGGTGAAAGAGTTTCTCTTGGTGGCCAGGTGCTGCCAGTTAGACTCAGGGCCAGAGAAGACAGCCAGTATTGCTGATACTCCTCTGCTTTTTCATAGCAGAGTACACCATTACCCCGGTGTGCTCCAGGCCTTTGGTTTGTCACAGGCTTTAAATGCAATTAACACATGTATTTCCCAGTGGCTTAATACTTCATAGCTAATTTTCCCCAAAATACATGGAAGTGTATGAAATAGTCTTAAAAACTTCTTGCTCCTCAGTTCATCCTATTTTTCCAGCATCCCTTTTTCTGCGCTCCTGTGACTTCTCCAGATAAACACCTCAGAGAGAGGTGCTAGGACATACTCAGTAGGTGGGGTTGTCCCGAAGCACAGCACTTGGTGGCACAGCCAGCACGTACAAACCGTGACTGAGACACAGCCCTGAGCACTTGCCTGCTCCTTCTTGGGGATTGTTGATGTGGTTTGCATGAGAACATCTAAAAATGTCCTCTAAGGACCAGGAATAGGCATTACAGGTGTTTGTTCTGAACTGATCCCTGGATCTCTCAATCTGCCGTATGAGATGAGGCTCGGCCTTGGGATGTTCTAAAAGGGACATTAGCAGTGCCCATACTGAAAAAACATCCCCCTGGTTCCTGGGCCTTCTTTGCATGTCCAGAGCTGGGCAACAGTGCTGGGGAAGGGTCTGGAGCCCCAGGAGAGGCTGAGGGAGCTGGGAAAGGGGCTCAGCCTGGAGAAAAGGGGGATCAGGGGGGACACTGTGGCTCTGCACAACTCCTGACAGGAGGGGACAGCTGAGGGAGATCGGGCTCTGCTCACAGGGAACAGGGACAGGACAAGAGGAAATGGCATCACGTTGCACCAGGGGGAGTTTAGGTTGAATATTAGGAAGAGTTTGTTCATGGAAAGGGTGCTCAAGCATTGGAACAATCTGCTCAGTGAAGAGGTGAAGTCACCACCCCTGAAGGGATTTAAAAGAGGTGTGGATGTGGCAGTTGGGGACACGGATTAGTGATGGGTTTGGCACTGTTGGGTCAATGGTTGAACTGGATGACCTTAAAGGTGTTTTCTGCTCTTCATGATTCTGTGATTCTATGGCCATGTCCTAAATCTGTATCCAAGGAAAACCAGCGTGCACCATCCTGTCCTCTGTGCCGAGGACATGTGAGGCCCCAGGAGAGCATCAGGTCCATAGCACAAGCCCTGGAGCAAGAGGACCAGGGCTACCACAGGAAGCCCCCTGAGGCAGCACCCATGGGACCCTGCCCAGATCTTCCTGTCACTCCCAGGCTGGCTCCTTGCTCTTTAAGCCACCAATCACAGAATCCCAGAATGGTTCAGGTGGGAAGGGACCTTCAAAGATCATCCAGTCCCACCCTCTGCCATGGGCAGGGACTCCCTCCACTGTCCCAGGCTGCTCCAAACTCCATCTTTGCACACTCCCGTGGGGAAGGAGCTACTCAACCCTACAGGTCTTTCCTGACCCATCCTGGAAGTCATGGGGCTGTGCAGCCTCCATGGGGGTATTACACACACCTTCTGTTGACACTTCAGTTTTTGTTAATTTTGGGTAAACAGGTTCTCTCCAGCAGCATAAACTGTCTTTTGCATTATGCTGACTTTTTGGTGCTAAAGTATAAAAAGCACATGGGCTTCTGCTGACGCAGTTGTTCCAGCAAAATGTTTAAGTATGGGTTTAGCCTAATTCTTTGACAATATTCCCAGATTTATTACATGCAATGAGCAAGCACAGAACAAGTATTTCACTGACAACCTCTGGATTGGAAACAGACACAAAGAAATCATTTCTCTTTGCAACATCCTAATTGCCCCTTTTACTCTCTGATGGACTGAAAGATTGCCTGTTTCCTTCCAGGTTTCCTTACTCTGTCTCATACATTAAAAAAATACGATTTTTTCTAATGCCTTTTCTTGTTTGCAGTTTGAGTCTCCCTTAGTCTTTTCAACATCCAAGTGATACCAGACCTTCCATGGTTTAAAGCCCACAATTTAATACATTTTAAGTGATTTTAACATCACTTTCCTTTCCTTTTGAATCTGTGGATATTTAATGTGATTTTTCTGCCGTGCTACCAATTTTTTAGTACTATCAAGTTGTACATTTTAATAAATACTAAAATAGCTGAAAGACAGTCCACTAGCAAATGAAAATCAACTGTAATTTTAATGTTATGTAATACAGCTTTATGGGGAAAAAATCTCGTAGAACTGGGTAAGGAAAGAAAGCAGTGGGAGTCAATAGAAATGTAGCTCAGTTTTATGGAAGTTATTTTAAAAATCTGCAAAGTTAAACAGAGAATAATTTAATTTTTACAGAGTTTTTAATAACCACTGAAATTCTATTGCACTGATTTAATATCAGCTAAGAGCTCAACAGAAAGGTATAATTTCCTGCTAAATTCTATGGGATCATAACGTAGGTTTGTAACCTAAAAATAATTTTATGCTCAAGAGAGCATCGTCTCTAGCAGAAGACTGCCTCCCCCCAGCTGCATCTCTCTTTAAGATGTTTTAGCTCCAGAACCCTTTGCTTGCATTTTGTTTCTAATATTTCCTCTCTATGCTGTTGGGAGGAAAAGAAGAAAGAGGCTGCCTATTTCTTGTCTGCTTAATAAACTCAACATCTTCCCCTGTTTGCCCAAACCTCTGCTTTTGGAAGCTCCATATCATGTCATAAATGCTACTTGTTTGAACAAACAGGGATTTATTTACGGTGCTGAAAGAACTTCTTGTGCTCCCTGCCTCATTTGCAACATTATTCCCGATTGATTTCTGCCATACCTATTATTGACTTGCCAGCAATATTCCAAAGTAAGGTTGGGTCTATGTCAGAAAAATTTGTTGCCTCACACTGAGCCTTTTTCAGCACCGTTTACTCAATATTGTTCCTCTACCCAGCTACTGCTCCAATAAGCCAAAACAGCTCGCTGTTGTCTGAAATGAAGAATAATTGGAAACACCACGCCTGCTTCTTTCAGCACAAGTAACAATTCGGCCATTTAGGGCTCCTCTAACACTCCTGAGCATTGAACAGCTCAAGCCTTGGCTTCCTGCTAGCCAGGAATATTCAAACTCACAAACTCCTGGCAGCGTTTGCTTCCGCACTGCACAAGGACGGAGCGGTCGGGATAAAGCCACACAAGGGATCTGAACAACCACGTGAAAAAGCTGATGGGCAGAGCTGCAGCAACTTACCTGAGCACTTCCTAGCCCAGGGCTTGCCTGGCATGTGGGAAGTAAGGAAGCCTTGAAAATGTTCTCCAGGAAAAAGCTGCAGTGGGTCTGCTGGTGGACTTTTTGGTTCTCTGGGTTTATGGAGATCCCGCAGGAATCTCCTGGGCTCGCAGTGTGAGAATGGAGAAAACCACCCATGTTTTCACCTGGGATGTTGAAGCTCTCAGAGGACTGGATGTGGAACCCTGGAGGACACGCAGGATATCAGAGGTAAGGCTGGGAAAGATCCCACAAGGGCTGGATGGAAGCCTCCTGCTCCAGGGACTTGAGTCTGTCCCTCAGAGGAAATATTCCAGGATCTCACTGGGTGATTACACGGAGCTATAAACCTGAGCATGGCAATCCTCTGCCTGACACAGCAAAGGGGATGTAGACCCAGCACAAAGCACACCAGTGTGGTTTCCTTCCCAGCAGCTGGCTCTGACTCATCCCTTGGTTTCCCATCCATCTGCAGGGTGATGCACCTGTGATGTCACCTTCTTCTTGGCTTTGACCCCCTCATGACACATCCAGTGGCAAAAATGTCTCTCCCACTTCTGCCTCTTTGAACTTCAAGCCCTCTCCTGTTGTCTTGGGATCACAGGGATGCTGTGTCAGGAGTTCTCTTTTGCTTAGGAAAAGAAATTTCAGTCTTTAAACACAAGTACCTCTTGGCTTTTCAGGGAGACATGGGCATGAAACGCTGACCAGGAGCTGTCTCACCCTTGCTTGTCCAATGGAGAAGGACACCCCACCATCCTTTGATCCTTCCAGTCAAAGGTTGGACTTGACAATCTTCAGGTGTTTTCCAACATTCATGATTCTATGATTCTGTGATTTGAAGGGATTGGCAACCACCACAAGTTTCACTGGGGAACCAAACCATCTGGGAATGGTTCTTTCCAACAGAGTTCATCTTAGCTCATTGTCTGAGATGATGATCTGTGAAGATCTGTGAAGCTTTCCCACAGAAACCCTCACATAAAAGTCTGAGCTCCAGATTTGTTTTTGCTTTTTTTTTTGAAGGATATAAACCCAGGATGAACACAGAGCAATAGGGGCTTGCATGGTGAAAGTATCTAAAAAAATACATGGAGCTTGTACTTTACTTTTGGAATAGAAAATGTAGAGCAGAAGAATCCATGAGTTGACCAGAGGACAGATGGACAGAGGGATCCCTATGTGACAATGGCATAATGTTGGTCCAGCTTCCAGCCAGGCATCCCACTGGGCTGGATTTCACCTGTGCCCCAGGCAGGAAAGAGGAAACACCAGGAAAGCCCACCTCTGATCCCATTATTCGTATTAACTGGCCACAGTTTAAAGCCTGTAATGAGAGAGGATGGGGGAGAGGGACCAGAATTCCGTCAACAAACCTCACCTCTCAAGGCACAGCATGGCCTGGGAGCATTAATCTGCTCCTACCCTTCAGCACAGGCAGAAACTCAGGCAATAAAGAGAATAATGAGGTCATTTTGACCCTTCAAAAAAGGTAATTCCCACCCACGATGCGAAAATGGGTGAGTTAATTGCCCAACACCCCTATGAGTAAAGTGGGCTCCTGTGTCCTTTGTATTGGTAACTGCAAAAAAAAAAGTTGTAGATGGACACACAGCCCAGCAGAGCCAGCAGGAATTCTCAGGGGAGATGTCCTGGCTCTACTGAAATGGATGGAAATCCTGCCACCAGATTTTCTGGGATTTCAGCCCAGGACTTTTGGATACTTTCTGCACACTTCTCTTGCTGTCTCTGCATGATATAGCAAAGCTGCAGGAAGCATCAGATTGCATCATTGCTTGGGCATCCCATGAAAAAAAGCATTGGCAATGCATTTTTTGGGCTACTGGAGTAATTTTTGCCATCTCATGTGGCACATCTCTGACTGTTTTGAAAGTATAACTGGCTGGCACAAAGGCATCCTATATTATATCATATTTATTTATTAGTCCCTGGAAGCCCAGAGTGGTATGAAGAGAGCAGTAGGGCCCATTTGGAAAATGTGTTACAGTCCATAAAACACTGTCCTTTGAGTGTGAAAGGTTAGACTGAATTATTCAGCAATCTTTTCATTCTTTACAGGGGTTGGTTGTGGGACTGAACTGGTGAATCCTCCACAGTGCTGGGTGGTGCCTCCAATGAGACAACACACAGGGGCAGAGGGAAAATCCCCTTGCCTTCACTGTGGAGGATGAGGAGAGATTCTACTTTGGTGGCCAAGTATCCAAAGGATGCCTGAAGAAATCTCAGAGTGGTTTGGGCTAGAAGGGACCTTAGGGCTCATCCAGTTTCAAATCCCTGCATGGGCAAAATCTCCTCTCCCAGGTTGCTCCAAGCCCTGTCCATCCTGGCCTTGGACACTGCCAGGGAATCTGGGGCAGCCACAGCTTCTGTGGGCACCCTGTGCCAGGGCCTCCCCACCCTCACAGGGAACAATTGTTTATAAAATAAGCAGGTTCAGCTGAGAAGAAGATTTGGAAGAACAAGACCTTCTGTAGTCCACAGTCAGGAGTTCTTTCCCTCCTCAGATGTAGGATGCAGCTAGGGATCATGGTATTGTTCAGGTTATGGAACTGGGTTTTATAAACAGGGAAACTGAGGCATGTGCAGGGGAATGCGTGCACAGATTTGCTATCATCCAACAGGTTGGACACAGAATGGGGGGTGTTTCTTCCACGTGGCCAGGGCACCTCACACCTTCACTGTCCTCTGCTCCATCAGATCCCTCTCACACAGGCAAGGAGCATCACCTGCCAGTTCACACAGAGCATTTCCTGGAGCACCTGCCTTTTCCTTGCAGGTCTCCTTCCCAAGCTGCGAGGAGGCCAAATCCCTCTTTGTAAGATGCACCCAGTGAAGCCACCATCTTCTAGTTGTCTGGCTGTCCACGTGGTGGGAGAGAAGGTTTTTTCTTCTCTCCTGGGAGAGAAGGTTTTTCTTGAGGCAGATCCCTGTGTAGATCATCTCCCTTCCCAGCCTGTGCTCAGGCCGTGGGCGGCACGGCTCCTCCCTGCCGAGCTGAGCAGTCACAGGGAATCACCTGGCTGGCAACGAGACCAGTGCCAACAGCACCCCAGCCACAGGCTGCAAACCCCAAAATTCACTGCTGGTGTAGTCATTGTCCTCCATCCCAACTGCAGCAGCACAAACTGCTGCCAAGCAGCTGCCAGTGCTGAAGTGTCTGCAGCAACAGCAGCCTTCGCCATTCAGGGAAATATTGTGGCTGAAGTCATGAAAACATCCAAACCCTGAAATCACCCAGCAGTCATTAGGGGCACAAGCAGTGGGTCAGGGAGGCAGATGGAGTCACACACACACGGCACAGCCCCTCGTGAGTCAGGGCCTTGTCACCGCCGTGTGACCGGCAGCAGGGACGTGATAAAAAGCCCAAAATGCTGGAGCAAATCCCAGCAGTGAGTGGTGCACAGTTGGCTCAGAGGAGGCACTGCTGGCTCTGCATGGCTCCTTCTTCTGATGCAGAGCTCCCCTTCAAAGAGAGATGGGCATGGTGAGTGCCCTGGCCCAGGGAGATGTGGGGAGTTCAAATCAGAGTCATGAGTGGTGTGTGAGATCATCTGGTTGGGATTTCTGAGGTGATGAGCTGATGCATTTCCCTGGTTTGCCCAGCATGGGGGTCCCTGCACATGTGCACATGCTGCAGCCCCGAAATCATCACGCAGGGAAGGAGCCACCACTCACTTCACCGCTCATTCCAGTGGTAGATCAGGTTTCCTGCTGCTCTTTTCTTCTTTGAGCTTATTTGGCTTCCACTTGGAGTCATTGAGTCTTGCTGTGACTGTCTGATGTTTAAAGAGCCCATGAGAACCTACTCTCTCATATCATGTGGAAGGGCAAACGTCTGCCCAGCTTATCCACAGCTGAAAACCAGAACTTCCTGACCACTCCCTCTGAAACTTTGCCTCCAGCCCCCAAGGCATTGATCACAGAATCATGGAATCATGACAGCTGGAAAAGCCCTCTAAGATCATCAAACACAATCAATTAACCCAGCATTGCCAAATTCTCCACTAAACCACGGCCCCAGCTGATATATCCACACACCTTTTGAACAATTTCAGGGAGGGGGACTCCACCACTTCCCTGGGAAGCCTGTGCCAGTGCTCGATAATATTTTCAGTGAAGAAATTTTCCGTAATAGCCAATCTAAACATCCTCTGGTGTGACTTGAGGTTGTTTCCTTTCATCCTACTACTGGTTCCTGGGAGCAGAGCCCAACCCTCCCAGTTGCCCCCTCCTGCCAGGGAGTTGTGCAGAGCCACAAGGTCCCCCCGAGCCTCCTTTTCTCCAGGCTGAGCCCCTTTCCCAGCTCCATCAGCCCTCCTGGTGCTCCAGATCCTTCCACAGCTCCATTCCTTACTCTGGATGTGATATTTCTCTCCTGATCCTTTTACCCCTTTTCCAACATCCTCTCACAACCACGAGCAGCAGGACAGAGCTCCCCACCATGCACAGAAAGGAGGATGTGCTTCTCACAGAGGGTTTGCATCAACCATTTCAAGCACACTGGGAGACCATGTTGAGTTCTCTGTCTCCTGAGTCATCCCATCTTTCAGAGTATAATCCTTCAGCAGAGAGGGATGACCAGCCATCCTTCTCCCTTGGTGGAGAATTTTCCATTAGCAAGTATTTAAATGAGCAGAGTTTGCTTGGGGAGCCCAAGGCAATGTATTCATCCCACCACGTGTGATCAGAAAGAGGCACATCAGCAGCAGTGACTCCGTGTTTAACACCAGACTCCTCATCCCTGTGACACCTCACCTTCCAAATTGCATTTGGTGCTAATTCCCAGCCAAAACTGGAATTAGAGGTCTGCCAGGAAGACACTTTTTAATCCATTTTGCAAGTAATATTTTATGATAATTTTCAGTGCCAGTTTTTTAATGGAAATATATCCCCAATGAGTGAATATGGAGTATGGGGTGCAAGGACAAGGGTCTGAGCATTTTGTACTGTCATCATTGCCTCTATCAAAAAACCCTGTAATTTCACTCAAGAATGCTAATCCAAACTCAGTTAAAAATGCTGGTTTTCTATCAAACACAGCTTGATTGATGCTGATTATATTCTTGTCATTTCATACCATATGGACTGAATTGTACGTCCACTGTTTTGCATGGAACTGTTGTCATGCCTATAATTACTTGTGCTGTCCTGCTTGCCTTGTCATCAATTAGCACTGGATGGGGCTTGGAGCAACCTGGTCCAGTGGAAGGCGTCTCTGCCCATGGCAGAGGGGTTGGAATAGATGATCTTTAAGGTTCTTTCCAACCCAAACCATTCTAGGATTGGATGATTCTATGATTATCCTTCTCCTAATATTTCTTCTGCCAAGGCTTGCAGAAATATTAGCAATCCAGAGGAGGCAGCTCCTGAAGACCACTTGATGCAAATTTCCTCAATGGCTAAACTAAAAATATTTGTCTGTAGTAGATATCCAATATCCTCCTTGGTTCTACCAACAGATGAGACTCATCTCACCTAATTTTAGCTGCCAAAACGTCAGGTGTTCGGTGTGAGCCAAGTCTGGCCTCCCCCTCTCTAGTCAATGGAGGGAAGCAGTTTTAGAAAGCAACTCATCCCACCCATCCCTGGAGCGACTGAATCACTCTCCAGGAGAGGTGTCTCTCCATCAGCTGCTTACAAAGGCAAAGCAGGCGGCTGCATCAGGCACTGAGACTTGGTAGCCCTCTTCCCTTTTGGCAGTGATTTAACATCTCTACTGGAAGCCTTTCTTTTGCTCCTCATTTACCTGAAGCGCTTCTCCTTATCTTCCTTGTGCTCCCTCAGCCCAACCATTCCTGTGTTGCCTCTCACAGTTACAGTTCCCCTAATTAATTGGTGCATGACACTTTCTATCCAGTGTCTATATCCCCTTCTTCCCCTGCTTTTTGCTGATTATATTCTGCTTTTTATTTCTTCTTGCCGCTTTCATCTTGCTGTTCACCAAAGATGAGCACCACGCTGAACACTTGAGCTTTTTGGACATCCTAAAAAAAACCTCTTCCTCTCAGCCTTGCCTTTTCCACTCAGGGGGCTCTATCTCAATGTTTTATCCCATTTCTCTCCACAGCTTTGGGAAACCTACTGTGCCACCAGCTGCTGTGTCTCTCTTTGGGTCTGTTCTCTCTTAGTTCATACCAAATGCTGTTGCAGGTGATCTTCACGAGGCTGTGAACAGCCACCAGCTTCCAGCCCAGTGATAAATGTAATTTTATCTATCATAATGAGGCTTGAACCTGTTGGCTCACATTTGGTGCAAGACTATTTGTGTCAGAAATTATCTCCTTTAATTTCGAGAAGGCTTGGTGATGCTTTTATTCTGCTGGCTGCAGAAACTTGTCTTATCCCTGACTCATGCTGATGTTCCTCTTAACAACAGTTGCATTTTCTGTAATGTGTTATGAAGATGAACCTGTAGAAAAGTTCATTTGACTTTGTTCTTCAACTCTGTGACCCAGGTTGATTCTCAGATGCTACAAATACCTGCTCTTGAGCTTGACTACAATCAGCCTGACTTGGTTTTAAAACTGAGAGGGTGAAGGCATAGGAGTCAACAAGACCAAGCTTCTAATTGTGTTTTACCAATAAATCAGAAAGAAATATTCAGACCAGCCTCTTTTTCTCTCCATTTCTCTGTCACTGTAAGGGAAACATCATCAACTCTGCTTCATAAAGGGTCCTGAATTTCTTGGATGTGAAAGGCTGCAGAAATACAGGCAGTTACTACTGCAGACTCATGCTCGTAAAAGGTGTTCTGGGTCTGGAGAACATTCAGATCTAGTTTCCCTTTTAAATAAACTGGCTCACATGATTACCTCCGTAATGAGCTGGGACCTACAAAAAACACGCTGTAACTAGCAGAGTTCCGAAGAGGCATTAGTACAAAAGAGCTCCTTTAAATGCCCCGGAGCCAGATTTACAAAGACAGATAAGACACGGCCTGTGAAAAATCAGACACCGAGTTCAAATCTCAATTCTCCTAGGACTCATATGTATTCATTTCTCCTCCCTCCCGCCCTCCCTTTCTTCCTTCCCCGCTGCTTTTGCCAAAGGAGATGAGCTGGTTACTGTTAATGGCATCATCCCGAGCGTTTCTCGCGTTGCAGCACCGAGACTTGTTAAGGAAAATCCCCGTGTAAAGGCATTACTGGGCACTTCTGTGCAGGACCCGCCGCTGGGAGCTCCGACACCACGCACAAGCACAAAAACCCCGCAGTGCATCACCCCCCTTTGCCAAACACCACGCCAGGGCTCCGTGGGCTTTGCTGGCCCCATGGTGGAGCAGGAGAGGACAGCAGGGTTGGTTCTCCTGCCTTTCTGACTGCCTCCATCCACAGCCTGCCTGGGGGTGGCCAGTGGAGTTGTTTTTGCAGCCTGTGCTGGTGGGGCACAGCTGCAAAGAGGGTTGTGAATCCCTTCTTGATCTGGCATATTTCCTTCTCCTCCTTCTTCCCAGTCCAGTGCTCTGAGAAAAAAAAAAAAAAAGTGATGATCCATTGGTAGAGAGAAGTTCTCTGCCTGTGCATCCCAGTGGTGGGAATTCAGCTGTGCAACAGGTTAGGGGCTGGACAGCTCCAGTCGAGGCAAAGGTGACCACAGTCGCCTGGTCCCACCTCTGCACACCAGGTCTGTCAGCATGAGGGAGAAGCATTTCCCAAAATCCTGCCCCTGAGGTCCTTCTCAGCTACCGAGATCCTTTCCTTCCACCAAGCAGCAGAGGAAATGCTCATGCCTTGTGCAGGAAATGGTGTAGCTGAGTAAATCCTCCCTGTCCCTCCCTTAAATTATTTAATGTCCTACAGGAGCAGATGACCCCTGCTAAGCAGACTGTCAGGAGAGCAGCAGCCTTTGATGCAGTAATTGGAAATTTCCATTCTTTGCTTGCAGCCCTGAAAAACAGAAGAGTCTAATATACTGGGAAATCTCCATGCTGAGCTAGGAAATTTCCATGATGGAAATTTTTAATATATTCTCTGGCTTTAAACTACACAGGTTGATGAGGCTTGGGGTGTTTGTTTTGTGTTTTGTATTGTATTTGGGGGGTTGTGGTTTGGTTTGTTTCTCTTTCTTTGTTTGCTTTCCAATTTGCTTGAAAGAATCAATGAGTGGCTGTGGGAAGGGTTGGAAAAATCAGCCTGAAAGTGATGCATTTGCAGGAGAAACACGTGCAGGACTAGCAAGGCACCTGTAACACTCCTGGCCGAGTCAGAGATAATGGGAGCCTGTATTTTAACGAGACGGTCGCTGCCAGAGGACAGAGATGACTCCGCAAGAAGCTCTGCAGCACAGCTTGGAAAGGTTGGAGCTTTTGATGCTCATTGCACAAAAAGCCCAGGAGCCCAGAGGATGAATATGTCTTTGCCCCCTTGAATACTTTGCAGACTGCACGAGGAAAAAAGCAGGTAAATGGTGGAGAAACAGCTCTTAAGGGGAACCTGTATGAGCCCTCGGTCTAAATACCTGGCAGTTCTTGCCGGCGCTTTGAACAGAGAGTTCTCAGGGACAGAAGATATGGGAGGGAATTGTCAGCTGTGCTGTAAAAATGATGATGAGGAGCTCGTAGGAGCAAGGGTGGGAGGACAGCAGAGGAAACACATTGGAAGCAGAGCTGCCGCCTTTCCTGACTGTAGCACTGGGACTCTGCACAGGCTCCATGGTGGCTGCTGCAAATCTGCCCCAGGCTGAGGCTCTGCCAGGGCTGGACCCAGCTGCCTGTTCCCTGTCCTGTCCCATATGGGTGGTGGGGTGGCTCCCCGTTGATGTCAAGCAGCAAAATGCAAAGTGGCCCTGACATTCTAAAATAACGATATGAAAACAAAATTCTACCAAGCCCCAAGATCCCTCGGCATGTGAAGCCCCCTCCATCCAGTGGCACAAACCAGCAGAAGTGGTTGGTTTTATTACCCACTGAAGCATTTGTTGAGCAGAAGTTCATGGAGGTGGAGACACTGCAGCTTCATTTTATCAGGCAGGTCATGGTGAGCAGCACGGGCAGGGAGGAAGGGAGGGAGCCAGCCCCAGGGGCTCTGGGTTTGGTCCACAGGACCAGTGCAGACACAAAAACCTGCACAAAGCCAGCTTAATCCAAAGACAACCAGAGTTCTTGGCTAGCTGCTTTCTAGTGCCCCAAAAGGTTCAGCCCTGTGCTCCCAAGTGCATTCAAGGTGTTCCTGCTAGTTCCCAGTGTGCAGGATCTGAAAGGAAACACTGAACTGGGATGAATGGCTGGGTGAGCAGTCAGTTCTTCATGTCCAAGCACACAAAACTATAAAGGAAACTTGTGGCACAGCAGGGAACTTCACCTCTCTTCCAGCTGGAACAGATCATTGCACCAAAATATCAAAGGCTTTGTTTAACTGTGCTCCTACAGGGCCCTTTGAGTACAGAATCACAGAATCATTGAGGTTGGAAAAGACCTCTAAGACTATCAAGTCCAACCATTAACCCAGCACTGCCAAGGCCAACACTAAACCATTTCTCCAAGTGCCATATCTTCATGTCATTTAAATTCCATCAGAGATTATGACTACCACTGCCCTGAGCAGCCTTTTCCAGTGCTTGACAGCCCTTCTGGTGAAGAAATTTTTACTAAATTTGTCCTAGTCTGGAAGAAGATGTGTTCAGGAGTCAGTGAGTGAGAAGAGGTGGGACTGGTCCTTCTGAGCACAAATCCTGTTGCCATTGAGTCAAGTCATGAGAGTATCCTGAAGTTCCTCCTTGATTGTCCATCACTTAAGCCTTAAATGCCAAGACACTAAAACAAGTTCTCTCTAATGGGGCAAGAGCTGAACTGTTGAGTGTCTGCCTGGAATGTGTTGACTGTAGATGACAAAACAGCAACGAAATCCTGCTCTGAGTTTGCAGTAAATGCAGAGAAGTACAAACCCTTAGGGTACAATCCATCTCCCTGTAAAAGAGACACCACACTGCACCATAAGCAGAATTATTGAGCTCAGAGTCTGGCTCACAACACAAGTGGGTGGATCCAAGCCTCACAGACTACAAAAGTGGGTGACTTCGGCCAGACAGATGGCTTTGTCACTGAGATCTCTTATTCATTATCGTGTCCTTCAATCTGAGTTCATCTGCTGTCTCCTGTGCCAAACACAGGAGGTGGAAACCATCCCTGGGGAGAGGAGAGTCCTCTGCTCTGGGTTTGTACTCCTTGCACAGCCCATCCTGGTTCATACGTACAGTCCCAGGTACAAGAAGAATCTGAACTATGTGCTGCTTCCCTCTGAGTTTGGTTCTTCACCTGGGAAAAAAAAAACCCCACAAAAACTCTGATGGATTTTCACTGTGCTTTGCTAATGATGGTATATTTTTATTTTCAAGCATTTCTTTATTATTTCCTCTTCACTGCTGCTGCCAAAGAGTCACTTGAGTAATTTCCTCCATCCTGGAGCTGAGCCAAATGTAGGATCAGGTCTCCAAAATCAGGACCACATCTTTGAGTGGGAGATGAGCCAGAGCCCAGGACCTGGTGTCCTGAGCCTGGCACGTGGCTGGGGCGCTGCTCTGGGATCAGGGTACTTGGGGTGTCATTTCAGGCTGCTGCTCTCTGGGATTTTCCACTTTGCAAACTCAGCTTGACCTTAGAGCTCAATTCACCGCTGGCTGCCTGAACCCAAGCCAGGTTTGCCACCAAACAAAGTCACACCTGAACTTTTTGGGCTCAGGGGGTCATCCAGCCCAAGCAGGGAACACACCCCTAGGCTGGCTAATTGCTGCTTCTCGCTCCCTGCAGATGGAGAGGGCAGGAGGAGAGCGAGTTGCTGCTGTCTGTGATTGCATGGCAAGTGGTCTGACTTTTGGACCTCTCCCTCAGGGGCTTTATTCCTGAAAATGATTTATTAGGATGGTCTGTTTGATTTAATACGATACGGATGCGCTTTATGGGTCGCAAAACTGAAATCTGAGGAAGAATCTTCAGCAAATGTTGCCAATTTTGTTTTGCCTCTGTTCCCTTCCATCTTCCAAGAGATTTGCTAGGTTTGTGTTTGAGTGGGTGAGGTCCTTCAGCTCAATAACAGTTTCGCCAGTCTAGGTGAAGTTTTACCTGCTTGTAGAAACTGCACATCAAATTTACAACTGAATACTCACAGCTGAGAGATTTACATCGAGGGTGAAGCTGTTGAAGTCATCAGTCAGTCAGGAGCAGCCATGCTTTCTGGCCAGCCAGGATGATCCCATCCAAATGGAATCAGCTCCAGAGTGGCGCCGGTGCCTGGTCCGTGCAGAGCCACACGGTTGCACCGAACACTGTCAGGAATTGTGATTCCTCCATGCATAATTCATGAGCATAATAAGGAGCCACATTTGTTAAAGAAGCTGGTGCTTATGAATGATGCACTTACCGCTCTGCTCTGGTTCTCTTAGCACTTCTCCCAGACGCTGGAACATTATCCACATTATACATTCAACAGGATTTGTTCCAGCCGTTTCCCAAAGAGAATTTTTACTGTTCCCTGTTAGCTTGGGTTCCCAACGAAGCAAGGCTGACACATTTGAGCGCCGTTCATTTGGAGCCACACTTCCATACCTGCCTCTCCAGCACCCCTCAGAGCTGTTGAACTTGGTGGGCGTCTTCATCTGAATTTAATAGATGGAGAAGTGAAAATTGCCCAGAGAAGCTGTGGCTGCCCCATCCCTGGAAGTGTCCAAGGCCAGGCTGGATGGAGCTCTGAGCAGCCTGGTCTAGCTGAAGGTGTCCCTATCCCACGGCAGGGGGCTGGAACTGGATGATCTATAAGGTCCCTTCCAACCCAAACCATTCTGTGATTCTATGAGCATTTTTGGAAGTTTAATGGAAGCAAGCAAATGGGAGCATTAATGGGAGCAGCAAGGAAAAGGAAGATTACAGGCTGACTGCAACTCCCCTGGGAGTCCAAAGAGAAATGAACTCTTGTAAGACCTTTGCCTGCAAGCAAGGTGAGCCTCAACCCCACGAGGCACAAAAGAATTCACGCTCAAAATGCATCTTTATAAGGAACCTTATCTGTTGCTACCATACCTACTTTCGGGAGTTTTAAAATTTATTTAAAAGTTGTTATTTTAAAGGAATAAATGCACCTTGTGGTGCAGCATCAGAAGAAAAACACAGTGAGAGGCACCATTAGCAGGTGGAGCTGAGCAGAAAGCGCTGCCTCCCGTTGTGATGCTGTGTGGGGCTGAGCAACAGAGAAAGAAAATATTAAACAGAAACAGGCTGTGATATTGGCTGACAGCCTTAGCACAGGCCCGGGGGTTTGGAAATCCAGGATCAAATCATGTCTGCGATAACAACTCCTTTTATTGCCCACATGGACTTGGGGGTTTGGCTGCCTTAGTTAAAAGGAGTGGGGATGATGGAAGCTGTCTCACAGGATCGTTCCTGTCCAGCAATATGAAATCACTTGATGTGCTCAGAGGTTGAAAGCACCCTGCAGTGAAATAAAAGGCACCAGCCATCACTCCTGTAGGCATTCAACGCTTCTCCCTACCTTTGACAGCTGCCACGCTACGGCAGAGATTGTTCTGCTCAGCCCCAGCTTCAGAATCCAAATTTAGAACGTGTCCTATGACAGGAATCATTTACATGACAAAATCTGCCTTTCTCCAGATTCCTCTAATTAAGTCCTGCCTCCCTCACAGCTCTCACGCTGGTGGAGCGTTGCAGGGAAGCCGCCGTGGGAAAAGCAGCGTGTGTGTCTGCAGGATGCTCTCCTGAGCCCACCAGGGTGTAGCTGGTGCTGCACATCCACCTGTGGGATGCTCTCCTGAGCCCAACAGGATCTAGTTCAGTTCTGGGTATATCAGGGTCAGCCCCTTCCACCAGGAAAGGAGTGAGGGCTCCTCATCCTCCCGCCCGGGCTGCAATCCCACCATCAAGCTGCAGATGTGACAGGAGAAGACTTCCCTTGGAACAGATTTGGATGTTTTTGTAAAGCCTGATGTGGGTGCCTGATTAAGAATGGATGTTGGCAGATTTTTGGCATTACCTGGCTCTCCACTGAGTACCCGTGGTGGAAAGATCCACCGTGGTCAACAGCAGTTTCTGTTCTCCAAAGGATATGCTGACCTGCTGATGTGCCTGGCAGCTTGGAATCAAAGCTACACGGCCACACAAATAGGAGGGTTTTAGGAAATTCCACATATCCTTCAATCTATTCTAGGAAAAAAAGGTCCTTTCTTACTCATCATGGGGTCACTGAGGATGTCTGAGCTACTTGCAGCAGAGTGCAGTTTCAAAGACTTCCTCCTTGAATAACCTCTGTCTTCCCTGCCAGGAAGATCTTAAGCAAACCTGGCAGAGGAGCTTCTTCCTCCCATGGGAGGGATGTGCGTGGAGCCTTGGTGGCACTCCCCACCTCTGCAGCCCCCAGAGGGGTCACCCCTCCCTTCAGATCTGCCAGAGATCCCTCAGCTGAGGCATCCAGTGCTCTCCCAAAGCTGCCTGGGCATTGCACGGCACTGCCCAAGTTCGTGGCACAGATCAGAGGGTTCAAGGTGCCACCCAGGCCTGGGGCACAGGGACAGGGTGGCCACAGTAATGGAACACAAAGGAAGGAAGGGTGGCACTGGCAGCTTTGAGTGCTGCAACTCATCTGGCTCCAAAACACCTCCCTGGGATGGGGCAGCATTTGCTCTCCGCTGGTTTTCAGCCCTCCCGGCGAGGTCTGGGCAGGATTTGGTGCTGCCCATATTTCTCCAGACAAGAGCACGTAAGCAGCTGGAGCAGGAGCAGCAGGAAGCTCCAGGAACCACAAGATCATTTGCCAGTGATGCCAATGGAAAAGCTCTTCCCACGGAGCAGCTCTGCCTCCTGCCTCCACGTCGTGTCAGTGGAGATGGATCACATCAGGATGGATCATTTCAGAGGAGTCACAGGCTCCATACCCTCAAACCCAGCTCCAGCTCCAGGAGTGATGCTCTCATGCTCCTCATGAGGACAGGGTGTTCCTCCCTGTCACCCATCCAGATGTGACCTGAGTCCTTTGCCCACCCCTTCATCCATCCCTCTATCAAATTCCTGCTGAGAGCCATGCAGTGTTGCAATGGGTGAGGACACACAGGACGTGTTGGCCACCAGAAACACGTGGGACTCAGCTATTATTGGGAAAAGCCATTAAACCTCCTTTCCATAAACCTGCAAACCCCCCAGCAGCACCTTTGGATGCTGCCAGCAGGTCCTCCCTGCCTTTCCTCCTTAATTCAGCACTTGGGGCAGGTGCCTGAGCTTCCATGGACACAAAATTCCTGCCACAGGGAACCTGTTAACCCAAACAGGAGCACACTCTCAGCTGCACACTCTCACCCTCTTGTGCAGGAGAAGGGATCGTGTCACTCAGTTATTCCTGCCAGATTCCAACAAAGGGATCACAATTCAGGGTCTGTTTCTGTGTCCGATGCCAGCCACGTAATGCTCTTTATCTTGGTGATTGTAGTTTATTAAGGATTTTGGAAACTGGGAAAATGGCTTTCAGAGGAATAAAAAAAAAATAAAAAAAATTCCCCAATTCCAAATCAGGGAGGAAATTCCCTCCGAGGATCATGGCTGAAAACAAACATGTTTTTGTGCTTCCAGAAAATCAGCAAGATTAACAGTGCCATTGTTTGTGTAAGGGGGATTTCCACATTTCAGGGAACAGCTTGGAAGCCAGCACAGCAGCTGCTCTCGGGAGAGCAGGAATTGTGAACCAGCACCAGGAAAAATTACAGCAGGTTAAAAATCATGGGATTTTTAAAAATGATCATCCAGATTTAGGCTGTGTTTTAGTTCTTCTTTCCTTTCTGTGCCTGCTTTCCAAACCTTTAGGGGCCATATTTTCCTGCTTCCCTCCTAGCATGAGGAGCACAAATACACCAGACTACTTTTGCCCCTCATAAAAGCTCCTTGTCACAGAACCATGTGACTCTGGCCACCCTTGCGTCACCGATGACATGAAATATCACAAGATTTATAATAAAATTACATGAGTCAGCAACACTGAAACCTACCGTGAGAAACAAAAATGCCCTCCAGAGGGGGAAAAAAGTGGATTTCTAAAATCCACACTGAGCATTAGGATAACCCACACTTGGACCCTAGGATTTCTTTCCAGGTGAAGAACCCCATGGGCACCTCCTCTGTGTCACCCTAGAAGGGCCAGGAGACAGCACCAGGATGATTCCATTTGCAATGGTGAGACCAAAAAGGGACAGAGCCTGGTGGGAAAGGAGAGAGCCTTGAGAAGAGCAGGAAAGGAATGAGAAGAGGTGAGGGAGAGAGCCTGAGGGAGCCTGAAATCTCTGTCTTGTGTTGATGACCCTGATACAAGAGAGACACTGGAGGGGCTGGAGTGTGTCCAAGGAAAGGGACGGAGCTGGGAAGGGTCTGGAGCACCAGGAGGGGCTCAGGGAGCTGGGAAAGGGGCTCAGCCTGGAGCAAAGGAGGCCCAGGGGGAACCTTGTGGCTCTGCACAACTCCTGACAGGAGGGGACAGCCAGGGGGTCAGGCTCTGCTCCCAGGGAACACGGACAGGAGAGGGAATGGCTTCAAATTGCACCAGGAGAGATGCAGGATATTACGAAAAATTTCTTCACTGAAACATTTGTCCAGCACTGGAGCAGGGATGTGGTGGAATCACCATTTCTGGAAGTGTTCAAAAGACTGTTGCACTTGAGGACATGGTTTAGTGGAAAAACAGCAGTGGCGGGTTCATGGTTGGGTTTCATTATCCAAGAGATCTTTTCCAACCCAGATAACTGCGTGATTCAATGATCTTAAGGACGTTTTCCAGCCTGAATGACTCTTTGATTCCATGGGGATGGGTGCTATCACCACAAACACTGCAGGGAGATATCCCAGCCTCAGCTGATCGCCCTGATAGCGTTTGGAGATTACCATATCCCTTGGCTGGGCTGCCTGCCAGGAAAACATGACTGAGAAGGCGATAAGAAGGGTGCTTTACGGAGAAGGCGATGGCGTTGCTGCTGACAGAGGTGTTACCTCATCCCATCTGAGTAAGCACCGTGTGACCACCCTGAAACTGAGCAGGGGAGGTGACCCAGGGGCCCTGCAGAGAGAGGGCAGGGTCACCTTACTCCTGCCACCACACATGGACCTGTGACAAATATCTGGTGGGACAGGGAAGGCGTTTGGGATGTGTTTCTGGAGCATTTGTTCTGCCTTGGTGCCCATTGGGGGTAAGGAGGGTGGTTGCTCCTGTGGGTAAAGGAGCGTGGCTCTTCTTGGTTCTGCCCTACTAGGGGATGCAAGGTCCTTCTGGGGCGTGCGTAAGAAAAAAAAAAATCACTGCTAAATTTTAGTACTTCTTGTCACAACTTAGATGAAAAATCTCAGCAGAAAAGTCTCCAGCCATGTTTGTGGTGGGATGCCCTCACCAAGCAAAGATGAGCGAACGCAAGTTGGGAAGACCCTGGCTTAAAAATATCCCTGCAACCTGCAATGATCCCCCGTGTGTGGGTGAGTCCTGATGGCCCTTAATTGAGCTATTTTTTGCACTGAGCTGCTGCTTCATTTAGTGCTCAGGATGTGCTGTGCTCAGTTAATGAGCAGCTAATCAGTGTTGTTCTTTGGCTGCTCGAGGCTGAGCCCCGCAGAGCCGATGGACCTGGCAGCCCTGATGGAGCAGGGATACCCCTGCTCCTTCTCCAGGTGCAGGGAAGGCACCTGGTGGGCTCCGAGTGCGCTGGGATTTCAGCTGATGACATTCGCTGTCATTCAGTTGCTGTTTCATTGAAGGTGTCTCATCTGAACGCTGGCCAATGGCCATTTTTGAGGATGATGGCATTCACAGGAATCCAAAGAACAATCAGTCCCACTCCACAGCTGAAATCCACAGATATTTTGTTAAAAAGGAGAAATATCTTAAGCTTCCCTACCCCTGTTCTTAAAAATGGCTGTCTGGTTTTGTCTGAAGCCTGAGCATTAACACAAAACACTCGGCACAGAAAACTTCTGCCCCAATGTTCCAGAGTTCACGGTGTTAAAAGCAAAGTAATACATCTTCTAGGGGGAAGCTCCGGGTGATTTACTAACCCATCCTGGAGTGCTACCTGGAAGTTAAAAAATCATATGTCTCCATCACTCAGTGGAATTAACTGCTCCAGAGAGCAGCTTAGCTCAGCTGAGTGCCAGGCAGGGAGGGGCACACTTTGAAAGATACAATTTCCAGATTAGACTCAACCATGTTTGGCTTGTTCTTCCCCAACAAATCTTTTAAACAAAGAAGCCGTCAAAGGTAACAGAAACTCCTTAGGGTTTCTGAAGAGTTCAATTCTGAAGAGTTCAGGAGACAAAAAATAATTATGGAACTAACAATAAATTATAATCTCAGCCTGATGAGATGGAAGACAATGAGGAAATACTGAAATTAGAAATACCCATGATAAGCACCCAAGAAACAAACACCTTGTGCCTTTACACACCTCTTGCAACCCCACCGGTGCAGGGTCTCTGTTTGGACAGAGAAACTTCCATAAATGTATTAACTAAGGAAAACAAAACTGAACAAAAAGGGTACCTGACGTGTTATAGATTGCCTGAATAAGGCCATTTTAGAGGGCACCATAGCTCTAAAACTCGATCATAAAACCCATCAGCTTTGTGTACTTCCCAGCACATCAGATGTGGCCCCTGAGAATCCTGCAAGGTCCAAAATCCCCTTCCTCCCCATGTGATGTGGAAATGCAGGACCAACATCACTGCAATAGAGAAGATGCCTTGGCCAAATTGAGAGATGGCAGCAGAACATCTGCCAACAAAGCCATCTTCTTGGTGACTCCCCACTGCCCAGGGTTCCACTGTGCCAGGGGCAAAAAACAAAGCCCTGATGGATACTGACGATCTATAAGAAGTATTTGGAGCAAAATACTGAGAACGAGACCTTGAGATCTGGCTTGCAGAGCTCTCTGGTGAGCCAGGGCAGGACTGGTGCATGCACTTCCTGATTTTTGCTCCATATCCACAGATTCTGAGCTGACCATTGTCATAATAAATGAGAGAAGGTACTTCCCCAATGAATGAAAAGCTTTTGTAGGGATTAACTTTGTAGTATCCTGTGAACTCAACGGGCATGTGCTAGCCCTTAAAGGGATGCCAGGGACATGTTTATAGGACAAACAGAACCATTTATGTGAAAGGTCAGGTTTCATGGATGGGCTGCGGAGTGTCTCACTGAAGCACCCTTACAACTCACAAGAAACAAAGCTCACAACATTACAAATGCCGATTGCAGCAGCAGGGGCTGATTTGCTTCATTTTAAGATTGTCATCAGAAATGACAGAGCAACCTCCAGGTGCAGCTGCGTCTCTCCCAGAGAGGGTGACTGAAGGGAGCCCAGGGTGATGAGAGTAGCAGAAGGCTCCTGTTTACCCCCAAAGTCAGGGAAGATGATGTTGTCTCTTTCCCTGGAGTCTGGCACAGTCCTGCTGGGACGAGAAAGGACAATCCTTCCTCACTGCACAAAGGAAAATGTCCAACAACCCTTGGGCTGCAGCGGATGCCGCCCAACCGTGTCACCGCCTGCTCCCGCGCCAGGCTCGGTCCCCGCTGTCTCTGCCAACACCCAGTCACTGCTGACTTGCAGAGACTGGGCAAACACTGCCCGATTTTGCTGACAGTCACTCGTGTCTAGACACTGAACCTCGTCCTGGACTAGCTGCAAAGACAGGGCAAGAGTAAAGTCCTCCCCTGCTCAGCGTGACTCCATCGCCTTGGGATCTCACCAAGGAATTGCCTTCACGTGGCAGCAAGGGAAGAGGCCACGAGGGACAAGGGGCAGTGGGTCTGCAGTGGAGCAGGAGCCTGGGAAATTGGGATGCCTCTCTGCTGTGCCTTTGGCTGGGCAGGAGCTGACAAACCACTCTGGAGCCGCTGCTGGCGATGGAGTGACCTTTGGCCAACCTTGGGTCCTGCCGCTTCGTCAGCCCAACACCAGGAAGCTGCGCCTGGGCGCTTTGAGGCAAAATCTGATGAGTTTGGTCTCTGCTTCTCCTGGATGAAGACCAAAGCTCATAGCCTGGCAGAGGGTCAAGTCACGCAGAACATCCAAGCGAAGAGCTGCTCTCTGAGGGATGGAGGAAGGATGTCTTTATCTCTGGGCAGGTGTTTGCTGGAGGTGCTGGAGAGCGATGCCCTTGATGGCCTTGCTGAGCAGGGCATGAGCTCACACAAGCTGCAAATTGGTGTCAAATCCAGCAGCTGTAGACCTGTTATACATCACTGAGAGGGAGATGCTTCCCAGGTGACTCACAGGAGCTCCAGGTATTTCATATTAGTTGCCAGCAGTGTTTTTCTGCAGTGCTGGAGTGTGGTTGGTTCATTGTGTGGAGCGGAGCACATGTCAGGATTTGGAAGATGGCAGCATTGTGCAGGTGTTGGAGGGAGGATTCACACTCTAGCCCATGTGGCATCTGTGGGTGAACCCACACTGCAGACAACACCTCAAAATTCTCCGCTGAAATCTGGCCAGGACAGACCCAGCTTAGTGAATAAATGGTGCTCTGCACAGTGCTCCAGCATCTCTCTCAAGATGGCCACAATCAGTGCCATTCTCTGTATCCTAAGGGATGTGCCATGCTTCTGGCCATTTCTTGGGAAAGGACACTGTATCCCACCCAAGGGTGAAGCCATCCCACCCTGCAAGCTGTGGTTAAGGCTTTTGGTCTCTCTTTGCCTCAGTTTTCCATGTACAAAACAGATCTGGGTATTTTCCTGTTCCTGCAGAGCCGCATGAAGATGAGTATATTAAAAACTTGGCTGTTGTTCAGGTTCTGGAGTACTGGGAGTGACTTAGATAGATGGTTTAAAGCCAATTAAAGCAAAATCTTTGCTCTGACCATAGAGAGAGGGAAGATGTCAGGTCACCCAGCCCTCATCCCTGCCAGTACAGAGTTGTTCTATTTATTTTCTGATCTTCAGCCTTGTCCAAGTGTACTTGCTGGAGGCAACTCACTGTATTTCCACCAGGAGAAAATTCAGCATTTAACATAAACACTCCCTCTCTTCATTTCACCCCTGTATTCCCATTTATCCCCTTGGCAATCCCTCCTAAAGCTTGTTTCCAAGCTAATAACAGGAGTCACAGCAGCAGCCAGATAATGTCATGTTAAAGGGATGAGTCTGTTCAGCCTGGGAGCATCATCTGGGTGAATTAAAAGCTCCCAGGTGCCTGAGATGATGCAGAATGGATTCCTTGCATCAGGTCCCCTAGTTGTTCATGCCTCTCTTGCACAAATGTAGGGTTTTCATCCATCATTAGAGAGGCCAGTCTCCTCCAGGTTGGGCTTGAAGGTGCAAGAAGTGTGATAAACACATGCAAAGGGTGTGTGTTTGTCGAAACACTCACTGCCCTGAAGCCCATGGCAAAATCACGGCTTTGACTTCCCAAAGTCCAGCCCTCACCTCATCCCTTGGGCATAAATCGCTCGCAGATCCAATCTGTTTATTTTCATTTGCTTCCTTGTCTCATTTTTGCTCCGGCTGTACAGACACAAACCCATTTGTATTTCACGTCCTTACAAGTGGTGTTTTATTCAAAGCTTTCAGAAGGTGTTTTTTGTTCGTGGTGTCCCTGGGGGGCAGCTGGGCACCGCGAGCTGCTGAGGGCGTGGCTGCTTTGCTTTTGTGCAGAAGATCCTTCACTTCCACTTTAATTACGGGCATTTCAGACCAATGGTTGAAAACAAGTAGGGTATTTTGGTAGGTTTTCACTCTTGTAAAATTATTTAATAAACTCCTCAGTACCACCCTGGGAAAGGATTAACTCAAGATGCACAAGAAAATATGCACAGGCAAAACTTTTTGTTGCGAGTAAACTTTTCTGCAAGTTCCCTGTGTATGTTCATGGAATCCTTGAATCCCAGAATGGTTTGGGTTGGAAGGGACTTTAAAGATCCTCTAGTTCAAATCCCCTGCCATGGGTGGGACACCTTCCACTATCCCAGTTTGCTCCAAGTCCCATCCAAACTGGCCTTGGGCACTTCCAGGGACGGGGCATCCACAACTTCTCTGGACAATTACTCAGTTACTATGTCATTTAAGCCCTGGGTAGGACTGTTACCAAAATAAGCAAATCATTGCAGTCTACAGCTGTTGCAGGTCTTTGATCACAGCACAGCAGCACAGGAGCAGAGGTGGGGACAGGATTTGAGCCTGTGGGATATGGCTGCTCCATGCTGTAGGCTGGATACCCCTGTATGCCACTGGTGATTTTGAGAAGGTGGATGGGCTCTGAGGATTCTTGGTGTGAGAAGTCTTATTCTGTCCATACTGATGCCTTTTACCCACATTTTTATTTTATAAACATCAATCAGTCGTGGGATTGTTTTATTTTAATCGAAATCTTTTCATGACCTCTTTGTGCAGCCTTAGGAATGCCAACGCTGTGATTATCAGAAGGCATTATTTTGAGTCACTCTCCATCAGAAGGGCTTTTGAGAGAAATCTGTGGCAGCCTTCAACCATTAGAGTGGAAATAATTTTTAAAAACAATTTGACTTGTCATCATTTTCTTTGAACTCCCTGATGACTCCATCCATTTATCTCTATTCAACCCACCCAATTCCTCGCATCTTGCGAGGTGCTTCCATCAGCTCTGATGACAGCAGCAGGTCCAGCTCCTGGCAGTGACAGTGATGCCTTCCAGGCATCAACAGCATCTGGGGCTGCAGGAGGCTGTGGACATCCTAGAGTTGGCTTTTCTAACACTGCCAATGCAGGTGATGCATTTGGAGCAGTCCAGCTCAGACATTCATTCCCAGGTTGCACATTTAGCTCTGAAATCAAAGAGGGTGGTAAAACACTGGTACAGGCTCCGAGAGGTGCCTCCACCTCTGGAAATACTCAGAGCCAGGCTGGGTGGGGCTCTGAGCTCTGATCTAGTTGAAGATGTCCCTGCACATTCAACCTGACCCTGGATATTTCCAGGGATGGAACATCCATGACCTCTCTGGGCAACCTGTGCCAATATTTCACCACCCTCATTGTAAAAAAATTCTTCCTTCCAACTTATCTGAACCAGCTCTCCTCTAGTTTAAAATGATCAGCCCTCGTGCTAGGAACTTCTATGTGCATCCCACTGTTTCTTGCCTGTCCCACAGGTCTTGGTGGGCAGAGCAAAGCAGAGCCAGTGCAAGTGTGAAAAATTAGTATGTTATTAATTAAGGCTTCCGTACCATAAAAATCACCAAATGCATTCAATTTAATATTTGCACGACATCCTTCTCCATCTCTCTTTGTCTCACTTTCTCAGGAGGAGGGGAATTCTTTTTAAGCGTAGCAGTTCAAGGGGCAACTCAGCTGGCCCAGGCTGAACTCAGTAGTGAAGGAAATAAAAGCCCAAAATGGAGTCCTGAGATCTCTAGAAAAGTTCCTCAGCACTGCACCTGCCCCATGCCACACATCCCCCTTCTGTGCTGTCTATAAGCCGCAGCTTTTTGGTTTCTGAACTGTAAAGGACCACGGGGAGAGAACTTTCCCTCTGTTTTGATCAGCATTGACACAGGGGTGCTCTAACAGGGATTTTGGGTACTCCCAAGCCAGCATCTTCAAGGAACAGGAAGGTGGTGGTTTCCAAGCCTCATTTTTGGGATGATTTCGAGCAGGACTCACATTTACCACAGTATTTCTCTTCTTCGGGCACAGTGGTAACAATGACAGCGTTGGAAGCAGGCTGATGCTGCTCAGTGATAAATTTGAGGTTTTTTTGAAGTCTGACGATCCCCTGTCCCTTCTCATCAGCGCTGGGCAGTGAAAGAAGGGCTGCTGAGCTTCATTTGCAAACAGCATCTCTTTGGACCCCCAAACTACAGTGCCTCACCCCAGAGACGGGCTGGAGGGAGCTGCGAGGTGCCAGAATATCCACGGCTACCGTCGCAGCTTCCCTGCAATCATCCCGGGCCAAAGCTGGAGCAAACGCGAGGTCACAACCAAGCCACAGCCACTGCTTTGCTCCTCTGCCCCTGTCAGCACTGCACTGCTTTCAGCTACGCCCCATCCTCTGCCTTTTGCATCCCCACCAACCCCGCTCCTTGCAGCGCGAGCTTTTATTTTCCAGCCTAACCTTTGTCTCGTTGAGCCAGTGACTCATCTCACTCATTAGCTGAACTTTGAATATCTCTTTATCCGCTGGATCCCTTTCAAGCTCGTTCCCTGGCAGCGGAAGCGCCTGCTCGCCTTCCCTCTGCTCTGGATTTCAGGGGAACCGCCTGCCTCGCTCTTGCAGCGGCATCTGTCTCCCCGGCAAGGCAGGAAAATAAACCCAGGGTGGAGCAGGGATGGAATCCAGCCCTTCCCGTGCCCTGGGGGTTAATAGCAAGGACACAGCCCTCAGCGTTTAGGAAGCCACCCCGGTTTTTGGCTGGCACACCCATTCCTCCTCCCGCAATGTTGCTGCTGCAGTTGGTGCTTGCAGAGCGCCAGGGATGCTCTGCAGCCGCTCCCGGGGCCAGCTGTGCTCAGCAGAGCCGACAGGAGCTGCCTCGAGGGCTGCTCTCCTTGTGGTCCCCTCCAGAGGGTCCAGGTCCTTCCTCGGTGGCCCCCTTTGCTCCGTGCAAGTGAGAGCAAGGGCGGCCACGGGACAGGCAGAGAGGAAATTTCGGCTCTTGCGATTGAGCAATCTCCTGGGAAGAGCAGGGGAGGGGATGGGGCAGGAGTGATAGGGAGTGGATGGCTCAAAGGGGTTTGGAGCAGGTTGGAGAGATGTAGGTGACCCCAAATCGCTGCTCCCGACGTGGTCCCGCCGCTTCAAGCTTGAGGAGCCTCTCAGCTGATTAAATAAGAGCACTGAGGGTGCTTGATCAAAGGGAGAAACCCCTTCCCCGCTGCTCCCTGGAAAGTGAACAGCAAGTGAGTTTCTCTCGTGGAGAAGACCAGCAGCCTCCTCTGCGTGCCTGCTACCTTTCACCCGGCTCATTTTCCCACTGAAAATTCAATTTATTTTTTTTTTTCCTGCTTAGCAGCTCTAATCACCTTCCCAAATTGCCGGGCACATGACCGAGGGCAACTCCGTCGGCATCTCCGCTCCCCTGCTCCTGTTTACGTGCTGCTCCCTGGTAATTTGTGTCTTTCCGAGCTGGGGAGCTGGAGAGCCCTTCCCCGCGAGGAGCTGATGATTCACAGAAAAAGGAATCAATAAAGGATGACTAAGGCAGCCCTACATCAGGATAGTGATTAGAGGCTGCCTCCGCAGCTTTGTCCAGAGTGGCAATTTGCAGATTGTCTTTACAATTTTTGTCTTGCACGGTCTCCACCAGGCTCCCAGCAGCACTTTTTACTTATTCATTTATTTTTGACCCTGGTGTTTCACAGGGATTTGCTGCCTTGAGCTTTCTGAGGGTGAGAAGTAGTGCCAGCCTACAAATTTCTCAGCAAGAACAGTAACTCAGGCTGCCCTAAACCAGCCCAGAGAGATGGGTGCTATTAATCACCGCTCTGGGGCCTCTTGGGGATTGCTTGCCCATGAAAGCACTTTGGGACAGAAGAGTTCTTGAGAGCTTTTGATTTATGAACTCTCCACCCAATGCAGAGAACACACAGACACGATAAGTGCACACTGGACAGGAAACTAATTATGTACTATCAGCTGCTCAACATCCACAAGAGGGTAAAATAATGCTCAGCCAGGAGACAGAGGATATTTTACACCTTGTGCAGCCCAACTTCCAGGTACTCCAGGGTCTGGAGGTCAGCTCTTGTTCCATGTTATTCCTCCAGTTCACTGTGTGCTGAAGCTTTCTAGGAGTAACACAGGGCTGCTTCTCGTGGAAGGTGTCCCTGCCCATGGCAGAGGGGTTGGAAGTAGATGATCTTTAAGGTGCTTTCAAACTCAAACCATTCTGTGATTCTGTGGATGCAGGGATGTACCAGCCTCACTCTTAAGTGAGGACAAGCAGGGCCTGGGGAGTGTTTTTATTTGCAAGGTTATTCTGTGCTGGATCAGTTCCCCAACTGAGATCATTGTGCAGCCCCGTGGCAGGGAGGAGAGGGATTTGGGAGCTGTGGGGCTGTTAAATAGGGAATGACAGCCTTAGTGACAGGTAATGTGAGGATGGTGCTGGGTACAACTGGCTGGTGCAGGAGACAGCAGGGAAAAGTCTTCTTGTAAGGAGGGGCTACTTAGAAGGCCTTTGAAAGGGCAAACTCCTGGAAAGAGGGGTGGAGAGATGGCACTCGTTGCCTGATGGCATTTCAATGGCATCTGGGCTCCAGCAATGACACAGGGAGCAGAGACCCTGTGTTGGAGCACTCCTCAAAGCCTGCCGAGGTGATGACAGGCAGGAGGAAAGGCGGGAAGGAAGAGGCACTTCCCCGCACCCATGCCAGGAGGATGCAGCACATAATTCCTGGCACAGGGATGGCTGTTTTCACAGCAGACCCCGAGGCTCAGCCTGACCTCCCTCACCACAGGGAGTTAAAATACCTCTCTGATCTTCCTGCTCAAAATTCCCATTAACTTTGAGGTGCCTAATGGGTAAAAGTGCTCTGGGATGAATGAATATCCATCCTGGGACATGCCTTGGCTTAGACACTGGATTTAAGTTCTTGCTCATCCCATCCCCAGTCCAGCATGGTCCCATGTATCTGAAAGAGCTGCCTCAACATCCCAAAAGTGCATATTTCTCCCTACAGCCCTTTAGAGGTGCTCAGACTTCTCCGTTAACTCATCCTCATACTTGTTGCTGCCAGCATCAATTAAATTGCCTCCATCCATGTGCTTGGGGCTGCCTCCAGGGGGCAAGCCAGGATGCCCAAATTTGCTATAGGGAATCTGTGGAGGTGAATTCGATCTGTCCTGGAGCAGCAATGAGATGTCCACCCTGCAGAACTCGTGTCTCCCTGCTCTGCTCAGCCTGCTGGAGCCCCTGGCTCTGTGGGATGCCCTGGGTGAAAGCATCTCTCCACCTGGGCAGCGCTCACTGGGTGAATAAGGAATTGGAGGAGGTACCAGCAGTGCTGAAGCATGTGGCTGGTGGAGATCTGTTTACTCCATGGCCTCAATGCCCCCACTCCCTCCTGTCCTCCTTCTAGTTTCTTGGATGATGTTCCAAGTAAAAGGAAAATAAAAGCCAAATCCCAGCCAGGTGTCACAGGTGTGGGAGCACAGCTGTGCCCAGTGTTCCCCTTCCTGAGGAAACACTTTTGGTTAGAACCCCTGGTCCTGGCTCTGCATTCTGCTGGGGATGCTGGAGCCGTGGATCCCAGCAGGAATGGTGGTGCCAGGGGTCAGGGTCTCACTGGGGATGGTGATGCTGCAGGTGAGAGCTCCACAGTGGAGGGGACAGTGATGCCATGACTGAGGGTCCTGCTGGGGACCCCCCAGCTCTGGCAATGCTGTTTCCTGCTTGGGTGCAGATCCTTTTCTCAGCCCACCAGCAAGGCTCCTGTTCCTGGTCGGTTCCCAAAAGCCAGTCAGATGACAGGGTTATTTACTAAGGCTGGCAGGAAGGAAAAGCCATAAATTCCCCAGATATAATGGCTGAGTCAGAGAACAAGGTGCCTGTGGCCAATTCCAGCATGGCCCAGGAAAGCAGCGTGAAGGGAGGGGACAGAGTCAGCTGTGGTTTGTGTTCTCCCTGCTGAGCCAGGAGGTCCCTTGGAGGCTGGGAGGGACAAGGAGCTACCAGACAGCAAGTCTCACCAGCTCCTGGCAGTCCTGGAGCTGCTTTCCCTGGGAAGGGCACCCTGCCTCCTGTGCTTGGAGGCAGCAGTTTTCTTTGGTCCCCTGCCCTGCTTGAGGATCATGGCTTGGTTGGAGAGCCTTGCTGACAGCCTTCCCTCTCACCCTAGGGATTGCTGCTTCTCTGGCAGGAAAGCCAAAGGTTCAGCCTTTGGGGCTGAAGACCATGTATTATTTTCTGCAGGGTTTTTGCAACCCTCCCTGGCTATGTTTTTTAAAAGAAAATAATTCCTAAATTAGCCCTGACGTGCTGCAAATGTAAGATCCACATATTTCATTAAAAAAAATAAAAGGAAAAAACCCCCACACCATAAGGAGACATTTGGATCCATTCACATGCATTTCTTTTTCCCCTGTTTGTTTGGTTGTTTGGGAGCAAATTATCCAGCGGCTTCAGACAGTCTCAAACCAAACTGGATAAATATTGTCTCTCCAGGAGGTTTTACCCCACGCCACCTGCTCCTGCCCTGTGCAGGGTATGGCCTCCATAGCTGACCCAACCAGACCCTATCCCTGGTAATTTTGCTTATGGTCTCCTCATCAGATGCTGTACCCATTGTTTCTGCTCTCTTCAGGTTTCTTCCTCCTCTACCTCAGGGGCACTCAAGAATTCCAGTGGGTGATGACAGAGTTTGCAACTTCTACTTCCTCTTTAAAGTTTTATTAAAGCTCTGGAATAGCAAAATGCACCTCCTGGGGATCAGATCCCACCACACCTGCAGACCTGAAGGTGTCAATGTTTTATGTCCCTCCCCTCTTAAGGCCTTCTGCTCCTGGTGTGGTGCTGGTGTTCATGACCACGGTGCTGCAGCCCCAAGAACAACTGGTTGTGCTCTGACCAAGGTGTCTGCCACGGGCAGACACAGCCAGGAGAGGGAATGAGGTTTTGGGACCATAGAAAACATAGGTGAAAACCGCTTCTCCTGTGATCTTCACCTCTTCCCTCTCTCCCTTCATTCCCAGCAGGTTCTGAGAAGATTGACAGATAGAGGAGTCCCCTTCCCATAGTGACTCCTGGTTCCCTTAGCAAGGGTAACACTTTCTCTGATTCCCTTCCACCACTGAGCTTGTTCCGTAAGAAAAGACAAAAAACCATGAAACCCTCCCCAGAAGCATCCTGTGTCCTTCTAGCCTGCTTAGAGAGGACACAGATGCTCCCTGTCCTCTGCTGCTCCTTGTGTCCTGATGGCCCAGAGAGCTCAGCTCAGTGCTCCAGGGACCTGGATCAGGCTATTCCAGCATCTCACGGCTGTTGCTCAAGCCCTCACGGATGGAAAGGTCTTGAGCAACAGCCATGAATCACCCAAATAGTGCAAAGAGGAGGCAGCCAGAGGAACACGAGGCCAGCACAGACCTCAGAGCCACGCTGTGTCAGAGCACTGGAGGAGAAGCGGGGTGGGACATACATTTGAAGGCACAGTGCTCATCATCATCATCATCATCATCATCATGCTTTCCAGCAGTATTCAGTGCAGGTGGGGAAAGGAGAATGAACGTGGAGAAGGTGGCTGCGTGTGCTGGGCTGCTCTGTTTGCTCCAGAAATGTCTCTCTAATTGTCAACCCAGGGCTGGGTCTGCAGCAAGACCTGGGAAAGATGCCCATGACTAAATTGGAAGGGTTAAAAAGAGACACTGAGTGGGCTAAGTGGTGAGTAATGGAGATGTCACTCAGCAAGAGGAGATGTTTCAGATGTTTCAGTGTGTTCAACACCACTTGAAATTGGATGGAAATTTCCAGGTATTTTCAAGAAAGCCAGAGACAACTCCCTATAATTTACCAAACTGCTGCAAATGTACCATCCTCTGTGTATCTCATTTTATGCATTGCCCTTCCAGATCATTAGCAAAGGTGTTAATGAAGCTTGATCTTTAGTCCCTGTTCTTGTTCTGCCCTGGTAACGGCTTTCCTCCATGTAGCTCACTCCTGTTCAGGATTACTGACTGCATCCCAATGTGTTTTCAGTTTGTATAAACCACATTTCAGACCAAGGCTTTTTTTCCCCTAATTTTTGTATTTCCTAAGACAAAGAAGCAAAATACATTAGTCAAAATAAAAACACATGTTTATAAAAGGCTGCACCGCTTTCATCCTCTGGCCATGCCATTCTCTTAAGAGCATTTCTCTTCGAACAAATAAAAAGTTGGAAGAGAGAAACTGGCAGTTTTCTGTGCCCATCATCTCTTGAGTCTGACTGTTGTCTCATGGTAATTTTATTCAGCATCTGGCTTCTGCAGATTTTCTCCCCATTGACACTATTGTGTGGACAGAACCAAGCTCTAAATATTTCATCATGATTTTTTAGAGAATATTTGTTCTGCTACTTTTATAGGCTGGTGATTGCCAGAGTTATATTCTCCCCTTCTTTGTTTTAAATCACCACCTCATTTCCTTTCTTCTGTCTCTCAGGATCACATTGTCCAAGGATTTTAAAATGCAACCACCCAAGGATCAATATGTTCATTAAAGAAATCTGTTGTTAGCAACTAAGAATGAGTAGTGGATGTCTGCAAGCCACACAGATTTGTTTCTTACTATAAAGTTTCTCAAGAACGCCTTTCTCCCTGCCATTAAAGAATAGGATTTTCAGGGTCATTCAGAATATTGACCCTTTTGCCTTGTCAATAGTGTCTTTTTCTTCCTCACTTACCTTTCTACTTCCTTTTTGGGTGTAAATCCTCATCCTTCAGTGACAACCAAGCTGTTTTCCAGCCTGGCTCACTGTCCTCCTCCCAGCAATTCTTGGCTGTCTCAAAAGGCTCCCACGTGGTTACCTCCCTATATTTTCCATCCATGGGCTGATGTCCACCCTGGGGAGGGCTGTGCCAGCTGGAAATGTCACTGTGCCCTGGCTAACTGTTACCATCCCCAGCAGCACAGGACAGTCTGCATCACAGTCTCCGTGGAAGTATCATTCTGACCCCAAATCTGCTCCAAGGAGTGATGCTGCTCTGTGTTGAAAGGACTGGAGCAGCTGAGGGGTGGGGAGGAGAGGCTGGAGGAGGAGTATGTCCAATGGCACAGCTGGATCCAGGAGTGCACATCTGTCCAGGGCTCCCCATCCCTCAGGAGCCTCTTGAGACTCAGCCTTGGACAGCTTTTATGTTGGACAAATTCTTGGACTTCAGCCCTAGGCAGAGCCTTCTTTGGGATTTTCCAGCCTTCTCCCTTACCTCTGGATTTTACTGTCCCTTCAAGCAGGGGTTTAAAACACCCCAAATCCCTGTTTTATTTTTTATCTTTCTTTCTCTATGCAATCCTCACTGTGGCCCAACTGAACTCCTTTCACAAGCTGCATGTCCAAGGTTTCCCATCCATTTCCAGTCTGGAAGGAGCAGGATTAGGAAGGTTTTCTAAAGTGTAACTCATCACATGAGTGCATGCTTTGGACTCTTGCACTGGATCCTTACTTTGGGGTGAGCAGCTGAGTTGGAGAGAAGCAGGGACTGGGTGGAGGATTGGCTGGAAAAATGTGAAAGGAAAGTGCAGCCTAGAAGTAGCAAGACAGAGGAACTCAGTAGTTTTTGGGGAGGTTGGGGTGGTCCTTCAGCCTTGCAACAGGAGACATTGAGCCACGGGCTCCTTTTCAAAGCACTCAAGGAACAATCAAAGCAACTCAAGCTGAGGGCAGGCAGCTGTAACCAGCTGTGACAGCTCTGCTTCCTCCTGCACTTGTCATGCTGCCTCCAGGCTCTGCCCCATCACCCCAGGAATCAGTCCTTGCTGGCAGCATCCTCACCTTGGGCTGCCAGGAGCATGGGGCCCTGAGGAGAGACACTGGCAAAGGCTGCTCCCAAAACAGCAGGGAAGCTCCTGGCTTTGGGTCAAACATCCCCTGTGCTGGCCTTGGTGGGGGAACATGTGCACCAGTGTTTCTACACTCACCACCCAGGGCTTCTGTGGAAGGAGAAAGGATGAGAGTTTCAAATGCAGAAGCATTTTAGGGGATGCCCATCTCTGCCTGAAACACCATCCCTGCTACATAGAAAGCACCAAAAATGGGGAAAAAAATCCCACTCCAATCACTATGATGATTAAACTGGGATTTCAGTATCAGATTTCAGCCCTGCCATGGGGAATAATTGCTAAATCACATGGACTCATGGACTCAGTGGTCATCGCCTCACTGGGCAAATAGGAGCAGTGATGTCAGCCTGCAAACTGCATTTCCCTGTGGAATGGTTCTCTCCAGGTTGTTGTCCTTCCCAAACAACCTGGGGGAAGCTGTTAATGGATTTCTCAGAAAGTGACTCAGTACCCAGGTGTGATTCTGGCTGTGTGCACCCAGCAGATCCCAGCCCGCAGTGTCCACAAGCTAACACAAAGCCCTTGAAGGTCTTATTATTTTATCTGCTTATTGTGTGGCCAAAGGAGACCAAGCAGTGAGGGAAGGTCACAGGTTTATGGGATCCTGGGGCTGGCAGGCACCAGCCTGCAGGTTCACTCACCAGAAGTCACTTCCTTGAGGAAATGCCAGGAATCACCCAAGGAAGGATCTCTACAGCCTTTTTCTCCTGAGCAAAGGAGTCATTTCCTCATAGGAATACCCCAGACAACCCCCAAATACCTCATTCGTTCTCCTTACACTCTCAGCCATGGCAGGGATGCTCTGTTATCTTTCAAATCACAGCAATTTGTCTTTTCTTTCCTAACTCTATAACAATGGTTGGTCCTTACAGGGCATTTTCCCTACATTAACCTCATGCCAAGGAGTGCTGTTTGTAGACAAAAACTGAAGCAAACAGACAAATAAAATGCATTTTTCAGAGCTAGAGCTCTCAGGAGCTGCAGTGCCTCTTGACCTTCTCCCTTGCCAGCCTGCCAGGGCTGAAATCACTGGGAAATAGAGATTCTTGGGTAGAATTTAAGATGAAAGACGGTAAGTTTAGATTACAAATTAAGATGCAGTTACTTACTATAAGTCTGGTGAGGCCCTGGCAAAAATTGCTCAGAGAAACTTCAGATGCCTCATCTTTGGAATGGCCAGGTTGGATGGGGTGTGGAGCAACCTGGGATACTGGAGATTGTCTCTTTCCGTGGCAGGGGTATGGAACAACATTATCTTTCAAGTCCCTTCCAACCCAGGCCATTCTATGATTCTATGACAACTTTCCCCAAAAAAGCGTTAAATCCTCATCCTACCTCCAAAGTATTTCCTGCTGCCCTGTGCAAGCCTGAGTCTCTTTGTGAGTCAGAAATGCTGACACCTCATCACTGAGCAGTGTGAGGGTGCAGGAAGGAGAATATTGCTTAGCAGCACTAAATACAACCCCGCTCCTATTATTGCTGGATTTCTGAACCTGTTTCTCCTTTGCCCTTTTCCTTTATCAACTTATTCGGTTGCTGTTTATGCAAGAATTATTTAGCAGCAAAAACTTTCCTAGTGGTGTTTTACATCCACCTCTTCAAGAGGTTTGTATCTGAGATGCAGATGTGCTGGCTCCAACCAGCTGCCTGCTGCCCTGGAATTGTTGCAGGAGTTTCAGATGAAGCAGCATTGATCTGTAGAGCTCTAGGGCCCAGTATACCCCACCTGTATTACCCAGGCTGGAACAACACAGTTATCTGCACTGAAATCAGCAGTAAAGTTTTCATTCACTCTCACTACACTGAATCAAGACCCTTGGATGGCGACGAGCCGAAACATGATTAATGGTTTTCCAAGCACAAGCCAAAGGTGGGTGGAAAATACATCTTGGAAACCAGCTTGGTAGCACTTTGATGCCTTCTGAGCCTTACCAGGATGTGAAAATGTACCTGGCATTTTGCAGCTGTAAATATGGGCTTCACAGCCACGTACGGCACTTCCAGCTGCACAGATGCTACTTATTTTTGTGTTCTCCTGGAACAAAACCTTGCTTTATTTTTCTCACTTCCAAAATAAACTTCCTTTTCTGCACTCCCACGGAGAATCGCCACCAGGAAGAAAAGCTGTGCAGAGTTCTCTATCCAGCAGATTGCCTCTCTGTCCCCTCTACCCTAAGAACCTGAAAGCAGAGCTGGGCCACTGTTTACAGAAATCCAAAGCACATTTAAAGATGTCTTGTTTCTAAATCCATCCATTTCTGATTGAAAGAAGCTGAGCTAGTCACATTCGAGCAGCTCATTAAAATGTAAACAGCGTCGCTTTTAATTGCCGGCGCTAAAAATTGTCATTATTTATTTTAAATGTCGAGGTGCACAAGAATATGTGTTTAATTGCAAAAAGAAGGAGGAGGAGGTGAATTTTAAATGCACTTTGGAGATGCTGCAGCTTGAGCTCTGGTTGGGTGTTTCCACGAGGAATTGCAGTCAGCCGTTTCACCCTGCAATTCCACATTTTATACAATTTTTTTCTTCTCTTTTAATGCATCTGTTTGCTTGGCCTTTCTTTTTCAAAACCCTATTTCCCACCTTCTGAAAATTCGCACTCTTGAAGAAATCTAGAAATCAGTCCAACACTTCCAGATCAGTCATTACTGGATGTTTTTGTGTTCATGCTGGTAAATAGTTCGAATGAGTGTAATTAGTTAAAGATGTGAAGTGCCGACTGAGTGCGAAGAAATGTTACATAAGTGCAATGTATGGCAGACACAGCGTGCCATGAAAGCCGTGGCACTTTTCTGCACTGAACCTGCACCTTTCTCCCAGGTTGGCAGAGCTCCTCGCTGTCGCAGCCGGAGGTTGTCGGCACTCAGCAAATTAGCAAATTGTTTTAATGTGCATTTACAGCCGAGAAAACTGAGGCACAGAACAGTGAAGTGCCTCGTCTCCTTTTCCCTGGGGACTCGGCAGCAAAGCCAGGCATCCCAAATTCCACTGCTTGTTCCATTTAGGGGTGACACTCCATAACCCCTGGCTGCATGGATGCTGCCACACGCTGTCAGCAAAACCCTGGGGTCACAGCGCAGGGATCAGCTGGGAGCAGAGAATGATGTTTTGGATGGGGTCTGGAGATGCTGCAGCCCACCAGAGTTTGGGGAAAGGCCCACAGATTTGGTGCACGGCCACAGGGACTGGTTGTAGGTGTGCTGACAAGAAAGGTTTGTGTCCTCAGAAAAGTGAAGATGGACACCTCATCTCTTGCCTTTCCACAGTCAAGCTCTTCTGAGAAAGATCAATTTCCTTGGAAAATGGCAGGGTTCTACTTCCCACAATGCATTTTTGTAGGTCTTGCTACACTGAGGAGGGAGAGGAAGAGCAGTTTCATCTCCTGCTGCCCAGCTCATGTAATTTCCCATCTCCCATCCACCCCACAGATACATGCTGGACCCATTGACTCAAGTACCTTCTCTGCAAAACCCAAGGAGCCATGTAGTGAGTATGGACAGTTGGGACCCAGCTGAGCCATAGCAAGCCAGTGCTCTGTGCCCACAGTCACCAGCCAGGAACTGGGACATGTCAAATCCACGGGATGCAGACCCAGACAGATTGTCCCTGGAGGGCCTTGGACGGGATATGCATCATCCTTGCTGCCTGGCACCTCAGCTCTGTCCTTCTTCAGCAGCACCACTATGTTCCCCCCACTTCCTCCTCCTTGCAGCCTGTCCCTCCCTCTCCAAAGCATTTTTCTTCAATTGCTTTTATAACTGTGCTCTCTTTGGATTTGCAATGTCCTCTGGAAAATTTGATTTCACACCATATTTGTATGTTTAACAAAAATAATTCAAAACACCAAAAACAAGCCATGCCCTGACTGGTGTTACGTAGCGTTTGTGATAATTGGATTCTCAGAAAGCCAAGCACTTTCTGGGTTTTAATGAGATTCAGACTTTAATTACTGCGGCCCTTTCCCAGGCATGCAGTGGAAGCAGGGAGGAAAATGACCATAATCAAGACTTGGGCATGTTGCAAGAGACAGCCTTGATGGATCGTGTTTTGGTTCCTTAATGAGGGGCCATTCTTGCCACACAGTTGGAAAGCCACTTTCCCTTGCAGTGTGGCCTGTATTTACACCCTGTAGGATTTTGGCCACAAACCACTGCTGCAGCCTCTCAGAAGACACTTCTTCCCTGATGGAAAACCAGCAGAGATGGCTTCTGGTCCTGCAGGAGAGGGACACAAGGACATGGTGGTGACTGGCACGTGGTTTTGCTGAGTTCTGTGTGCTTGCACAGGATGCACATGCATTTGTTGGAGCAAGTCCAGAGGAAGGACACTAAGCTGATTAGAGGGATGAAGACCTTCTCCTGTGAGGAAAGGCTGAGAGGGTTGGGATTGTTCAGCCTGGAAAAAAGAGAAGGCTTTGGGGTCACCTAATTGTGTCTTTCCACTACCTGAAGGAGCCAAGAAGAAAGATGAAGAAATACTGTTTACAAGGGCCTAGAGTAACAGGACAAGAGAGAGTGGATCCAAACTGTCATGGAGTGGGTTAAGATTGGATATTAGGAATAAATTATTCCCTGTGAAGGTGGGGAGGCTCCAGCACAGGCTGCCCAAAGAAGCTGTGCCTGCCCAGTCCCTGGAAGTGTTCAAGGCCAGATTGGATGGAGTTGTGAGCAGCCTGGTCTAGTGGAAGGTATCCCTGTCCACAGCAGCAGGGGTGGAACTGGATGATCTTTAAGGTCCCTTCCAACCCAGGCCATTCTATGAATTAATCATGATTCTATGATTCTATAATTAAGTTTTTGTTGTTGATGATGATGATGCTAGCACAGAGTGATCCTTGGGAAGGGTCCAGGATTCCTGCAGGACCAGCACCAGCTTCCTGCAAGCCTCTAGCACAGCTCTTTGCCTCCTGCACAGTGCAGATCCCAGGCAACTCCTGCCCGTAAGGCTGGGATGAGTCACTCGCTGGATTTCTCGCTTCCCGCCTCCATCCTGCAGGATGCGGTGTTTTGTCAAGTTTTATCTGCACTGAGGTTGGATGAAGCAGATGAATGCAGTGGTTTCATGTCTACAGAGCAGTGGCCTCAGCGGAGGGGTGGGGTCATTAACAGAAACACGCCAGCTTTATCTGGGAGGAATCAAGATTCCACGTGGCCATCTGAGAGGATCTTCAGATTGCAATGTTCAGCCTGCATGACGATGTTCAGATCCAAGCCAAGTTAAATTAATTAAAAAATAAGAAGGCTTTGTTAAGACACTACGTCAAACTCTTGATGAATTGATGTATTGCCTTATGGTGTTCCCACATCCACTCACTTTACAAAATGATAAGAAATCTCATTCTTGACAGCCCTACTCCTTAATTTTTGTTATCCCATCATCCTTTCGCTGGTCAGAGATTGATGTCACTCCCTGCCTTCCTCCTTGCTGTGTTCAGGGTCGAAGTCAGTCAGAATTGCTGGGTAAAAATTTCCAAGATTACTCTTCTTTCCACTTCCTTTTTCAAGTTCCCAGCTATCTGCCTGGTTTTCCACCACTTCTAAAAGGTCACTCACTCAGCAGTCTGGAGTACGCATTGTCCCTACTTAACCACACACAAGCATATTCTTGAAATTACCTTATTTTTATTAACTTGCAGCTTCTGCATTCAGCCAAACACTCTGGATGCCCACACCGCTGTGCCTGCTGCTCCCTGGCAGTAGAGGAAGCCAAAGACTAAGGGGGCAACAGCAGTGGGTGGCTTGAATGACTCTTGGCATGAGGTAATTCAACACCCACCATGGGCAGGTTTGGCACTTCCATTCTGCCCAGCGCTGTGATCTTCATCATTTCATGGGATGGGGCAGCACTGAAGAACACATGTAGGAGCTGGGGAGGAGCTCAGTGGGGCTGGTGCTGTGAGGGGAAGCCTTGCATAGGGTGCAGAGCATGTCTGGGAATGTGGTTTTTGTGGTCATCCCCTCCAGCACTGCCCAGGCAATGTGACAGAGCAGGGACACATCTGCCAGCTCTTGTCCTCCAGAGGCAGACTCATGTCTCTGATACTTCTTGAGCTTCAATGCCCCCTGACTGCTCGGTAGGATCAACCCACAGCTCAGAATTGTGTTGTTGCTCATCCCCCCACCTTCCCTTTTCTCAAGAAAACCTGCTTGCTTTGTCCTTTTCCATTTCCAGACCTGTTACTTTTACTCTTGGAGCTGCGTATTACCAGGGGAAGCCAACTCTGCTGCTGCTGTCCTGCAGGAGGAGACAGGGCTATTCTGCCTCCCCAGGGCCCATTTTAGGGCTCTGCTGCTCTCATGGGTGGTAGGTGCTCCCCAGACATCCAGGACAAACAGGGAGCTCAGAACGACGAGCAAATCTGTAGCTTTGGGGTGAGTGTAAGGACATACTCCATGAGATCACAACACACTCTTGACCCTTCTTCAGCTTTGCATAGAGCCAAATTTCTCATCCTTGCCAAAGATGATTGGATTCAAGGCCAAGGGCAGAACTAAGGGTCTCAGGGAAGATAAAAGAGAGCTCCCATGGGATCAGGGCCTAACCTTGCAGAAGGACACAGCCAGACTTAGGCCCCATTGAGACAAATCCCAGGAACAAGGTGTTTGCATAAAGGCTCTTAACCTGGGGCTTATGCAGAGCAAACTCCTTCACCCCCTGCAGACACCAAGGAGCTTGAATTTCCACACCTAAGTCTGGGCAAACAGAAGTACACCAACAGGTAATGTGGGATGACCTGTGCAGGAAGAGAGGTCCCTTGCTAAATGCCAAGACTGGAGAAGGGAAAGGTGCCTTTTAGTGTCCCTCCTGGTACATCAGAACCAGAAGAAACTGGCAACTGTCTGGCTTGCAGTGTGCAGCACCACTTCAGGACAAAACTCAAACATTGTTCTGTGTCCCAGTCTAAACCAGCAAGGGAAAACCTGTGCTAGATGGAGTTAGCAGGGAGCTTGTTTCATTCCAGCACTTGTTGGGCTGATACTCTCTGGACTGTGCTTTTCCAGGTGGTCATGTTGAAGGATGTGGTGATTTGGGTCATACTCTTGTCTCTCTTCTCTGACTTTGTGTTGTGTATCCTTCTTTTCTGGCATCTCTGTAGAGGAAGTCCTCCTTCTCAGCAATATGGGGAGGCCCCTGAGCCCCGCAGTCAATCCATGGATGTGGGGGCAGGTCGGGAAAGTAGCAGGGAAGGCACTCCCACACCCCACAAACATCTGAGCTGTGCCTGCCAAGCCCAAACAAATGACTGCCTGTAAGCACCAGTCCATCCCAAGCCTCCAGCAGCCACAGAACCATTGTCTCCCTCCTTTTCCCAGGAAAGAGTCTGCAAACCCACATAACCATAGGGTCCAGAAGAGCATGGAGGGCTCAGGTATCCATCCACACCCATCTGTGGCTCCTGGGAAATTGCTTCTGATGAGGCAGAAGTTGCTGAGCCTGGGAAGAAACAAGCCTCCTGCTGAGTATGTGGTTCTCCTTTCTTCCTAAATGGAAGCACTGTCCTGCAATGGATTGAGAATTTCTGGGTCTGTAGATAAAAACAGCCTGAGACTGTGTGTGACCTCAGCCCCTCCCAAAAAGCCTTTTTGTGGTGGTAGGGTTGGGTTCTGGACAGAACAGAGGAGACAGGGTGGATTTGCTGCAGGGGCAACAGTAAAATGCAGCTTGAGATCCCTGAATGACTTGCACTGAGTGAAAATACCTATTCCTCCACAGAATATTATTTCTCTCTTAAGTGGAAGAAAAATTATCTGTCTTCATGGCAGCAGTGTGTTCTCCTTATTTTCCACTTGTGCTTGAGTGCTAAAGAAGGTCTTAAGTGGAGCATCTATGGCCATGGAGGATGACCTTGGTGAACAGGAATATCCTTCCCCAAGCCCTGCCCTTCCCAGAGCTACTGCCAGTATTTCCACCTACAAAACCAGGAACAGACACAACAGGAAGCAATGCACTGGAATAAAGCAGCTTTTCAGAGACTTTGGAGACTGGGCACAACCTCTCCCCAGGAAGTGCTGGGATGGGTTGGTGGGTTTGGCATATGGATGCTTCATGTGCGTGGCCATATAATTGCATTTCATCAGGCCTGGGAAGTGAAAGGATGCTTTCCTTTTCCAGAGGTCAGACATTACTGCTCCTTATGGATCGCTGTGCAAAAGATCAGAGAACACCCGCGGTGGAGAGGATCAGTTCCAGGTATCCGTGGTTTTTCCTGGCTGTGGAGATCCCAAGTGAAATGTCTGTACAGGATGCAGAGCAGTTGGCAGAAGCTGCTGAGATGGTCTGCAGCTGGCTAAGCAACTCCAGGGAAAGGGGAAGGGAGCTGGCATCATCTCCATGTGGCCTGTGGCTGGACACTCCAGAGGAAACAGGGAGAGCCCAGCAGCCTCACTGGAAAAGTCATCTTCTGCACAGATCAAAGCATGAGACTGTCCTCAAGAGGAGAAAATAACTAAAGAGAGTGAGAAACCTTGGGCTGTTTTGAAGCCAGGCAGAGGGAGAATGTGCCTCCCTGGATTGGTCTGGCAAAAGTCAGGCTTGCAGAGGTGGGAGAGAACATCCTAGAAGGGCACTGGGGGAGCACTGAATTTTATAATTTTCATATGAAATCAGAACAGGTTAAAAACCTGTATTTGCAAATCCAGAGCGTAATTAGCAGTGAGTCATGGAAAGTGTTGTTCCAGCTACTGTAAAAAACAAGCTGGCACTGAAGGGTCTGCTGGTCATTTGAAAGCACCGAGAGCTTCAGCCCAAGATTCCTCCTTCCTTAATTATACCACTCTTGGCCACTCGCTCTAAATTAAGCAGACAGGAGCACAAGAGAACTAATGCACTGCACTGAAAGGCAAACTATTAACCAAAGTGTCTCTCAGATGTTTAACTTCAAGGAGGTGGGATTGAAATCTCATCAATTATGATCAGCGGGCATGAGGAGGGCTTGAAGTTCAACCATAACATAATTTGCAGAGTAATAAAAATTAAAGATGTGAAATCTCTGCTGGGCTGAGTCTGCTTGAGTCCCCAGGGTGAATTAGATGGGTCCCTATACCATGATTCCCACTGTGTTGCCTGTGTGCAGTAAATCCAGTGCAAGAAATGTTTCTCTGATGCATTTTTGTTACTCAGAGGCTGTTGAATATTCACACCACACTGACAAAAGTAAGGATTTTCGGTGCAGACTCAGGCATATAAGGTGTTTTTTGCTTTATTGGCAGTTTTCTCTTTCCAAAATTCACCCAGTTTTTCTGACAATTCTTCTGGACCATAAACAGCTTTTTGCTGTCACCTGGCATCCTCTTCCTTTAAACACTTTGCCCAAGTTCCCTGCCCTCGGCAAACCAGTTAACAGGAACAATGGATTTAGGGGAGACTGTGACATTCCCGGCTGAAAAACAAGATTGAGTCCTTCACTTTCCCACTGTGCTGACAGAACACTACTTAGCACTTCTACCCTATGAAGTTACCCAAACATTAGTTAATTATCCTGCCCGACTCCTTAGAAAGTAGGCAATTAAGTGCTTAGCTTCGTTCTGCTTGTGAAGAAAACCAGGCACAAAAAGGTTAATAATGGAAAGACCAATCCTGTCCTGTAGGGTGGAGAATATCCCTGAGCCTGCATCATAGAACGGTTTGGGTTGGAAGAGACCCTTTGAAGATCATCTCATTCTAACTCCCCTGCCATGGGTAGGGACACCTTCCACTGGGCTGCTCCAAGCCCTGTCCAGCTTCTTCTTGGACACTTCCAGGGATGGGGCAGCCACAGCTTCTCTGAGCAACGTGTGCCAGGGCCTCCTCACCCTCATGAGGAAGAATTTATTCCCAATATCCCACCTAACCCTGCCCTCTGGCAGTGGGAAGCCATTCCTCCTTGTCCTGTCACCCCATGCTTTTGTCCCTCTCCAGCTCTCCTGGAGCTCTTTAGGGCGCTGGAAGGATCTCTAATGTCTCCCCAGAGCCTTGTCTTCTCCAGCTGAGCACCGCCAGCTTTCCCTGCCTGTGTCCAGAGCAGAGTTGTTCCAGCCCTTGGAGCATCCTTATGGCCTCCTCTGGACTTGTTCCAACAGCTCCATGTTCTTATGTTGGGGGCTCCAGAGATGAACACAGTACCTCAGATGGGGTGTGACCTTCTAGTCAATTCCATTCAAATTCCTCCAGTTTAGAGGAGGAATGCAAAGCATGGGGCTTGTCTTACCCATCTCAGCCATCTGCAATAAAGCTGAGCCCTCCTAAAATGTGCTTAGACAGACTAGCACCTCAGGAGAGTGATTCAGCTTCACATAAGACATGTCCAGCTATGATGGGCTGAATCATCCTCTGGGAAGAGCACCCAAGGAGTCCACCTCGTCCCTACTGCCAGAGAAGGTGTGGATGCCCCAAGCAGACAGTGTGACTTGTCTCCAAACCACAGACAGCAGTGTTGCCAGGACCAGTGCTCCAGAGTTCCTGGATCCTGGGAAATGTTTTGCTGCTGTCATTTGAGCCGACTTTCATGAGCATTGTGGAGCACCATGACAGAAAGTGGGCTGCAAGCTTGCTACTATCAATTTGATGACCAGTGCTCCATGAATTTGGGATATTTTTGGAGGGAGAAAATGCTGCAATACATTATTTCTAATGCGGAGAGGAAATGTTTTAGCAAAAAGAAGAGCTCTTTTAGCAACAGAAGGCGCCCAAGTCTAGTAACAAGAGCTCTAGCCATTGTGACTAAGTATGCCATAAAATATGTAATTAGGCACTATAGCAACTATTGAATTCCAAGGCACATTTTGCATCTGAAACACGGGACAGATCTCTCTTTGGGGGATGCAGAGGAATCATCACAACACCCCAGCGCACTGTGTACAATAAGCAGCGAGTGCTTGCCGTGCAGGAGCATCCCTGTGGGAGCAGCCCTGCCTGGGATGAACACACCTGCCTGGGGGAGAAGAGATGAGTAAATATTTTTAGCCTGAGGCACAGCTGGGAGTGTCTCGTCTGCTTCCTACGAGCGCTGAATTGTGGAGCGGAGCTGAGCGTGGTGGCGCATCACTTCAGTGGGCGCAGAGAGAGTGGCACGGGGGTGACGTTGGAAAACGGCATTTTCCAAAAAAGAAGGACATGGTACAAGTCGGAGCAAAGTCCAGAGGAGGGCCACAAAGTTGGCAAGAGGACTGGAACATCTCCCTTACGAAAGACAGGCTGAGGAAGTTGCTGCTGTTCAGCCTGGAGAAGAGAAGGTTGCGTGGAGATCTCATAGCAACCTTTCAGTATCTGAACAGGGCCTACAGGGAAGTTGGAGGGAGATTTTTCATCAGGAATTGTAGTAATAGGACAAGGAGTAATGGGTACAAAGTAAAATAGGGGAAATTTAGGCTAGATATTAGAAAAAAAATTTTACTGTGGGGGTGGTAAGGCACTGGAACACCAGTGGGAGGATATGGATGACCTAACCCTGGAAATATCCAAGGCCAGTCTGGATAAAGTCTTGAGAAATGTGATCTAGTGGAAGGTATCCCTGTTCATGGCAGGTGAGGCTGGGACTAGGTGATCTTTAAAGTCCTTTCCAACCTAAACCATTCTGTGATTTTATCAAAGGATGGAGAGTGTGAGCGTGATTTTGCCACCATTCCCATCTCTGTCTTTCCCTGCCCTCGGGTGCCCTATTTCAGTTCAGACAGGGCTGAGCATGCAAGGGTACCAAGGAGATCTTCTTTCCTCCATGTGGCTCAGAGCCACTTGCATCCCTTAAAAGGCATCTTCTGACTCAAATCACTCTCCTCCATTGTCTGGGGCATGTTGTTTTGCAGCTGGAGACTAGTGAATGAAGCTGAGTTACTGACCTTGATTCGAAAAAAATGCACACTTGTGCTTTGCAAAACAAGCCTTTTAAAGCTGGCTTTTATGCAGAGAATTATGCCAATGTGTGCATGGAGGCGCTGGCATTTCGGGCCCCTTTCAATCTTCTGGATTGTCAGCGAGGTCTTTCACTGATTTAAGCCTTCAACCAAAGGACGGATGCTGCAAGAGGCAGTGAAGAGGACTCAAGCAGGTATTGGAGTGTTTAGCCCAGGAGCAGATGCTTGGATCAGGGCCTAGATCAGAAGAGGTATTTTATTACGCTGAAGGAGGTATTGTTTTACTGCATTGTAAGGAGGCACAGATGATCCCTCTCTCTAAAGGGAGAAATAAAACATCATCTGGTTTTGAGACTTGTTCTCATCCCTTTTCAGTGTGGATGTGCATGGCAGCCCCACAGGAAATGGGTCTCAATGAGTTTTGCTACTTTTTTCCATCATGTTATCAAAACAAGAGATGAAGATGAGCAAGGCCAGTTTGAGGAGTTTTTGGAATTCCCCCTGGTCCTCCTCCAGCCTTGCCCACAGGTTAGAAATATTTTTCTTTGAAGGAGGCAGCAGGTATTTGGCTTGGGAGGCAGCTCTTAGCCTGGGTCTGGTGCAAGCAGGAGGTTTTGTTCCCTTTGCACCATGTCTGAGCAAAATGAGGCCTTGGCCTTGCAAAAGGAGCTCGGTTAGGTGAGCATCGCCAAAATCTGGTAGGACAATACCCTGCCGGGCCAGCGCTCCGCTTCCGCTCCCTAAACAATAGGAGTTTACACAACTGCAGCCCACTTGAGGTTTCTGCCTTGCTTCATGGCTGAGCAATGAGACCCCAAATGTTACAGCTCTGCCTTATGTCCTTGGCTCTGTCCTGCTTTGGAAGGAAACATGCAGCGGCCTGTGCTGCCAATGCTATTTCCTCTCTTGCTTGTCTTTAAAGGTCTCTTTTTCCAACAGCTGATCGGCTCCGCAGCTCCGGGGAGGATGTGAGATCCGGTTGGCCCATGAGCTGGCTGGTATGGCTGTGTGCCATGTTGTTATTTGTATTGCTTTCATTTTTCTGGCGTTACTTGGCTCTTCCACGCAACTTGTTTTCATCTTGAACTATGTGCTCATTACATATCCAAACGCCCACGCGAGGTTTTGCATGAGGAAACTCGAAACACACGCGCAGTAGAGGAGCGAGTTTCTGATGGGGGGGATGAGATATTTGTCTCGAGGCTGACACAAACAATTGTCAAATCCCTGAGTTTCCTGCAGTTGGGGTTCCAGCTCGCTAATGATAAGCATGTGAACACTGTGCGTGCATCCTCCTGGCAAAGAGACATGGGGAACATCTCTTGTGGTCACCTTGGCCTTTCCCAGCAACTCCAGCTACTGTCCAAGGCACACGTCCAGGGACCTCCGAGCTCTCTGGCAGGCTTGTCCCTGAACACCAAAGGGACCTTCTGCTGCTAGGAAAGCTCTCACTTCCCTTCTGCGGCCCCATCCTCAGAGAGCAGCCAGCCACAGGCAGCACGGATCCACTCAGCCAGCTCTGGGCCGGGAGGCACCAAAACGTGCTGGAGGGTTTCAGTGAGGTCCCAAGTGAGGGGGGCAGAAACAGGAAAACTCTGCACAGGATTTGTTTCATAAGGACAAGGAAGCTTGTGAAGGGCCTGGAGGACAACTCTGATGAGGAGCAGCTGGGAGAGCTGGTGGGGCTCAGCCTGGAGAAAAGGAGGTTCAGGGGGGAACTCCTCACTCTCTACAGCTCCCTGACAGAAAGGTGCAGCCAGGTGAGGGTCAGTGTCTGCTCCCAGCAATAAGATGAGAGGAAATGACCTGAAGTCGTCCCAGGGGAGCTTTAGATGGGACATTATGGAAAATGTATTCACTGAAAGCATTGTCAAGCACTGAAACAGGCTGCTCTGGGTAGTGGTGGAATCACCATGGCTATAAGTGTTCAAAAATCATGTAGATGTGGTACTTGGGGACATAGTTTAGTGGTGGGTTTGGAACCACTGGGTTAATGGTTGGACTTGATAATTTTAGAAGTTTTTTTCCAACCTTAATGATTCTATGTGTGATTTTATGTGTAAGTGCCCTTTTTTGCCGTACTTCCCTGGAGCAATGGGTCTCAGTCACTTCTGGAGGCAGGATGGGGCATGTTGGTGCCATTGGGCTCCCCACATTCCTCAGATCCAGTGTTACATTGGCAGAGCAAGCACAGCACAGGCCTGGACCAGCACAGTAGGGTTCAGATCCTCATGTTTTCTGAGTTTTCTCCCCCTCTTCTATGGCCTCATCACCAGCTGGGCTCCAGCAGCTGCCCTGGTTGGGATACAGAGAGCTCATCTGGAGGCTGCAGGCTGTCCAAATTTGCAGCACAACACTGCCTTGCACATCATGCTCCTCCCCACCGTGCTCTGTCCACCCAGAAAGTGGAAAAACCCTCTTCTCCAGCAGCCACTGCTAACAGCACTGGACTGGGCAGGCTGTGCTGGAGGGACCAGAAGGCTCAGTCTGCAGCTTTGGATTGCTCTGCTTCCTCACAGCCTGTGCTGAAAATGAATAAAGATTTTCCAGGGCTGTCAGTACTGCGTATTTCACCAGCATTCCCTTCACTTTAAGTCCAAAATGTGCTAAAAATACACTGTCTTGGCATCTAGGTCTTGATTCAAGTGGCAACATGATACTGGGCAGAGAAATCCTGGGGTGGTTTCACTGTGCAGCAGCAAGCCGCTGGCTCTTCCTCCTTTTCCTCCTCCTCCTGGCTGCTGCAGGGCTGTAACTCCCACTCTCGAGCCCCTAAATTTCATATTTGAAGGTCACAGGTTTCACACGGCATTGCTCCCCTCGGCCTGGTTGTTAGTGAGGTTCCCAACACTGGGGTGGTGTCTCTTCCTCTGGTGTTGGGAGTATATTATCAGCAAAGTATTTGCTTTATTACCCCTCTAGTAATTTAGGGAGGGGGATGCCTGGAGGCTGGAGCTAGAAAAAGTGAAGCCTGAAATGCCAAGGGGAAGGCCACAAACTTCAAAACGCCTGCTTTAGCAAAGCAGGAGAAGGAGATGTGGATGTTTGTGTCTCATCCAAGGGTTTTGTTGTGTCGTTGCCGAGCCACATGGCTTTGATACCAGTGAAAACACAGTGAACCCCCTCTGGGAAGGGGTCTTGAGATGAAGTGCTTTCTGCTCCCCCTCACTTTTGAAACACGCAGTTGATGTTCAGCCTTCAAGGCTGCTGAGTGAGTTTTTCATCCGCAGGCAGATTCTGCTGCCACATTCTCACTCACTTTCCTAAAATAAAGGGGGAAAAAAAAAAAGAATCCTTGTGCTAATTTAATCTAGCCAGGCATCCTGCTGTCCTGCCTCATAATATCTCTCCAATCTGTCATTTCCAACAGACAGTGGTTTATTGGTTTGGCTTTTTTATTTTTTTTTCTGTGCCTTGGTCTTGAAATATCTCCCCTTCTTTCTCAAGCAGCCCAGAGCTGCCCCAGGGGCGTCCCAGATTTCCCCCTTGCTTTGGTGGGAGCTCTGGGTGAAAAAATCTCCCTTCTCCAGGAAAAACCCTACAGCCAGAGAGAAGCTTGTCAAAGAATCCCCAGCTTATGCGCTGGTCCTGTCAGTGCTATGTTGATGGCTGGACTTGATCGGTCTTAAAGGTCTTTTCCAACCTTAACAATTTTATAATTCCAGGAGCTGATGTTGGATCAAACCTCATTGGGTTTCTCTTCATCCCTTTCCCAATCACCCACCGCCGTGGGGCCAGGGAAGGAGCATTTCCTTTGGTAATTAACACTTCTCAGCTCACCTGAGCTCCTCAAGGCATCCCTCTCGAACCCCATGGGGCGCTCCCTGAGCCCCTCATCTCCACAGGACATTCCCCAAACTTCTCAGCTCACCTCCAACCCTTGAGGCATCCTCGGAGCCCCTCAGGGCACCCCCTGAACCCTTCACGGCACCTCAGCCCCACGGGGCATCCCCTGAAGCCCCGACCCCCCCAGCCCCACAGGGCAGCCCCTCAGCCGCTCCCCGAACCCCCTCAGGCCGTACCCACCCCCGCCGCCGCGGCCCCTTTAAGAGCGCGGCCCCTTTAAGAGCTTGGCCCCGCCCCCCGCGGTCGCTGCCGGGGCCGCTGCTGACAACAAGATGGCGGCGGCGGCGGGTCCGGCGGGCGCTGAGGGCCGCGTGTTGGGTTATAGCCTGCACCGCTGGAGCAGCTTCTCCTCCACCTACCTCCCCGAGTGAGTACCGAGCTCGGCACCGCGCCTGGAGCGCTCTTCGGGCTCGGGTTTGGGGGATGGCCAGGCGGCTGGGCCTGTGTGGGGCCTTCGCGGGCCCAGCGCTGAGGCCTGCGCGGGGAGGCTGCGGCGGGGGCAATGGGACTGGAGCTGTGTGTGAGCGGCGTTCTGTGTGTGAGAGGGCTTTGTGCAGCAGATTTTGGGGGGGGGCCGTGTGTGAGCAGGGTCTTTAGAGGAGAGTTTGGGGCGGCTGTGTGTGAGAGGGTTCTTTGCAACAGGGTTTCGGGGACTGCGTTTGACGGAGGTCTGTACTGCGGGACTTAGGAATCTTAGTGGGGCAAGAGGCCTTCAGCAGGACTAAAAGTTTAGGGACAGGGTGCCATCACTTGAGGCTGTGTTTGGGGACGTGGTTCATGAAGAGGTTTGGGTGGAGTTGCGTTGGACGTAAGGTCTAGGCTTACAGGTTTTGGGTGGCGAGTTAAATAGGGAGGGCCTGGAGAGTCAGGTTTGGGGGTAGCTTTAGCACGAGGTACGGGCAAGGGAAAGTTGCAGCTAAAGAGCAGAAGCTGACCTCAGATTTGGGGGAAGAACAGGTGCCGGTGTGAGAGAGGCTGGTCAGTTACTGGGTGAAATGAGGAGAAGGGTCAGTGCCCCCCCTGCCCTGCCTCTGTCAGGTGTCTGTGGGCTCTGTGTTTTTTGGCAGCTGGGCGTCCTCTCATGCCCCTGACCTCTGGAATGCTGTGCTGTGTCACCTGCTGTGTGTGGTTTTAGGGGAAAGGGGTCACCTGCTGCCCTAATCGCCTACCTTTATGTATTTGGGAGTTGGCAGGAGGTGTTACAGTCATAGTTTTGTGCTGCTGTATGAACTGATCCCATCCTCTGTTGGCCATATGGCATCCAGCTGCAGCCTGTGGAATTCCTCTAGTTGCTGATAGTCAAGCTTGGAGTGACCTCAGCGTGGTTTAGGTGTGATGTTTTTGGTACACCTTGTGGACAAGTCATCCTTGGTGCTGGAGTTCGGGAGGACTGCTGGGGTCACAGCACAACGAGGTCATCATGGGCTGTTGAGACTCATCCGATCATCGATTGTGCTGCATTTACTGACCTTTGATTGATGTATCCTGAACTCACCCACTATCAACAAGTGACAGAGTTGCCTTAGTTGTTAATTATTATCCTCAATTATCTCCACTTTCCGAAATGAGCAAACCTCTAAAACCAGGTTTTTTTAACTGAACTCGGAATTGTTTTGTTTTTCTGTGTTAGATGTGAAAAAGAACTGGTTTATTTTCTAACTGTTAGTCTTTGGTGATAATTTAGCCATCCCTTTACCTTTCCTGTTAAAACAGCTTGCCCTTAGGGTACTTCTTTCAGGTCTCTGATGGTCTTGTAGTTATTTCTACTGGCATTTCTGGCTTTTAAAAGCTTACTAAAGTGTTGTTCCCTGAGGAAAGGGGTGATAGTCCATTATTGATCTCAGTGATGCAATATAAACACAGAGTATTGTCTTTCTCCTTGATATTCCTTTCCAAGGCTCCCATTAGTCCATTTTGCTACAGGCTTGTGTCAGGAATTAATGTTCACGTGGCATCTGCTGTGCTACCCAAAGTCCTTAATGCCTTCCTTGATACAAATTCCCATTCCTGTAGCTGGGCTGGTATTTTACAAACGCAGTGACCTTGCATTTGGCTGTTTTAAAGATGTTGTTTAAAAGCACTTGTCGTCAGTGAAAACAATTTTATCTACTTTTAAGCACTGAAATCCCAGCAATGGGGTTGTTCTTTGGTGTGCTGACCTTGATGTGAGGGATTCTGGTTCTAACGTGCTGTATTGCTATGGAAGCTTTGGTTTTTGCTTGCTAACTTTTTATTCCTGTGGTCTGGGAGAAAGCTAGAATCTGAATTGGAAAGGAGAGGCTTTGACCTGTGATTTAAGATCAGCCTCTCAAAAAGAGAAAGTTTAATAAGAAATATATGGGAGGGTGGATTTTTGGGGATGGACTGAATATGGAAGTCTTGAAAATTGCTGGGACAAGCCCATAACACCCTGTGGGATGAACATGCACATAGAGCTAAAGGTTTTCTTAGTATTTAATATGTAGAACAAAATGATGCTTGTCTGGAAGAACTTCATCTTGGAGGATGTTTTCCAACTTACATGATTCTATGATACTGGGAATTCTGGTTATACTGTAGTTTAAATAAGTTTGCTGGCAGAGCTGGAAAGAAACCACTTTAACCTTGAAGGAGAAAAGAGACTCTGCCCTCATGTACGTAGGAATGAGTATACAGCTTATTAAATATTATTGCTTGTTATTGGGAGTTGTGGTCTTGCAGGCAAAGTGCTTGGGGAGGAGCAGCAGAGGAGTTAAACCTGATTTAAACACATGCCTTAAGTAGTTGTATGGTTTTAAATGTAAAACAAAGTTATGGAATGTAAAACTTTCATCACTGCTGACCAGGGAAGAAGTAAGACATCTAGTGACACCTCACCTGCTTATATGGTGCTGAACTGGCATTGAAATTTTTCAGGACACTGAGGAAAATCTGATAACCTCTCTTTTAATTAAAAAAAAGCCTCCACAAAGCAAAACAAAAAGTGTTTTTCAGGGGCCTTTCTGGTCATGCTCTAGTTGAGGATCAATGGACTATTGGAAAACACTAATTTTCTTTCAGTGACAGAGAAGCTTCCTCTGCTGAATGCCAGCATCTTTCCTCTTGCATTTAGCGATAGTATTAGAGGATTACTTAGTGCTGGATCCAGTTTCTGACAGTTTTACCAGTGCTGCAGCTACTTGCATGTTTGCAAGGACCTTTCCAGACATTAAGTGAGAATTGTCTTAATGAAAAGAAATAGTTCGCCTGTTTTTCAGATCACTGGAGTTGTTTATTATTTTGTATCAGCAAGAAGACTGGCTTGGATTTTTATTTTAGAAAGTCAGTGGGTAGAGATCAAAGAATTGGTCTGGTATTAGTGGTAATTGGTCTTTGGGAAGAGAATTGATCCAAGAGGAAATTTGGTGTTGAAACATCTGGTGTTTCCAGAGATGCTCTGCCTGTGCATTGAGAGGCTTCAGCTTATCCAGCTTGGGTTATCAGCCCAGCCCATTGCCCGAGGCTGCTCTGTCAGATCCATTCCTTGCCTCTCCAAGGTTCCTTCCCGAAGGAATGGAGCCTCAGGGGAGGCTGCTCCCTGATGCCTCTCATGGGCCTGGCCTAGGGATTGTCCCAGCAGCAGCAGTGGCTTCACTGCAGTGACACAAACAAGTGCTGGTGTCTTCAGACATGCACAGAGACAGGGAGATGGACTTCATTCCTCTCCCTTCTCTGCCCTCCTGCAGGTGATGAGCTCAATGGCATTGTTTCTGGACAAGGAGGGAGTAGACAGTTATGGAAGGTAATGCAGGCCTTGCTCCAACTTGGTTTTTTTTGCTAGGGAATAGAACCAGAAGCTCTTGCTCTACACTGAGAGAAGCACTTCATATCCTGACTTTTTTAGTGGCCTGTTTTTGTACCTGCTTCAGTTTGAACTTCCTCCTGAGGTGAATGAGAGGTGAAGTGCTGTGCTCTGGGTGATGGTAGCCGTGTACATTTTTTTATTGCCAGATTACTGTATCCTGGGGCTGAGGGTTCTAGTGGCTGCATCAGCCTGGTGATGGCATTTTGTATTTGGTAATGCACTCAGCTCCTTCTGTCAGTGTTTTGTATGGCTGAAATCCTACTTCAGAGATTAACAAGAGCTTGTTGCTGTGTTCCTCTGTTCACATACTTTAGTGTGGCATGTTCATCCTGTTTTTGTTGCTCAGATTTTCAGTCCTTCAGGTTGTCCTGTATGGAATCTCTGTAGAGGAAGATCAGTATATTTCCTATGTTTGACTTCAGGATTTTTAATTAGTATTTTGTTTATTTCTTGTGCTAAGGTTGTTATTAAGAATATAAATTAAGATTGGTTTCTTAGCTGATAATTAAATACCATTAACAACCTCTTAGTTGGTGTCACTTTTTCACTGCAAGTCACTTTTATCTATTTCAGGGTCAACTTCAGTTGTTCAAAGAATTCCAGTCTTCTCCAGTTTGATGCCTTGAGTGGTGTCATAGGCTGAATAATTCTGTTGTCCCTTTCCTAGGAAGTGTCCAGGAGCAGGGAAAGATCCAGCTGATTTGCTAAAATACACTCCAAATAATTTTATTTTTTCATTGGTTTTCTGTGTTTCCATCAAACTAGGGGAAGAAAACTTAATGAAAGATACTTTGATAGTAAAATATGAGTGACTTATAGGCTTTTAAGGTGAGATTGCAAATTTTATTTTTGCTGTCTAGTTATGAGGATGTAACAGCAGGTTTCTGGCTGGACTAAAATGTACTGCTGCAGTGGTCTACTTTGAAAGAGGTCTACTCTTTTACAAAAGTTTTCAAATCTTGCAAAACCTTAGCAGGAAGGTGAAGAGAACACATGTAGCAAACTTTTTAGGGTAAAGTCCACAAAGATTAAAAACAACAGACTTAAGCAAACAAACAAAAAAAAAAACCCAGGCGGAAAATTAGCTGAATTCCAGCTCCTGTGCTTGCTGAGATTTTTGTAACAAGAAAAAACATATGTTTGTGGCCAGTGAAATGTGATTCTCAATTTCTCCTTCAGCCACATGAAACTGATGACTCAGATATGTATCTTAGAGGTTCATAAATCTTCTTGCAGATGCACCCAGGTCTTGAAGAATCTCATGTTCAGGCTGAGATCAGTCATGACTAATGACATTTTTTTTTTAATATTATATTCCTTGAGCCCAAGCTCTGTTCCCTTTACAAGGTGATGATACCTTCTGCTGAGGTCTAAGCAATTTAAAGCCATCTAAACCAGACCAAATGGTGGAAATTCTACAACCCAAAGTTGTAAAACTGTGACTTTGAAGTTTTTTTGCAAAAGTGTTAATGTATTTTCTTTTTTAGCTTAAGTTGTCAGCATTTCTAGCTTTACTTCAATGTTTTGACATAGCCAATTCACTTCTCTTGTTTTAATTGCTTTGCCTTTAGATATGGGAAAGTGAGCAGGCACAGGAGCTGGCTCTGCAACTGCTGATGACTTTCAATAGAGATCAATATTCTAACTTTTATTAAAATGAGCAGGGGATGCAAACCCTGGCTAACCAGTGAGTGACCCACTCTTCTTAGCTGAACCCTGTGTATAGAAGTTCTCACTTCTGGTTTTTGTCCTTTCCAGTGGCCAGTGGCAAGTATTTTTTCCCCTCTGCCTGTTTATGTGGACTTTCTGGATGTTTCTAGACCACCTCATGTTCTGTCAGGCATTTTCCTGCTTGTTTACATCACTTCTGTAGTCTAGGGGTTTTCTGTGAGTGCTGAGATTCAGTACTTACAGAGCAAAATATTTCAGTAGAAAATAAAGTTGCCTACAGATACATAACTATAAAATGCTTCTTTGGTGTCTAATAAAGTTAATTAGTGAGAAAGAAAAATGTCAGAGGTGGAGGGAGTGAAAAAAAAATCACAAAATTATGAAGTTATGAGGAACTATGAGTTGTGATATCTCTTGCTCCCCAGGTAGAAGCAAAGTGCTGTAGTATCAGGAGAAATCTCTTCAGGCTCCAGTTAAAATATAGACATTATTTAAGAGATTAGACAGATTTATTCACTGGCAGAAGGAGGAAGGTGAAATGCTAATTGCTCAGGTTCCCTGGTGTGCCCAACCTGGCAGAACCTGTAGTGCTCCGATGTTCAGCCTATTCTGGGATGGCATTTTACAGGAACATTAAGAATGTAAAATTTTCATGGGAGGTGTTAACATCATCAGATTGTTGTTCATTTGTTGTCTCTGTGGCTGTATAGCCTGTGAGTTTAATAAAAGTTTCCCAGCCTTTAATTACTAATTACTGGTTTAAAGACAAGCTAGTTGCTGAAGCATAGTTTTTGTTGAGATAAATATTGCACAGGCATCATGTACAATCTGCTTGATTTTTCTTTTTATATCAAAGAATATGGTTTTAAATTCTGCACATTCATTATGTTTTTATCAGATTGCTGGTAGAATGGTCAGGTTTATCACCATCAATTTTGTGATCTGATCCTGATTCTTTTGCTGAGATTAAATGGTATGGGTAGCACTGATTGCTTCACTTACATGGATGGTGACTTGTTCCAAAGCAAGCCAATGCTTGATTTCAATTGCATGTTAATATAAACTTGTAAATCCAGATGTAGCTTTGCTTTTTTTGCCTGTTGAATTTCGTGGGAAGAGCGAGCTCTAAGTTTATGGGGTCTGAATTCCATAATACACCAGTTACTGGAAGGGGGGAGGAGGAGCTCTGAGAATGTAGACTGGTTTGTTGCTTTAGGTAGTTGCTATTTCAGTGGTTACGTGCACCTCAGTTTGCATAATCCTTGAGAAATTATTTCCTGTATCAATTTAAATCAAGGAGCTCAACCATCTATTTAAGTTGAGGACAGCAGCCTGCACGCCTGAATTTAAACTGCAGGAACAGACTGGCTGATAGCACTTGCTCTTCCTCTGCTGGCACCTTCTGCTGTCCCTGGAAAAGGATAGGATCTTCATCATGGAGAAAAATTATGCTCTGGTCAGTTTGAATTTGGTGGTGTTTTCCTTGGTCTTCCCTGCCTTTTCTCCTGAGACTGGCTGGGCTCATAATGTCATGCTCAAGCTCTGGGAAGGTGCCTGAAAAAACACTGAAACTCTGTTTAGGACATGACCTGTATTTTTCTGGAATCCTTTTCTGTCAGTACATAGTTTAAACAGCATTTGGCTGTTATGGTAATTATATTTCAACAGCAATTTCCTAGCCTATTCTGCACTTGAAAGTTTTATTAGTAAAGAGAGTGTTATTTAACACAGAGTGTTAAATTGGAGGTAAAAATTTGGGTTAGGTAAATTGACCCATGAATAAGGAATTGATGAATGAGTTCCCTCTCCACCCTTACGTGACAGTGTGCTATTGCTAACTTTCAATTTTGTCTTCTAAGAATCCTGGTTTCTGCTACAGGGTTTGGAAGCTGCCAAATACAAAAGTAATTTTGGCCTGGGAGCTGCTGTATCCTTTAGCATGAATTATGAATTATTGATCCAAAATAAGGAATTATTCCCTAGTTAGATCCAGGGTCAAATGTTTGACCTGTACTGCATTTCTCCACATAACCAACACTTAACAGGCTGGTATTTCCTTGTCTTCCCAGATCAGTATTTTGTCTTCTGCATTCCCTGAGTTGCATTGTCAATGAGAGAGGCTTAATTTTGGAAGGAAAGCTGTGAAAATTTTCCCACCTGGAACCAGGAGGCATTTTCCATAGAGTTTTAGTGGAAAAATGTCCAAACCTGACGTCAGTTTGGGCATGAAGGCACTTCAGACTGTTTTGTTGAACATAGTCTGCTTTAAATTCTTTTACAGGCATCCGTTTTTTGGGTGAACTTTTACTGGGTGTGAGGTTACGGTGCTGATGAGTATTAAAGATGTGTTTATGGCTTACATTAGTAATGTATATCTTTACATGTAATCACTCAGTCTGGTTTTGTGGCTTCCCCTGAGTGAAATTATTACAGATATTGTGGAATATAAGAGCATCCTTACACTGTTGTGAAATCGTGGAAGGCCTTGATCTACTTCCTGGCCTTTGTTAAGTTTTTCCATATGTGCATTAGTCAAACAGAAATGCTCTACTGAGGTTGTGATGCTTCCAAACTACAGCACAGGGTATTTAATAGATATATGCTAGACGTTGCTTTCCTCTAATCTGCTTGAAAGGATCTCTCCTCTCCCAAGAAAATGCTTCTGGAAATGAGAAGTGAGCAGTGCTGAAGTGTGGGCTGCTCCACCCGGACTGTGGAAGATTTAAAAAGTTAAAGTTCAGTGACTTTTCTGGTGGTTGCTGGTAGTGGAAATCCCTATGTTCACACACAATCCAAACTATTTTCAAGCTAGATAAGGGTTTTTCTCAAAATGAAAACTGAACGTTGTTATCCAGTGGTTGTGGGTGGTGATGTTTTAAACTGGAAGATTTTACTCCGGTATTTTATCTGTTGCCTACAAATCCAGTCAACTGAAGAGTGTAATCTCTTTATCTTTTTCCTTGAGTCTTGAAGGGCAGAATTCATGCTATTCTTGGCCTTTTTATTAAGCCAGGGATTTATTTCTACTCAGGGAGTCTCCTGGTGTCTTACCTAGGCACGGTTAAAAGACTGGAATTTAGATATCCTTGTGTGCTCAAATATCCTTATTGAAGATAATAATATGTACAAGTGGACATTTACAGGTCAATACAATATCAGATGAGTAAAAGAAACTGCATCAGATGATCTTATAATCACTAAGTTCACTAATATCACTGGCATTTTAAGTTATTTGCTTACATAAAAGAAGTTAGACATGAATTAAACTACATAGAAAAGATCTGTTTTAGTGATCTAACAGTTCTTTAATTTAAACCCAAAGTTAGTGCAGGGAGAGAATGAACCTTGGTAATTTTTCAAGCTTAGAGGATTCTCAGCATCACTTAGCAGTGAAATTGCATCTAAACTGTAATCCCTAAATGTTGGGACAATTAGGCTGGTAATCATCTGTGATGCATGAAGTTACTGTGGGTACCAACATAAGTAAATAAGCCTGACTTCATTTTTTCTCCTGTTTGTTTTTCCTCTGTGCTAATACTGATATTCCCAGCCTGGAGCTGGGAGCGCTTGCTACCAAGGATTTGGATCTCTCAGTGATACAGTCAAAAGTTTAATCTGTGATTTAGGGTTGTTGAGTGTCACTGGGATAGAAGTTACTTACCAGGCTCTGGTAACTTGGAAATGACCTCAAGTTGTGCCTGGGGAGGTTAGATTGGATAACAGGAAAGGATTCTTCACCAAAAATTGTCCAGCCCTGGCACAGCTGCCCAGGGGAATGGTGGAGTCACCATTCCTGGAGGAATTTTAAAGACACGTGGATGTGGCACCTGGAGATGTGGTTTAGTGGAGGCAGTGCTGGTTTCATGGTTGGATTTGGTGATCTTAGGGCTTTCCCAGCCACAAGTGATTCTGCAACTTCTAGCACAACACTGCTGTAATTTTAGTCACTATTGATACTATTTAATTCCTGTCATGTCTTGAGGAAGAACTGATAAATCAAAAAAGTCTTGTTTAAAAGTCTTAACTAGGTGGGGGGAGTGAAAAATAAAGTACTTCCTAACTTGCCTTACTGGCAGTGTATGCAACAAAGTCATTTAGCATTTCAGAAGCAGTTTGGTTGGTCTGGCAGTGATGCTAGGCAGCTTAAAAAACAAAAATAAACTTTTCATTGAAAAAAATGAGAATCTGATTTTAATTGGGCTGTTTCTAGGGCAGAGCTAAGTAATGCCAGGTTTCTTGTCCAGTATAGTCAGCTGTGATCTGATGAATATATATTTCTGTAAGATTTCTAAATTCTTCAGTTTATTTTTGTAATGCAGTATTTGCTAAGATATTTTATTTTTGATAGAAGTAGGTCTATAATATGCTGGATGATAGTGTGGGATTGCTGAGGAGATGAAGCAAAATTGAACAGTAAGTTGGCCAATCTTGTGGCATTATTATATTTAAAACCATGGACTCCTGTACATGTTCTACTCAAACTTTGTTTGGCTATGCAAAGGTTAAGAAATCCTGTGTTGTAAAAAAGTAATCCCAAATCCTGCACTTTCTTCCCTGAATGGATCTGCATAATAACTTCCCATTTTTGTCGTGTTTGAGTCAAGACGTTTTTGTCTTTACATCCTTCTGCCACTCTGAACAGAGAACTTTTCCAATGAGGAGAGAAACTGTAGCAGAACCTAAAATGTGTTTTTTTGCTTCCTTTAGGGGACAGCCATAGGTACAGGCAGGTTTTCAAACATTGTAGCCAGGTGATTCAAAACCAGCGTGGCTTCTGGTAAGTTATGGGAGTTAAAGGAGAAAAATAAAATCTGTAATTCTTTACAAATCCACTGGGTATTTAGGTGGTAAGTAGTTTTTTTTCCTGGTTTTCTTGGTTAAGACTCTGTGTACATTCCAGTGTCTAAGCTGGGCAGGATTATCTCTGTGGATGTTTTCTGCTGGCTGCTGTGAGGGTTCTGCATGTTTGGAATAGTTTGGTCCACCACATCTTACAGTGGACTTAGTGGAAATTCTGGTACGTGTATTCCAGTGGTTGTGTTCTTCCCAATCTCTTTTGGGATGGTTGTAGGAAAAACTGAAGGAATCATCACATGGACAACCCCGGAGCAAGTATTTAGTCCGTTTCCAGCCAGTCTCCAGTGTTTTCCTAGCACTCCCAAGTGCTTTTTTTTTCAGTGTAGTGGTGTGGTAGCTCTGGTTTTAAAAAGGAGAGTCTGAGTTCCAAGTCCTCTCTTAGCAGAGCCTGTGCCCTTTCCTGCACAGCTGCTCTCTGAAGAGCCATATGAATGTGCCAAGCAAAGAGAGTGTTTGGGATTTGTTTATTCTTAAAGACTCTTTCCTAAAGTCATGGATTTCCCTAATAGCAGCTCCATGAAAATATTTAGGTTAGATGCAAATTATAGCAGTCTTAAACCTAATTTGCAGCATATTCTGCAAAGTCATCTTATTCCTTCCCTACCAGAGCAGAGGAAAACTCTCCCTTGGTGATTGTGCCTGAGCCCACAGAGAAGTGCCCAGGCATAGGGACATCTCTGTCATTCCAGCAGAGATCAGCCAGCAGCTGGCACAAAGGATATGGCAATTTCTGGGTTGGTAAAAGGAAAAATTATCTCCTTCCAGCAGTTGTGAGACCAGTGTCTGACCGGGTAATAAAAAGAAACTTGCACTGTGCTCTGCCAAGAGCTTTCTGCGTGGAGCCATCCACTCTTTAGCGATGGGAATGCTTACAGTAAGGCTCAGCTGCTGCTGGCTATGCAGGCAGCCAGGTTAGGAAATGAGGCACACCAGGGCTGCCTCTGGAATTGCTTGTGCTGTTAATAAAATTGCCCCTCCTGCTCTGCTTCTCGTAGCAGAGGTGCCGTGTCATCTCGTTTTTTTAGTAGTTTCTTTCCAGTGGGAAGGGGGGATTGGGAGTTCACTCCAGTGGGAACCCCTTGTCCCGATCCAGCTGCTCATCTTTTAGTCTCAGTTTGTGCTGGCCCTGGTATGAGCTGAACTGGAGAGCTGATGTGAAGTTATTTATGCAAATCTTCCTTATAGCTGCTGGTGTAGGGAGGGGGAGGATCCTTTGGCAGTGTTGTAGATTCCTGCTAGAGTTGATCTTGTAACCACAGCTGATGATGAGAAGCTGTCTCAAACCACGTTTAATGGGTTGCTTTTTTCACAGGAAAAGCTTGAGTAAAACCATTGGTACTTGTGGTAGCTCGAGGGCTTACAAATACCTTTTTTTTTTTTTTCTGATGTCTTGTGAAAATTACATGGAAAGTCGTTGTGTTAATGGAATTTTCACTTCTAAAGTTTCTCAGATTTTAATCTAGGTGTCATATCTGCAAAGCCTCCCTCTGGGTACTGTGTAGGAGTTTTGTGATGTCCAGAAAAAGGGCTTTACATGGAAAAAGGCATCTGCTGTTAGGACATGCATTTGTTTCTTATTGCCTCATGGCTGCTGCAGTGCTTGAATTCACCCAAGTCCATACATTTTCCTAAGCTTTTACCTTAAATTGGCTGTGGGCACAAGTACTTCTGTCTTCAATGTTTGCTTAATCTTAATAAATTAATAACCCATATATTTTAAGATTTTCTAACTCCATTGATACTGCTATTTTTATCTTTCACATTTCTTTTTTACTTATTTTGTGTGAGCTGCCTGTCCCTTTTCTCTCTCTGTGGAAGGATTTTTATCTTGTCTAGCTGTACTGATTAAGATCTTCCTTGGTTGTGGCATGCTGATCTTTGACCTGGAGAAGCAAACAAACCTACTTCTAAAAATACAATATTTGGGATCTGTCCCAGGTACAAAATGCCTCTTTCCAGCTGGGCATTATCTGACCACGCAGCAGTGCCAATTCCTGTGAGTGTTGCTCAGTGTATGAAGAGTTTATTGTCTAATGTTTAAACAAATGTAATGGAATCATAAATAAAATTTATTCCGTAGGGTAACTTGTTTTCTTGTGTTCCAAGATTAGGATAAAGTTCCATAAAGGAGAAAAGCCATACAGCATTATCTACTTTTATCTGCATTTATATCCCTGAAGTATTTAATACAAGATACATATCTTTAAGTTTAGCATTTTTTTTCTTTGCAGATACTAAGAGGTATTAAAAATTTATTAGATACCGTGTTTTGCCTGTGGCATGGTACAGGAGACTGCAGGTGATTCTTCTCAAAGCAAGTGTCTTGTGGTTTCTAATGGTGACTTAGCGTTCAGACTGGCAGCTTTTATTAGAAATTCGTGTCTCAGTTCCCAAATTCTTCCCTTTACTTGGATGGGTTTGTTTTGTCCTAGTTGTAATTAAAGACAGGGCCAGGTTTTCTCTTGGAATTGAGCCTCTTTGCACTGCTGCTGATGTTCTTAGCTGGATATTGAATTATGTCAAGCCATGTTTTTTATGTTTGATGGGGCTGGAGCAGAGGGCAGCGCTGTTCCATTGCATTTTCCCAAATGGGGATGGATGAATAAAGCAGCCACAGACCTGGATCGGTGCTGGAATTACTGTGTTAATAAACGCTGTGCTATGATGGGAATCAGCTAAAGGGAGGGGGAACTTCAGTTTTATTCCTGCACTGTGTGAAAATCTGGAGGTGTTCTCCAAGCCTATGGATAGACACAGCCACTTGGCCAGCTCTCAAAAGTGTTGAGATTTAAGAGGCCACCCTGGTGTGGCTCCTGGCCCTGTCCCCTTTTCTCATCGTGGGACTGCCTGGATACTGTTGCTACTGCAGTGATTTTGGGCTGGCCAGTATGGAAAGAGCCAGCTAACTTCTGGCTGGTAATGCTCAACCTCTGACTTAACCTCTTTCCCTTCGGAGCTTTCATTGGAGTGCTTTTTCCTCCAGCCCTTTGTAGTAATCCAGATGCTCGTGTTCTTTTCCTCCTACACAGCAGATGGAGATGGCAGAAGCCTTTTGATGGCTGCTTCCTTCTTTTTACATAAGTTTTATGAGCTGCTGGGTTTGTTAGTTGGAAGTGGTGGAGCTCACAAGCCCTGTCCAGCAGGTGGTGCATTGTCACCTAGCCAATAATTATATACATTTCAGGGATTTTTAGTTTTTTTTGTTTTTTTTTTTTAGTATTCTGGGAT
>VWYI01000710.1:78567-109407 GCA_013399455.1 Anthoscopus minutus | reverse complement strand
TTTTTAGTTTAATCTGGGATATAAGCTTTACTGAGTGGTTATAGAAGAGAATGCAGGTGTGTCATGTAACTATCATGGTGAATCTGTTTCATTTTAGCCAAAAAATAACTATTTTGAATGTATTAAATTCCCCAGTATTGTATTAGTTCAAAGTGAAGAAAGCAACTCAATTTTGCTGGGTGAAGCATAGAACTGCTTTTTTTGTGTGATGTTCTGGGATTGTAGATCATGAAAAATAGTTATTAAAATTTGGCAAGACTCGGGTTGTCATCTTTTTACACTTCAGGAAAGCTTAAGTAGGTTAGCAGCCCTCTGTCTCCCTTCCAGTATTGCCTGTCTACTAAAAGAGAGTTTTTGGTTAGCTAACCCTCCAACTACTCCTCATTTTAACCTTATTGAAAAGTTCTTACCCTACTGAGGTGTATAAACCCATTTTTTGTCCACTTCATTACAGACTTAGAACTATGTAAATTCATCTGTTTTACATTTATTTCATAATTTGATTTTTTTTTTTATTTTGCAGCTTGGAGCTCTGTTTCACAGCCACAAAGCTCAAAGGTGTATTTTGATGGGTCCTGTAAAATAGCAATGTAGAAATTCTTTAATAAAGAATGGGGAGAAACTGAGTCTGTTCCTAATGATTCAGGTAGTTGCACGAAAATGTTACTGTTCTGAATGTACAACACATTTATTTGAGATGTAAAATATGCAGCTGTTATTTAAAATTACAAATTACTTTTGGCTTCTCTTTTCTTAGGAATATCTTGGTGGATAGGCCAAATGATCAATCCTCAAGATGGTCTTCAGAAAGCAATGATCCTCCCCAGGTAAGCTCCTGAATCTGTGCTGCTCTATAGCTGTGCTGTACAATTTAATGTATGCTGGGATTTTTATTTTAAATGTGGGCTGCTGCTATTGACATCAACATATTTATAGGCTTCCTTCTCTAAGTAAAATGCAGGTTGTTGGTACATGAGATATTTACATTTCTAGCAATTTGTGATCCTTCTAGAAGTGCTTCATTGCGGGGGAAGTTTCAGGTTTCCTCCTTGGCAATCGTGGTGGTGCTGGAAATAATCAAACCTTATGGTGAGATTAAGCTGCTAATGAGGCATGCAGGTCCCCCTTTGTCAGCACTACTGGAGGCTGTTGTAGATTCTTGGCCTTGAATCCCAGATCTAAGGAGCTGCTGTTTGTTTCTCCTTCCAACACGTTCAGAAATGTGGCCTCTGGTTAGAGGCATGAGTGTCACTTTTGCTGCTGGTTAAGCACCTCATTAAAATAAGATTTGTATTGATTTTAGTATCTAATTTGCTTTCTCACTATTATTAAGGCTGTTAGATTATCCATCATATGCTTTTCCACTTTTTTTTCCTCCAGTGAATCCTTCTCTCTTGTGTTAGATCTGTACCTTATTACACCACTATGGTTTGATCAGATTTCTATGTCTCTTGTGCTGCTTGTTTTCAATTCTTTTAAGCACTGGTATGCAGCAGAGTGACTTGCACAGTGTCTCTCTTAAGCAAAATTTTGTACTTACTTAATCCAAGTATTCTTTGTGAGTGAAAGCTCAGAGGATTTTTCTTCAGGTAAATCTTGCTGCTTTGTCTTGGAGTTGTGTTAAAAATCCAGAGTCTGAACTGGTGGCTCCCTAGAGCAGCAGGTCATCTGAAGAGCTTTCACCTGGATTTTCTGGTCAATCCTTCTACATCATTGTGTCTGTAAAATTAGGTTTTTGGGTTTTTTTAGAGGAGAAGGAAAGGTATCCTTTGTGTTCTATTAGCATATTCCTTAAACTTGATTGTGAAGACTGATATTGATCTTCTTGATGCCTCTCTGCATCTGCTGCTCTTTGAATTTGATTATTTTACTTATTTATATTTTGGTAAGCAATGTAGAATTTTAATCCATAGCCTGAAGCAGTTTATCTAGGAACTATGGATTGCAGAATAATGGGTATTGAGCATGGCTTGTATCCCAGCCTGTGCCATTCTTTACTTTCTTTGGTGCAGGAAGCACATGTGTTTCTTGGCATGCTTTTGTTCTCAAGGCAGGATTGGCTCATGGTGTGTCTTTGGACTGGGTTTTTCATCTGAGATATGCTCTCAGTTGTTGCTTAAATTCACTCTTTAATTTTCTGAGCTGTCCTTATAAAAATCTGATTCTGGAATGGAAAAACACCTGCTGTAAGTGGATGCTTTAGAACATTCCCAATTTATACTTAAGGCTGACAAGGAGTGATGCAGGTTATACTCAGACATGTAGATTAAGCAGGGATTAATTAGAGTGGCAGACTTCTGTACAAGCCACATGAGCTTGTTAAGGAGATGTCTTCCAAAAATTTCATGTGTATGAGCTGTGACCCGAATGGAGATACTGTTGCAGAATGACGACTCCAGCCCTGGAGAGTTGGGCACTGCTCTGCATGCTAAACAAGACATTTAACCCAAAATTCTTTGTAGGAGAGAGGTGAATTAACACTGGCATTATCTACCTATGTGTCACGTATCAAGACATGTATTAAGTATCCAGAATTAAATCCTGGCTGGCAAAAGAAAAAAAGTCCTCATGTAGCAACTGAGACGGGCAAGACAGTGTTTGAGTTTTATTCTGTGACTTAAAGACAGAACTAACAGAAAACTTGGCCTGACTGGAAAAGACCATGTTGCTGGATCTTCTTGCTCGAATCTTTGTATCTAATAATGAGAATCTAAAGTACTGTGTAGTTGCTCATGTGTTTAGCAGGCCCAATCCCGAGCACTGTGTAAGAGAGATGATATATTTGCAGTGCCTTTGTACTCTATAAAGTACTATATACTGCAGCTAATTCTCATGTTTCTAATCTGAGTGTTTAATTATTCATGCAGAGCATTTTTTATGGTTTAATTTCTCTGTTGAAAAATTAGCTGAAAAGAGCAGGTGGGGAATTAAAATCACACAGAATCCTGTGTGCAAAGAGTGCAGTTTTTTGTTTTTTCTGTGTATATAGAAGCAGTTCCCATTTGTTTTGTCTCATACTTGACAGATGAAAGAACTCCAGATTTGGTTGCATTTTGATTAAAATAGTTCTTGCACCTTGTCCATTGAAAGAGTGCCAAATTAAATGCAGGAAGAACATTTATATAGGTGTTCTGCTTCCTTGGTTTTTTCCCAGTGGCTGAAGTTCTTACAGCAGAATCTTAGCTTGGAAAACTTCAGCTGAGGCAGTGAATGGCTGAATTACAAGTGTGGTGAGGAGAGAGTTTGGGGAAAAATCAAATGTAATAGTTCATATTCCAAAAAATGTTGATTTATACATATGACTTCTAATCTCTGGAATAAGCATTGTGGATCCTATAGAAAATGAAGCTGGAAGGCATTTTTTAGGTGTTGTGTTGGCAGCTCTTCAGTTAAAAACTGGTCACTCGTGCAGTGACGCACTTGCTCAAGTGTGTGGGTGGCCATAATGGGCTGGACAGGAAGCAAACTAAAACTCAGGGAAATAAAGCTCTCCTTGTTCCCAGCTTTATTAGCTGAAAGCAGGGCTAAGGCAGAACACAAGGACTGATGTCCAGTGTGCTCAGTGTGAGATATTTTAATAAGCTCTGCAGCCCTGATCGCTTGTGTTTGTCTCCTCAGTGCCTCACCTTAATGCTGGGGTTTAGCAATGCCCTGTTGAGGTGGTGATGCTGTGCTGGTATAGAGGTAGAAATATGAGTGAGTCCCTAAACATTGGTTTATTCCTTTCCTTCCATGAGTGAAACAAAACCTTTCCAGGCACCTCTTCTTTCAGAGAGTGAATCAGAAGAACTTAGGTAAAAACACCAAAAAGTGTTCAGAAGCTCAATGACAATGCAGTAAATATGCTGAAGTCCATAGTAAATATTTTTAAAAAGAGAAAGAAAATGAAAGTGGAAGTGTAGACACTTGACATGCTGCCACATGAGTATATTTAGTAAAGGGTTTTCCTGGCTTCTTGGGTATGGTAGAGTTAAATAATTCTCATGGCCATGAAAGCCACCAGTTGGTTATGAATGAGTGCCAGTGAAAGGAAATACATCTGACAGCTGTTTTTCTGTTTATTAAACTAGATATCTTTCTTGAGTCTTGAAATAGATGACCCAGAAATTATATATTTAATAACAAACCTGCTATGTAGTAACCTATTCAGGCAGGAGAGGGCTGATGGTTCTATTTTTAATGCCGTTCTCGGCTTACATTGGAAGTGTGAAGCAACGAGGCTGGTGATGCTGAAGACCACGGCCCTGTCAGAAAGGCTCATCCTGATGATTCCAGTAATGGTCTGATGTGGAAGACTGTGAAGAGCATTTAATTCCCCTGAGTGCCTTGATTAATAACATGTAGAACAAAAGCATAGATTTTTATTTAGCCACCGACATAATTGCAAGAGCAATCAAGATGTTTGTTGTGGACAAGAGCAGCCCTTTTTATTTTGCTGTTTTGTGGGTTTTATTTTTGTATTCAATGCAAGTTTCACTGCTCCCTCATTTAAAAAATGCTTGAGCAGAACAGGTTAAAGAGAAGGAAATTGATAAACAACGATGTGACTCTTGACTGTATAGGCAGCTTGTGCAGTGCAGTTTGGAATCTGGTTCAGCATTTTTGATCACAGAATCAATTGGGATGGAATAGACCTCTTGAGATCAGAGTCCAACCTTTGACCAGTCACCATGTGCTCAGTGCCAGGGTCCAGCTGAATGCCACATCCAGTTGTTTCTTGGACATCTCCAGGGATGGTGACTCAGCCACTGGCTCCCTGGGCAGCCCATTCCAGTGTTGTGGAGGTGTGAATTTTTTACAGTTGAAGATCATATGCATAGCATTAGTGGCATTGTCCAAACAGTTGGTTTCAGCTTTGCATCTGAACACCAATTTTCCTCTAATTTCCATCCTGCTGTGTAGATTCTATCAGGAATGAATTTAAAGTACATTAATAAAATTTTCTCTGTTGTGTGATGCGGCAGCCTGCATATGGTTGTCGTCAAATAGTAGCACAGACCAGAGCTTCAGAAAAATCTGGAATTTGCTGCAGCTCCCAGTGTCACAAGGCTGGACTTGTTTCTTTTTGGGGTGTACTGTAAGCAGCTGTTGGAGTGCTAAAGTGTCATATGTGACTTAGTCTGCTCTTTGTGCATATTTATGTACAAATGTGTTTAATCAGAAACCAGAAGTTTTCCTCTTCTAGTGTTTTGTAACATCAGTTTTGTTAGTGTTGTGATGTGGGTTTAGGTTTTTGCTCAGTCATGCCAATTAGTATCTGTGTGCCATGTTTGAATGGACAAACACTTCAGTTATAATTGGGATTTTTAGAATACTGTGTGAATACGTGGACATTAAATGTACTGATGTTGCTCACAGCAATAAAATGGAAAAGTGTCAAGTATCTCGGTGTGTTTGCCTGAAATCTCATAGGCTTTTTCTCTCCAGGTTGAATAAATCACTTGATTCTGCAGACACTTCTGTCATATCTTTTAGAGCTACAGAGAATAGTCTGTCACAGCTAAAATCCTGGTAGCAGTCTGGAAATATCTGCAGCCAGCTGTTAGCAGCTCTTGAGGCAGTGTGTTTTTTCAGCATCAGTGAGATTCATAGCTGGTACCCCCACACAGTGGCAGTGGTGTGTGTATGTACAGAAACTCAAAAAGTACATCTCGGTTTTTTTATATATATCATAGAATTACAGAATAATTTGGGTTAGAAGGGTCCTTAAACATCTTGTTCCAAGCCCCCTGCCATGGGCAAGGACACCTTCCACTCTCCCAGGTTCCTCCAAGTCCCCTCCAATTTGGCCTTGGATCCTTCCAGGAATGAGGAATCCACAGCCTTTCTGGGCAACCTGTGCCAGGGTCTGACCACCCTCAGAAGTAAAGAATTTATTCCTAATAGCTAATTGAAATTTATCTTTTAGTTTGAAAGTCTTTCAGTTTGACGTGTATGTGTGTGTGTATGCATTATAAACCAGCACAACAAATTTCTAGGCACAGAGTTTTATAGCATTTCTGTCCTTTGTTTCCATATCAATCAGCAGATAAATCACAAAAAAGAGGCTGAGTTTAGCTTTTGTGCTTCTATTTTCTGTAAGGTCTGCATGACTCAGCAGGTGGTGGGATGTGTGGAAATGGGAAGGAGGGCGGCAGAGTTCCCTCTCTGTCTGTAGGGTTAAGAAATCACTGCTGCCCATGTGGAGTAATTGCTGTGCCTTACTTCCTTCTGGGCATAAAGGATTTAACTGCAGTCCTGGTTTTCTCTCCCTTAAGATAGGCTAAGAGTTGAATAATGCAGGCTGACATTTGTGCCAAGTTTTTGCAAATCTTGTGTGGTACTTGAGAAAGTATGTGTTCATAGCCCAGGCATTAGGTTTGGAATTCCAGCAGGATTAAGAATTGCAATTGCTGGTAGTGCTGGCTTCACTTTTCCAGCTTTGGGAGAAATCTGCAGGGAAGATATGATGGTGTAGGAGGAGTTCTTAGACATTGTGTACTGTCTGTTCTGTATGGGAATTTTGGCAGCGGGCTGTGCCATGTATCAAGTGCTCCCTTGCTCATTAAAGGACCATCCTTTTGCTCCTCCTTTCCTTTTTTCTGCTTTAGAAAATCAGTTTTCTCCGTAGAATTTTAGTAGGTTTTTTCCCCCTGAAGTTTGGGAAGTACTTTGAGACAACAGCATGTCTTGCTGCTGTGTAAACAGTGGGTTCTGACATGTAGGTGGATGGTGTTCTTCACAAAAGTAAAAGTTTTTCATTAAAAGTATTTGGAAAAGCACCAAAGCAATCTTCTATTGTACACTCACAGTGCTGCTGCTGGTTTATTTTCTTAATTTTGAAAAAATATTGAGATGCTGGAAACATCTTTGACAGTAAATCTGCTGTTAGTACCTATCCAGTCTGCATCCTCATCTGTAACTGCTCCATGCACAAGTATTTCTCTTAGTCTAGGCTTTTTGTAAATGTAGTAGGAACCAGCCATTGAGGTCAAACCTTTATTCATCATAGCTTTATCCTGGTGCACTCCAGAACAATATCTGTGCTGCTCCTAGATTGAGAGTTATTTGCTTTATAGGACTGAGACAAAAAAATAAATAAATAAAATCGATTGAGAGCTAAATGAATGAGTGAGTTTTTTCTGTTTCTCTCCCAAAGGTTACCTTTCTAGGGTAAGACTGCCCTACTGAGGGAGTTGTCTAGGATAGTAGATACTATCCTAAGAAGTTTAGCATAGGAGATGCTTCTCAGTTGCTACTCAGGATCTACAGAAAGCAGCCACACACATGCAAATAACTGTATTTGATGTCGATGAAAGACCGAAACTCAGGCATCATCTGGCTTGTCAGTGCTGCTGCTTGGAGGACAGGGCCACCAGCAGAGCCTGCAGTGGGAGGTGTCCTAAATTCCTGATCTGCTTGTGCTGGAGTCCTGATGACAGGGTTTTGTAACAAAATCCAGCACGATGAGTAATTGTCATTTTGTGCTTTGCCTCTGTGGTGCACTGTTTATTTCTGAGAAATCAGGGAAGAGAGCGAAACGCATTGTTTTCAGATATAAAACTCAATGTATTGTGCAAAACAAGGTGTCTCCCCACAAGAGCTGTTTGGTAGGGGAAGGCACTCAGTGGTCCCTGATGAGTGGTGCAAGTACTTCTCTGCACCTGCTTTTCCATGGGAACAGACCTCCTCCTCTAGCAGTGCTGGTGAAGCTGGTAGCTGTGGCCTGAGTATGAATAATCTGACTACTCATACAGAGATTGTGTCCACCCAGTGAGAGAGGGAGCAAACATTCACAAGAGAGAACATTTTCATTGTTCTCTGTGTAAAGCTCCTTTTCTGTAATTGAGTGGCTCGGTTTTATTTGGGATGGTTAATAAGCAGTTGGTTCCTGTGTTTGCCACACACCAAACTTTGTGTTCAGTGGTTAAACAGTGTCAGCCCAGAGATGAAAAGTAATCTGATGTTCTCTTAGCATGTGGAGCATACTGTATTTATCTAATTGTGTATTCAGTTTAGGTTTCATTTCAGGCTGTAGTGGGCGTTTGAATCTTCACTCTCTGTAGTTTGATCCTATTTGCCAGATTTCAGGAAGTCTTGAGTCCAACTTAAAAGGAATGTATGTAAGCTCTGAATAGAATTGCTAGGCATAAGTAGTTCAACCAAATCTTTTTCATAGATAAGCTGATTTTAAAATAATGTTTTTTAAAAACCTTTCCTTCATTCCAGGACCAGATGAAAAAAATACCATAATGGGGAGGTTTCATCTTCACTTTCATTCTCTGGCTTTGTAAACTGAGTATTTGAAGGCTGTAATGCTTCTCCCTTTGTGTGTTTTGCAGGCTTGGCTTTAATATTCAACCTCACTGTTTTCTCTTCCACAGTATTTGATTCTGAAGCTTGAAAGACCTGCCATAGTCCAGAGCATCACATTTGGCAAATACGAGAAAACACATGTCTGCAATTTAAAGAAGTTTAAAGTCTTTGGTGGGATGAATGAGGAGAATATGACAGATCTCTTATCCAGGTAAGATGTGATTCTGTCAGCTCTGGGAATCATAAAGGCTGGACCAAAATGCTCTTCCCCCTTGGCTCCCCAGCAGACACATGGCCAGCAGTGGGGCAGAGCTGTGGTTGTGACCCTGCCACTGGTCCTGTTTGTGGTCAGGTCAGAGAGCAGCAATCCCAACGCTTGCTCCAGGAGCCTTATCCTGCTCTAACCACAGAGGGTTTGTGGAGAGCAAGCTCTTGGGGATTTGGAAGAGCTGAGCACTGGGTGCAGCGTTGCTGGATTGCAATTCCTTCCTTCCATATGCTTGAGGCACAGGAGAAATGATTCTCCAGGTGTAGGGGACTTTGAAGTAACTTTTAAAAGCCCAAGTAACCTCCCCATGTCAAAACCCTCGTTGCAGCCTTAAAGATCTGAACTAGTAAGCTGCTCTGCCTTTTTCAGATGGGTAAATAAATCAAACAGGTGAATGGAAACCTGCATTTTCCTTTGTTAGGTTGGATTTGGTAGAGTTGTACTGATAGGGACTAAAAAAACCAGCCTTTTGGCTGTTCAGGTTATCCAGAACTTCTGACTAGTTTCACTAATGTAAATTTGCAAGGGCCTTTTAAGGAGTATGCTGTTTCAGAAAGGGAAAGGAGAGTTAAAATCCAGGAGTACAAGAGGAAAGAGTAGCAAGAACTGATGTATTTTGGGAGGCCTACAGAAGAGAAGTCCATCTCCAGGGAATGTATGGGGTGCATCATCTCTAGTCAAGCACGTAGCCATGGACAAACGGGAAATTCTATGTTGCAGGTATCATTCAAGGCCATATAGAATCTCTCCACAAACCTTCCCACACTTTTGCCCTCTTTAGATAGATCAGTCTTGAAATTTGCCTTTATTGCTGTTACAACTGTGGGGGAAGAGGTCTTTTAGTATCACAGTAATTATTGACATTTAATATCATTTCACTTCTGCTGAAGTTTAATAAAAATCTTCATTTTGGGATCGGTACTTGTATTTTCAGTAAAAATGGACTTAAGGTTTTTGATAAATTATACTAAATATGTGATATTTTTAGAAAGCAATGCCCATAAATGAATGACAAAGCACTTTGTCAGGGTGATAATTTTGAGATCTGATCCATCTCTCTCTTGAGAATGGAAGAGTTCAGTTCAGCACGTCAGGAGCTGAAGTCTCAGGGTTCCAGGTCCAGAGGAGCAGCATTGATCCAAAGCCAATTCCCTCCCCAAACCCCAGTGCTGCCTCCCAGGCAGGCCCAGGTAGGTGGAGAGCAGCCCAGGCCTCGGTCCAGCACGTGTACTGATGATTCAGAGTGGTGTGAAACGAGCTGCGTGTTTCAGGTGTGACCTAGATTGCATTTATTAGCTAGTCCTAAAATACAAGGTAAGATTTAGTAACCTTATTTATTTTTTCCCACAGTGGCTTAAAGAATGATTATAACAAAGAAACATTCACCTTGAAGCATAAAATTGATGAACAGATGTTCCCCTGTCGATTCATTAAGATAGGTAAATGCATTTTTTCAGCATTCTGAGTAGAAAATAATCTCTTCTGATACTTGTGCCTGTCTTGGCACTTGTGACTTCATTGTACTCAGGCAAAGTATCCACAATAGCTGTTCATTTCATCATCTTTTAGGCTGGTTAGATTTGGAACACAGTGAAGTCCTGTTAATAAGAAATAATAGCTTCATAATTTAGATCCTGGGGAGTGAAAGCAAAATAGAGCAAATTTCAGAAATACAGCTGTTGAGTCAACTAATTGCGGGAGAAACTGCTTACTGTCCTCCTATGAATTGCTGTATAGAGCTTTAAATAAATAACTAAGCTAAATACCAGTAAATTTTTCAGCATTGACACCCCTCAAGTCTGAAAAAGCTTGAAAAGTTTTGTTCTCAGACACGCTCTCAACACATAAAGCAACAGCAGAAGCCTCCCTTGTTCCCTCCCTTCTGCTTTTATCACGATGTCTCGCTCACCTGTGGCTAACCAGGGGCAGGGAAGGCTTGTACCCCCCCTGATGTCTGGTTTGGCTGGGGCAGGGGCTGAGGGGGTGCTCCCAAAGGCCAGGTACTGGGACATGTGATGGCAGCAGGTGAGGGTATCTCTTCCTTGCTTTCTGCAGGCCAGAGAGGACAAGAGTCTTAATAGTTGTTTGATTTAATCCAAGGATTGGGAGCCTTTCAGCTTGCTCAGTAAATTTATCTTTTTCTTCCCTACCTACTGAGATAGTACAAGAATGACTGGGTTTAAACTAGCTGTTTAAGGTTAAAAATAGAGCAAGGAGGTAGTTGCTGCAAAAGCAGATAAGATCCTGTTGGCTAATTTAGATGAATTTAGGAGTGTTTTGATGTGTTGTGTAATTCCTTTGCCAAGACTCTGATGATAGTGGCTGTGTAGGAGCTCCCTTTGGAGCCCTTTGCTCCAGTGTGTTCTCTCTGAATCTCCTTATGTTTGTCAGGAACTGAAAGCTTCAGGCTGGGAATCCAGTAATCATTTGTGGGGTTTCCTGGAGGAGCAAAGGATTGTTCACTGGACTGGTTTATGGCAGCTACTTTTGGAAGCAACGATAGTGCTTGGCTTTAGAAAACCTCAAGAGTAGCAGAGGAATTGAGTTAAAGGTTGACCACATCAGGGAAGTTAAATGAATTTTTAAAAACTTTATTTTTTATTATTTATTTTGAAGCTTCCAGCATTAAGTTTTTGGAAAATGGTATTTTTTCAGTGGCTAAAAACCAGCAAGTAGTTCCTGGAGGGCTGAAGGGGCCAGTGGAAAAATTTCAGGCTGCTTCTTTGGATGTGTGAATTGTATTCCAGGAAAGTGTGTTCTGATAAAATGAAGTGTAGCTGTGAGTTGAAACTTGTTATGAATGTGAAGTGCTGATTAATTTCTATTACCAGGATGTTTTCCTCTGAAATTACATGAGTACCTTGTTTTCTTGGGGTGGGATCTTTATGTAGCACTTTTCACACAGGCATGTAGTGGTAGGACAAGAAGAAATGGCCTTATCTGAATGAGAGTAGATTTAGATTAGATATTAGGAAGAAATTCCTGATTGTGAGGGTGGTAAGGCTCTGGCACAGGGTGCCCAGAGAAGCTGTGGCTGCCCCTGGATCCCTGGAAATGTCCAAGGCCAGGCTGGATGGGGCTTGAAGCCCCCTGGGATGGTGGGAGGTGTCCCTGCCCACATCATGGGAATGAAGTTGGATGGTCCCTTCCAACCCAAATCATTTCATGAATAAACATGATTGTCTACATTAATATTAGGTTTGCATTGAGCTGTCACTTCCTCACTGGTTATGGTTTGAGATGAGTTTTCCTTTATCAATAACCTTTCATTTCCTGAAGCTGTCTTCCATGGAGAAATTCCTATACTAAGACAGAACTGGAAATGATCTTTTCACCCAAACCTATGAAAGCCTCTGGTTGATGGCTGGTGTTATTTTGTTGATGAAGTTGTGAGAGCATTTTTTGCTGTGAAACAACTGCAAAACATTGTTACGAAATTCTGTTATTTTTCAGATTCACAGCTTGAAAATGTTTTGAGTTTGTTAAAATTTCCAAGCTGCTAGCCAAAGTAACTCAAAATTTCAAGCGCCGTGCTGTGTTTTTTGTAACAGTGCCAGGAAACCATGCCAAAATCTGCCCTTTTGGACTCTTGGGGACTGACATGGTGAAATCCCGCTATCAGTGAGGCTTGGGTTTGGGGGTTCATAGTACTTGCATCAGGAATTGGCTTTATGATTCCACAGATCAGTACAGGGACCTGCAGCAGCACTGTCAATAACACAACAGTGGGGTTTATATGGGGGCACGGGGCAGGAAGAACCATAGGGAGCTCTGGGAGAGAGGAAAGTTCCTGCTCCAGCCTCCATTGCTCAGGTATCAGAGGAATTTTCAGGCTCATAAAACACAGAAAGAATAACCTCTCTCCTTCTGTCAAGAAAAGCCTTGCACTGTTAGTTTAATTACTTCACCTTTAGTTCCTGAGCACTGAAATGCCCAGTTGTGCAGGCTTTTGACCTACTTGACAGGTAATTTTTACATTTCATGTAGCTCCTCATTAAAGAACTGGAGAGAGGGAAGAAGATACTTATCCAGACAAAATATCGAAGAATAATCTTTTTCATGTCTGTGAGCTTTTTTCCTGGCTCTGTTTTCATGATTCCTCCAAGCTGAGTTTTTTCTGTGCTATGTCCTTGAAAGCAGAAGATGTAAAGACTGATTGCCACGAAAGAACTTGAAAAATGCCAGGTGTATTTCTCATTGCTGTTTGTTGCTAGCATGGGATTTGCTAACTAGCCTTCTAGATTTTTAGGCTTTGATGGAACAAAAATGAGGGATACTTTTTAAATGGTTATTTTCTTAATTTTTGCAAGTGTACCTGTTTGTATGTCTGCCTAGACAGGTGAAGGACACAAAAATTAGCTTGAGAGAGATATTTAAAATTACCTTCCTTAATGCCTTTGCTATTGTCTTCTCTACTACAGACAATCCTTGTCTAGGCATTGCTAATATTGAGAAGTATCCCCTAAAATCATCATTGTATGGATTAAGAAGTGTTTTAGGTGGCTGAAATATCTTCTGTTTCTCAGCAGAATATTGATTTTTTAAAAAAATTAATTTTCCTCTGTTGAACTTCTCTCACTGTGGAGTGACAGTTCAACTATTCTGAGCAGTTACTTTTAGGATGGCTTGCTGTGGTACCTGCAGGAAAAACGTGTGGTAAGGTGGCTTTATGATAAAAAGTGGAAGAATTATATAGCTTTAGGCTTTCAACACCTTTGATTGTAGTGTATTTCCACCTCAAAGGTGTGCAGAAAAAAGTGCTTCCATGCTGCACTTAGTGCCTCCTCTTTCCAGGTGTAAGTCAGATTGTGGGTGCTCTAAAAGGAGATTTTTCTGAAGATCTGAACACTCCTATGGAGGGTTCAGAAAAAAGAGGGCAGAAGAAAAGGTGCAAGGTGTCTCCTGGGAGTTAGAAAAGAAGTTCAAAAATGGGGAGGTGATCCAGCAGAATACTTCAACTTGCCTGACTGGAATAGAAATCACATTTCAGTCTCAAGCTTCAGCTTTGTTTCTTTTCTTGCTCCTATGGAGTAGTTGACAAAGATCAGGTTCAGTTTTCTCTGCCTGTGCAGTGCTGGGGAAGTGTTTGCCTTCCATTCCCTCTACAGCTTAATGTGTTTTCTTTAGAAAAGATGGTTTCACCACGAAAATCTTGCTGTTAAAAATCAGTTTCTGGTGTTTTGTTCTTTTCTTTTGGTAAAAAAGACTGTTGGAAACTCTGAGTTAACTGTGGGGAGGACAAATGTCAGTGCTGATGGCTTTGCTTTTTCTTGTGGTGAGAGCTGCCCTGGATTCTTCTGTACATCCCAATAACTTCTTAGGTGTTGTAGTTAGCTTCAAAGAAAGATAAGAAGGTGAATTGTTAATTTTTTTTCTGAGAGAAGATATATATCCTTTCTTATAAGTTCTGAGGAGAACTTTGAGAAGAAATAGAGGTGGATGGAGAAGGTGGTAATACTTCAGTCTGGAAATTGGCCTCAGGTTTACCATCAGGAAATGTATGGTCTTGGCCCATTTGGGGTGATCTGTGGTTTAGTTGAGTGTTGCAGTTCAGTGAGCTGATGCATAGCCTTTGATGTTTATAGCTGACCAGATATCAAATCTAACCTCACTTTGGTCTGGTCTGTGTGTTCAGGTCTGAGGACAGACCAAAGGTGTTGCCCTTAGGTGTGGTGTTCTGTCAGACTGCTGCAGTAATGGGTGGGACATCTGGGACCCAAGCTGAATTTAGCAGCAGTCATGTTACGGTGTTAACTTACTGTATTGGCAGCACTCAGATGGTGCAGGGGATGACAGTCAGCAAGAGGGAAGTTTCCCTGGGCAGAGTGTGACGTGTGGGTGGGAGACAGGTGACTCTTGGTTTTTCTGACCACTTCTCTCTTGTCTTTGCAAACGTGCACCTGCAAGGAACTGCTCTGAAAGCATCACACTGTGTGCTGAATGATCAAGTTTTAAAAAACCTGTTTAAAAAGATGATTTGAGAGCTGTAGCAAAGAAAGTACCTTCTTACGAATATTTAAGAGTTGCCTATACAAAGTTTCTTTGGATCTTGACTGTTCTCAGAAATTACAAGTCTTTAGCAATAGATTTGTAAATACACCCTCTAAAACTTAGAAAATCATATGTTTGAACATGTGCCTTGTGCCCAAACACATTGCAGACAATCATAGATGTAATTTGTTCAAAGTATAAGTACTTAAGATCTCATAAGAGCTCAAGAACAACTTTATGATGAGTTTGGAGTTTTTATTTTCTCAAGGAGTAGGTCAGAAAAACATGAGTTCAACAGGTTAATCTCAGTGGTATTTCATGGTGGTTTGAAAGACAACAAGCAATTTCTCTGTGGCAAAAATAGTGGAAGGGAGGAGGTAGTTGACTCCTTGCTGTTGCTGGTAACTGCTCATTCAACTTTAATACTGTCTTTTCCTGTTTATCAGTTACAGTCAAATAAAAAGGAAACACAAGTTTTTGAAATGAAACCACTTGATTTCGTTGTAGTTTTAAGGAGTCAGAGTTCACACACAAGTTTTCTGGGAGTTGGAGTTGCTTCAAAAAGCAGAACCAGGTCTTAATCTGCAGATTAACCACAAAATCAGTGCAGGCCCAGTGCATGATAACCCAGAGTGGTAGAGAAGCCATAGGTAAGAGGCTATGTTTCATAGGTCTTTTACTATTTCAAGGCCATTTGTTGCAATATGCAGATAAAATAATAGCAGTAAAGAAACTGCACAGATTAAAGCTTTAAAAAAAAATAGAATTTTTAAATTTGAAATTGACAGTTATCCCTCCCTCCCTCCTCCACATCTTGCAGATGTTACTAATTTTGTAAAATTTAAAATACTCAAGCTTCTTGTCTTCACCATTAGGGAAAATAATTGTTGCTGACAAATGAGGAAATAAATGTACTGTGAGGAGCAAATACTGTCGCTAGTATGCTTGTGATTCCCATGCTTGTCAAAGCTTATTGCCTCTTGGAACTGTTTTTAATGATAGTGTTTTTGCTCTTCTGCTTAAAGCAAGCTTCTGCTTTGTAATGATCTGCTGTGTCAATGTTGCTCAGCACAGGTTGCTTTAAATGACAAACTTGAACATGATGTATTTGGTAATTTTCCTAAGCTAAGTTAAATGAGCTAGAACTTAAGTCAGAAACACTGAATTTTGTGTAAACTTTAACAGCAATAGTTGTTGCAATAGTGATTGTCTGTTGGAATAGTGATTGATGTTTATGCATACTTTTTCTCCTTTTCCTTTCTTCTCCAGTTCCACTCTTATCCTGGGGACCTAGCTTCAATTTTAGTATCTGGTATGTTGAACTAAATGGCATTGATGATCCAGATGTGGTCCAGCCGTGCCTCAACTGGTACAGCAAGGTAGGCCTGCATTTTAGATGCCTGTTTGTTTGAAGATTCCCAGTTTCAGAATCTTATGAAACTCTTACTGGAATGCTGTGACCTTTTCATTCCTTGAACATCAGCTCTTAAAACAGCAGATATGCATAGTTGAAACCACATGGCTGACTTTGATCCTAAGGGAAACTTTCTAAATTTTATCTGCTTATTCTCTTTGAAAAGCTAACAAAACAGCCCCAAGAAACCCCAAAACCACCAGCATCACCCAAAATACCTGCCAGGTGGATATCACAAGAAGAACATAGAAGGAAGGAACACTGAGCCAAAAGGGACAATATTAGTAAAGTAGAACTTGTGTTGGAAAGGAAATTAATCTTAACAAAACCAGATTCTGTTTCTCCCTCTTCTCGTCATCTGATTCTCCTAACTCTAGTCCCTGGAGTCCAGAGCCTTTTGGGTTACAGATGCAGCTTTTGTTACAGGGTATAAAAATGACTTTTTTTTTTTACAGAGAATCCATGTTGTTGTCTTGCACTTTAGATGTTTCTCTTACAGTCTTTTTCCTGAATACTCTGGAACATAGTGGGGCTGGTGCCACTGGACTGTGAGATGAGATGATTTATGCCATTTGTTATTTGATAGAAAGTTCAAAGAGTCCCAAACTTTTATTTTTATAACCTGTATTTAATTAAGTATAAGAGGTGCCTCTCCTGTAGGAGAGAAGTGCACACTAACAACCTGAACTTATTGATACATTTTGTGCATTGGGTCTTCTGGAATGATTAATGAAACTCATACTGTGTTGCAGAGAAGACATCCTTCCCAGCTGAGTGGGACTGCTCCTTCACTGGAGCTGTGTTTCTCTGTTTCCAGAAGGAAGAACTTAGAAGGGAGCAGAGATTGTGTGTGATGAGTACTGAGACTCCCTCACCAGTTCCTGGTGCTGCCAGAATGGTGAAGAAGCTGTGTGTGACTGTGGTATCTGGCTCGTGCCCAGTTACATCAGCATCATGAGCTGCTTTGTGGAGGGTTTAAATAACAGCACAGTGGAAGTTGTCTGGAGCTGCTTTATGGTCCAAGTGGTGTTGTGGTCATGAGTCAACTGATGATGGATGTCCAGTTTTGAAAAGTCCAGTTGACAGAAGCTGTTGATGGGTTTCCTTTTGCTGGCTCTGCACGTGGTGGTGTGTGTGACAGTTTGGACCAGTTACTGCAAGGAGGAAGCTCTGATTTTTATTTATTTATTTATTTATTTAGGGTCAAGAGTCATGCAGTGATGATGCCTGCATCTGTTTTGTTCCATCTTATCCCATGCAATTGGTGCTTTTCCTGCTCAGCATTGTGTGTAGGGACGGCTTCTTCAAGGGCTGCCAGCATTGTTCTCCTAAAGCTTGGAGCCCCAAAGCAGCAGTGCAGAGACTGAGTCATGATGGTGTGGGCTCTGCTAGGATCCACTGCCAAGCTTTTGGTGATGAGTGCATGTGTCACTGATGTCACTGTCTGACAGAGGAGAGGCCACTGTTGCTGGATCCACAGAAAGGGATGTGCTGTCCCATATTTAGGGAAAGGCGGAAAGGTTGACCTGTTTCTTCCAGTTCTTTGAGTTGGTAGGAATATTTTCACATGTGTTTTTGGAAATCTCACAGTCTTTGAAGTATAATTCTTCACTGCCTGCGACATCAGATGAGAGGAAGGTTCTACACCACGTTGCCCTTCCTTTTTGTTTTGTGCCAAGAAAACTTCCCTCTCCTATGGGGAGTGGAGCTTGGGATAATGGACAAGGACTTAAACAATCCTCAGTGCTTTCTCCTGGCTGTCCAGCTCAGCCTGCTGCCTCCAAAAAGCCTTGCCCTTTTTTCCTAAGGAGTGGACATACTCAGCCCTGGGAAGGGGTACTTTATCACTGAGTACCACTTCTGATAATGAGCACTTAAGTATTTTTAATTCTACAAGTGTATTTGACAGTGTTGATGTCTTAGTCTCATGTTGTTGTTACGTTTTTAACCATAGGAATTATTTACAGCTTCAGATCAAAGCTATTATTTGGGTTGTCATCTCTTTAAACCGTATGCTGTATGACAGCATTTTAAAAGGAGCCTTTTATATACTTTTTATCCACTTTTTTTGTTTAAAGCAAGTTTTTGCATTTAACTTCTAAAGTACTACTATGGAGTCAGTTGAATATAAACTTCTATATTGCATCAAGTGGCCAAACTCCATCTGAGTCGTTCCTGGCCAAGTCTATCAGTCATAAGAGGCTCAGAGGAAGGGAGGAAGTACCCTCTGTCCCAAATCTGCATTTTGTCTGATTTCTAAACTGGAGGATCTAAAAGTACAGAAGCTGGTAGTTACTGGTGTAGAGCTCTCCTTTTGCTTGCTATCCCTTTGAACGAAAAAAGTCTAGTTTGGTTTTGGCCTTGACTTGTGCGAGTGAAGATCTGCTGAAATAGAGTGTCTTTGGCATCCCTTGGAAAGGAAAAAAAGGAGTTGTTTTTTGCCAGTTGTGCTGTAAAACTGTTTTAGCTTTAATATTCCTTTGCTACAGCCTTGCATTCTTATCGGTACATGTCCTTGGCCTTTATGTGGGCTGGGAACTGGTTTTCTAAAAATGCATAGTTCTGGCTATTTGCAGCTGTGAAATACTGATGGATTAAGAACTAAAAATACAGCACATGGCCGTGTTTCTTTTTAGCTGCTTCAGTTTATGAGATTCTTGCTATTGAGCCATTATTTTGAGAGCACTAATTTTTGTTGAATGTCAGTGTTAGTTCCAGGTTTTCAGAAAGATTCTATTAATTTAAATACTGTAAACTTCACTATTTGCAGGAGTAAAGTCTTTTCTCTGTAATTTGATTAGTCTTACAGATGCTTAAAGTTACATTTGCTTTTTACCACAGTAGTTGTGTGTTAAAGCTGGAAATTGAGATTTCTTTTTTATTTAATGCCTTAGAATTTAGGCTTGAAAAGTCTATTTTAAAAAATGGTTCTGCTGCTTATCAACTTAAAAATCTGTGTTTCTTATGCATCTTGTTAGCAGCCTTGAAAATTGTAGCTCTTACTCAGAGTTTACTACTCCCTCATGTGTCTGTGCCAGAATGTTTGACCCAGCGTGGGTTTTCTCTCACCTTTCTCATCCCTTCTCACAGCTGAGTGGGAGATGGGCAGCTGTGGCTCCATCCATGGTGTAAAAGCAGAGGTTCTGCTTCAAGATGCAGGAGAATATTTAGAAGTTAAAACTTTGACGTGCACATAAATCCGAGGTGCTGCAGATCCCAAACCCTCACGAACCCGCAGGATTTGGGGTCAGCCTTCTGCCTTTCTGTGGCAGGAGTGCTGGTCACTGCAAGTATTCCCATTCTCACAGCTTTATTTTTTTTCCTTCTGCTTCTAGAAAAGCTGTGACCTACTTACTCTTCTAAATTATTTTGTTATGTAAGAGTCATACAATCAAATTATGTAACGGTGATAGCGAAGGCTTTTTCCTGCTCTGTGCTTCGTGTAGGCCTTGAATAGCAGGGCCAAACAGATGGGGGGAAATAATGGTCACCCCAGAGATCTGGGACACCATGCACTCTCTTCTTGTATGCTTATTAAATTTGATGGTACCAAATTGTATAATTTCTATACTGTTGGAAAGTAAATGCTTGCACAACTCGTAATGCCTCTCACACAGTGTTCCTCTGCGAGCTCGCGAGCCATGGATAAGAGATCCTATCTCTGGGCATGTTCATAGGTAGTTGCCAGCAGTGCTTGTCTAAGGAAAAATCTCCATGTCTCAGAGGTTTTCTTGTGTTCCAGTAGTACCGTGAACAGGAAGCCATTCGCCTTTGCCTAAAGCATTTTCGGCAGCACAACTACACCGAGGCTTTCGAGTCGCTGCAGAAGAAAACCAAGATTGCTCTGGAGCACCCCATGTTGACAGACCTGCACGACAAGCTGGTGTTGAAGGGGGACTTCGATGCTTGTGAAGAACTGATAGAAAAAGCTGTGAATGGTAAGAGAATCAGAGGAATCTGATCCATGAATTTAGAAAAAAAGCGCATTGAAATATTGCCTTCTTTTGAATGTCAGTGTGCTTAGTAGTAGAATTGGCAGGTCCATGTGTTGTTTCATTTTTGTGTCAGTTTTTGGACTTGAGTGTGTGTGTGATGAAGGATAAAAATTCATGAAATCTCTTATCACTGCTAGTTTTGGAGACTCTTCCCCAGAGATAACAAGAAGGTGCACTTGAGTGGGTAAAGACAAGTTCTTCATGTAAGCGTTTGGGTGATGCAAGCTGAGGATGGGCTTAAACTGTCAGGAAAGTCACTGGAATGGTGAGCAGGGGAGCAGAAGACTGGAGTTCTCAGTGGTGATCTGGATCATGGTTTCTGGTTGGAGCTCACCTCTGAGTTGGTGTTCAGGGAGAAGTTTTCAGCTGTGTTTGGATGAGGATGCTCTCTTTGCTTTTGGAGAATTGTGTGGAAGTTAGTGACTGGAGGCAGAACCTGTTCTCCTTTGCAGAGTGGGACCTTGACAGGGCAGTCAGTTTCATTGGTTCTGCTATTAATTTTTTACTTGGAAGCTTTCTGCTTAAAAACATGGTGTATAAATGGCTCTCAGCTCCTAAAAGGGGGAAGATGTACTCTCTCTTGATCTAATAGTGTACAGAAAGAGTGGTGCTGTTGCACTGAAGTGACTCTCAAGACCTGTGCAGCAGTTTTGGATTGCAGTCTGATAAAACAGAGGTGCTCTTGGCTGTGGGTGTAGAGCTTTTTGACTCTGTACAGTCACTCATTATGGGACTTGTACTGGCATAAGGGGAAAACTTTGTATCTGATGCCAGTAGAGTTAGGGACTTAGTGAACCAATTTCATGGATAGCTGGCACCAGAGATATTATTCTCTAATTCTGGCCTAATCAGTCATTTTGTAATACCTTTGGAAAGATGCTAGTGTACCTGCTTGACTCCCAACAGTGTAGTTTGTACCACTGAAGCTAGAATTGGTCCTCAGAATGCGATAGAAATGGTATCTTGAAAATCAAGGATTGTCTTCCATGAAAACCCACCATCTTGTTGTGACTAAGCTGTTCAACTGAGCGGTTTTAAGGAGCTTATTGCAACAAGTCCTCCAAAACTGCAGTAAAGACTTTTCTATAGGTTTGGCTCAAGGTTCCTCTTCAGAGAGAGCAGTGCAGACCTGCCCTGTGCTGAGCTCCAGGAGCAGCTACAAGTATTGAGACTGAGAATTGCCATGTTCATCATCTCCCTCCCGAGACGGCAGAGTGTTGGCTGGGCTGGGAGTGTGAACAGTTTCCTGCAATGCAGGGGCATTTTGCAACTGGCAGCTTCCTCCTGAACCGTAAGGGCAAGGGAGGTTTGCAGGCTGGAAAAGCAGCAGGGAGCTGTTTCTGTCTGTGTCTCAAAAACATGAGTGCCTGGAGGGAATTGATGAGCCCACCATGATGCTGCAGCAGCCAGAGTAGTGCTGTGTGCTGATGGTGATGATTTTATCATTGCCTTGCTCTGCTGCCTTGGCCATGGCTTAATCTCAGTGCCTGGAGGCTGTCCTCTTTCCACTTCATTGCAGGCTGGAGTGGAAATGATTTCTTGAATGGAATTTCACACAAAGTCTTAGAATGTGCTGAAAAAGTACTCTCAAAAATGGAATTTTTTGAGCTGTTATATCTTAATTTCTTTTACTACTTAATGTGTGCTGTTGGCAGTGCTCTGCTTTTCCAGGTGTGGAAGTACTGGCAAAAGATATCCGTCTTCCCTGTTTTTTGTAATCATGTCCCTTTCTGGAGAATGAAGAGCTCAGTATCACTTAGATGAGCTGGAGGAATATGCTATAGCTTTTTTATTAGCCTTGGTTTTTGTTCCAGCAAGTATAAGAAGCAAGACTTGGAAGTAACAGACGGTGGATAATTTAGCAGGAGAGTCTTAAAGAGCATCATTAGGTTTTGTCACTGCTTCTGAGGGACAGAAAAATACACATGAGGATGTTTATTTTGCTTAGTTTTAATCCAGAACCTGGCTAGCTGGAGTTAAATGTCAGTATACGCATCTCCCATTGTGCTGTTGGTCATCCTTAATGATTTTGCTTGTCTTGGAATACATTAACCTTCCTTCCCCCATCCTCCTGCCATTCTTTATGCTGTCTTCAGCTTTAAATGTACCCATTTAAAGCTCTGTTGCCTCCCAGCACCCTTTGGAGAGAAGTGCTATCTATCCCAAGACACTGAGCCTGCATCCCATATTTGCTTTAAGCTGACACGACTGCAGGTTTTCACTAACTGGGTCAATCCTGCCCTTGCTCAGGACAGTGTGTCCCTGGCACTGGTGCTCACGCTGCCACATGGCCAACCCAGACAGGGAGCTGATCAGGCTGGGGTAGGGGAGAGGACGGTACAAACCTCTTCTGATATCCACAACCCCGCCCCCCCAAACTGCAGCTGGGACAATTTGTCTGAAGTTGTGGCAGTCAAGGTGCTCAATATTAATGGTGCTTAACAGCTGGATTCTTCTTGGTAGGATGGGAATAGAGGTTTTCAGCCTTCAGCACGTTCTACAGTATTCCTACTACCTGCTCCCTGTGATCTTCCAGAGTGGCCTCTCCTTATTCTGTTCTGCATCTGTCAAGCTCCCCAGCATTTTCTGAGCAGCCTGCTCTGGTGAAAGGTGTCCCTATCCCACGGCATGGGGGTTAGAACTAGATGATCTTTAAGGTTCCTTCCAACCTAGGCCATTCTGTGGTGATTTTTTTTTATCATTTTACTTTCCTGGCAGCTCTGTTGTGAAGTCTCAATAGCTTGCTGCTTAGTCTCTAAGGTGTGGGTGTTCTTACCACTGAACTCCTGTCTGATGTGTTGTTTTTCCAAATAAAAGAGGATTAACTTTAGTCCTGTGTCTGTGTAGTGTAGCTAAAGTGTAGAGTTAATTGAGACATACAGATCCTTAAATTATCCCTGAAATCGTTCAAAGAGCGACTGTTCTGTTGCAGACTGGGCATGAATATGTGAACTCCTGACCGCTTGCTGATCTGAGAGTTCATTGCCTTAAAGGCACAAACAGAAGTGCAGCGAGGTTGACAGAGATACTGCACACTCAGTGCAGCCTAAAATGTCTTCTGGAGAGGCTGATATTTGCAGTGGTGGGTATTGACAAAGTGCAACGCTCTGCATCTCGCGCGGGCTATTTCCATAGGCTTAGTCATGTAGAAAAAGAGTAGGTGGTCAAGAATTAGTGCTGGCAGAGCTAACTCTTGTTCTTTTGCATTGCTAATGATGAACGCTGTCTTCCACCTCACATCACCAGATGATTTTCTTTTGAGAGCTCAGTGGCAGGCAGCCACACTTTTCCCACTGATTCTTTTGACTTGTGCGTTACACTTAGAAAATGGGCAAATGGAAACTCTGGCAGCTGCCTGACTTCGTCTCAAAAAGAAAAGGTTCCCTAAATCTCAGCTGGTTGACAGACTCAGTTCAAATGCTTCACATTTGGATTCATTCCTATAGCTTTTGGGTCTAATATTATTGAAGGAAAAAAAAAATCTGCTTAATAGTCCTACAGAGTATGTGGAGTGCAAATTGCTTGGTTGAACCGTTTGCAGTTCCTGTAGACATGGAAAGCTGCTTGGAATGAGTGGAAGAACTGCTTGTTTCCTATTAGTATTCCAGGGACTGAGGTGTTCCTTCTGGCACTGCTCATGTCAGTATGTGACATGTGTTTATCTGGTGACAAGTCAGTCCTGTATGACAAACAAGAAGTTGTGATGCGCAGCCTGCAGGCTCCAGTGTCTCCCAGAACTCATGATTCACAGGAACAGGATGCACAGGAACAATTGTATTCCCCTGGAAGCTCTAGACAGACACGTATTCCTGAAGTTTACCATCTAATATTGTTTGGATTTGGTTCTGACAAAGCTGTTCTGTGTACTGGGATACCTGGAGGGGAGAGGCTGGCTAGGGATCCAAAGCCTCTGGGAAGTAAATGGTAGGGTTTGTGTAGAAGGAAGATAACTTACATGGATTTGAGAGCAGACCTTGTTTCATTTTTATGAAGAACAAAGTGCAAAAAAAGAATTGCAGCTCTGAGGCTGGGAAAAAAAAAGTGTATTTTCTTGTTTCTCCCAAGTCTGGAGGAAATTGTCAAGTTATGGCTAGATTTTTATCTGATAGAACCTTTCTCCTTCAGGTTTTCTATAGAAGGTTGTTCGTTACTCAAAAAGCTTCAAACTGTTTAGGTATTTTGGCTACTTTGATTTGAGAAAAATCTTAAAACTTCAAACTCCAGCTCCCAGAAATTATGGGCTAAATGTCGCTCTGAAGGTTTTTGAGCCATTGGCAGTGAAGTGAATAGATTTCAGCAACCCTGTGTGGAGATGCGTGTTGTCTAAAAACCCTCAAACTTTACAGAACTTGCTCCTGAGTGGTTTCAGAAAGTTAAATATTTTTTTGTCCACAATGTTTGTCCTAATCCTTTCTGAATAACCTGCAGTTGGCTGGCAAAATAAAGACTTGGGTTATCGGGGAGGCAGAATTGACTGAGCTTTAATCACAGTGAACTTCGTGGTGTTACATCCAAAATGCGTCATGATTTGCTGCAAAAGGCTTGAAAATAGTACAAGTGATTTTTTTGGCTGTAATTTTAGTAAACATGGACATTGAAGTGAGAGGTCTCTGGAGCGAAAGAAAACACCTCATTTAAAAACTTCCACCCAACCCTTTTTTTTTTTTTTTTTTTGACAAGAGTCTTGAAATTTATTTTAAACTCCTGATTCATTGGGAGCAGCTGACAGACCTGAGCAGGCCTAGATCTGGTCCTCAGTGCCTCACAGGAGCTTTGGAGACCTTTTGGTCAGCAGTGCTCTCCTGACAAGGAACATAAGGAGTGCGCTGGCGTAGGTCTGGCATCGGGTACAGAATCCACCTAGAAATCCTCCTTTTTTTTCCCCTGGTGGTGTCAGACAGGTGGTGATTCAGCTTCCAAAACAAGCTGCTGCTGGTTTGCAATGCAAGTAGAGTGAATGTGAAACTGCTTCCAGCAGAAGGAAACATTTCTGGGAAGCAAGCTGGAGTATTTCCAAACCCATGTCCCATGGAAGACAAGAAGCATTATTAAAAGAGGCTGAAGGCGCAGTAGGGGAGAAGTGTCATATCTTGACAAGTGCAGCCTGTGGGTGTAGAGCATGAGAGAGAGGTTAAATCACCCTTTCAGATCCTTTGTGGTGTAATTCATCCTTTTGAGCTATTTATGTCCAGTTATCTATTGGCTGCCATCAGGATAAATACGGTTTTGGTTTCTGTCTTGCAGACCCAAGGCTGTAGCGATAACCAAAAAGCTGCATTTCTGTCTGGGTTTGTGGCTGAGTCACTGTGGGATTTCTTACAGCACATGCATTTGTTCTATTAGGCCTGGCTTCTCTGAATCAGAATTTGAGATCTCAAGCTTCGAGCCTCTTGTGTGTTGTCCCAACTTCATAAATGCTGAAGAAGTGGGAGTTAAGAACCCTGCTATTAAACCCAAAATAAACCACTTTTCTTTCTACATACGTTGAGCAAACTTCTGGCTTTCCTCGATTACCTAATGTAGGGGGAGTGCTGCTGGTTTTGGCACTGAGGTGAAAGTGAAATCTGCCCTGTTTTCAGAGTATTTATTTGGAAAAACTTGCACAGCTGAGTTTATAAAAGTTTTATATTTTCAGACCAAACTCATCACCTTTCAGAAGCTCTTGAATGCCCTTGTTTTCCTGTTAGATGGTCTCTAAATAGAGCATTCATCTTCTCCCAGGAAATACTTGCTGGCTTGGGTTTTAATTAAAACCTGGATTTCAGTCACGACAAACTACAGGATGCCAGGAAACACTTCAACATTTTCTGGGTCTTTTGTCATGCTTAACAGAGGTTTTTACCTTTTTGTAAATAAATAAGGATGCATTCTGTAAGGATCATTCCTTTTTGCCTATATACCTACAAATGGCTTTTGTATAAATGAGCAGAGGCATTCATCATCTATTAAATTCCCGTTGTTTTTTTTTCCAGGTAATGCATTAATACCATAATACAGCAGAAACGTTTGTCAGGAAGAGCTTGTGTGTTGAGCTGGTGGGTGATGGGTGGGATGTAGCCAGGCAAACAGTGCTCAGGTGCTCTCATAGTTTGTTGTGCTACAGAAGGTGAGGTAGGTGTTTCAGAGGAGACATTTGAAGAGCAGCAGCACCAAGTTCTGCCAAGCCCTTCCCAGAGTGGAGAGCAGTCCCAGGGAGTATGGGTTTTAAAAGACTCCTTAACAGAAAATTGGTGTTTATGTGATGGATTGATAACATCTGAACAGGATTAGGACCTGGCCTGTGGAAGCTGAAGAAGTGGAAGGACAAGAGGAGTGTGGATGAAGTGCTGGTGCTGCTCACAGAAATGCTGCACTTGGCTCATCTGGCCCAGGATCTAACACCTCTGTTGCTCTTCCTGCTTAACTCTCTGAAGAGAATGTAAACTATTGTTTTGTTTCTCATCCAGAGCTTGGTTGTCCCATATCACGGCATTTAGACAATCTGCTCTGCTTCCCTACTCAGATGAAGCTCCAGAGATGCTGTCTGACCTAGTTTTAACTTAACATGCACTAAATTGGTTGAATTTTATATGCACTGGCAACTTTTCTTTTGCTTAAATAAGGGGGAGGGATTCTATTCTTAATTAAATACACCACACTGGAGATTTATAGACACTTGGCACGACCTGGCAGGCAAGCTGGATAATTCCTGATTGATCTAGTAGCAAGTATTCTTTTTATTTTAGTGTTCACACATTTAGTTCATTAACAAACTAACAAAAGTTGAACCAACTGACAAAAGTTTAGCAAACACATAATGGAGAACTCGCTGAAAATGGAAGCTTTGGAGTGGCATACTGGATTGAGTTAGGCTGAAGTTGCCCACATTAAAAGTGATTTTGCTATAATGGAAGGATAAATGTTTTATCTAGTAAAATTTTTGTTTTGCAGATGGCTTGTTCAATCAGTATATCAGTCAGCAAGAGTACAAACCTCGCTGGGGGCAGATTATCCCCAAAAGCACCAAAGGTAAGGACGTTTCTTAAGCTAGAGCTCATGTACTGCCAGTTCTGTCTTGTTCCTTTGAGAATAAGGAGCAAGAAAATGATGCAAGAAAACCTCCTCTAGGAGAGTTCTAGGGAATGGTTTCTTCTCTGAAAAAGTTGCATTTGTCTGCAAATTCAGTGAAATTCAGCCTGCTCTCTGCTTGAGTAAGGAACACTGCAGGAATACAAGTGGTAACATTAAGGATAGATCATCATTTTAGTAACAAATCCCAGAATATTGGTTAAACATGAGAACAGTTATCTGTGTTAGTGGATTTAGCACATGGAATTGGTGTAACTTAAAGTGAAGAGTTGGCAAATAAATACATTATCTTTAACAGAGAGTATTTTAAATGAAGTGGATCTTTTGAAGTCTTGATCTATTAAACAGTAAATCCAAACTGCAGAATCTTTTCCATTCCTGTCTGCCTTGAGAGGAGACTTGTAGCAGCATCCTTAACTGCAGAGTACAAAAATCACTGTCATAGAGCAAATGTAGGATCCAAGGTGACAATTGCCAAATGTAGAGCACTGTCCCCAAGCCCCTTGGGAGAGGTTATCTTTGTCACCTGTCCTGAATGCTTAAGATGCATAAAGTGGTTGCAAAGCTGCTTTAATTGGACAGGTGGAATTCCTCTGTATATGAGAATAGCTGATGCAAAGCTGGCTGTGCTCTATCTCTACATCACCTCCTGCTCCCATCCCAGGGGTTCATTTCCCTGTCATCTGTTCCCACAGCTCAGCCCTCAGGCAGCTCTCAGGTGGGGAGAGATGGAGGGGGAGCCAAAGGGTGGCTGTGTTGTCCCTGCTGGAGACAAGGACAGCTCAGAGCTCTTCTGCGTGCCCCAAGTGTGTCAGGAACGTTGGAGCTCCTTCCCAAGGCACTGGGAGTTGCAGTATTCACTTCTCTCTGTGCTGTCAGTCACCAGATAATTCAGTATACAACTTAGTACAGTTTTATAATGCACAAGAAATATTATCTGGAAAAAGTGAGGTGCTAGTGGTTTAAAGAAGAGCGAGTTACTCAGTTCTTCTGCTTCCAAGTTGAGACTGTATCTTTCTTTGGTTTAAAAATCTCACAATGGAAAACTCTCCCTTCCCTCTTTTTTGAAGGTGATGGGGAAGACAGTCGGCCAGGGATGAGAGGTGGCCATCAGATGGTTATAGATGTGCAGACAGGTGAGTAGTTGTTACATTTCTTAACTAAATCATTTAATCAGTTGTTTTCCAGTTAAATATGCAAATGTGTTTTTCTTCGGACATTGTGTTAGCTTCAGGTTTTGAGGAAAAAAATCCCACTTTCTAATAGTTGGATTAAATGCTCTACTTCCTCTCTGGATCTGTATTCCAGTTGCCTTTCCCTTTATTCTCTAATAATTCTGTTTCATGCCTTAGCCATTGACTTGTCTTAACTAAGAAACCAAGAAAAATTGGTTTTAATTTTTTGTTCCTCCTACCATCTTAGAGCAGGAGTTCAAACAAGAGAAGAGAAATTAGGGATAATTTCCCTTATCTGCTACAGGCTGTGCTCAAGCAATAGATCTGATGTGTTGAAACATTCCTTGTATTTTGGTTGGAGTGGCTTCTAATTCCTGCAGTGTGCAAGAAACTCCTGTTAAATATAATTCTTTAGTCATCTTTTGCTGAATCTTTTCCATTCAAAAAATGTTTCCTTTAGCAGTTTAAAGAATGGCTCAGCCTCTGTTTCAGAGAACCTGCATAGAAAAGAAAGTGGGGTGGTGTATCAGGAACAGTTCCAGTGATTGTTGTTCTGCATAGTTTTCTATATCTTTGTCTGTTATTTAATCAGATTTCTGTGCTACGTCAGTCCTTACTAAAATAAGGAAGGCATCTGCCCGAGTCTTGGCTGTGTGAGGGAAAGGATTGTTCTTGGGAAGGGAGAAACGAGATCAGGGTGTGGATATTAGACAGGAATATAGGGTGGCATTGAAGGAGTTGGCAAAAAAAATGCCCATTGCCGTATCTGTTGTGGTCACAGGACGGGGACAGAGCATGTGACAGGATAGGACTTTCCAGAGTAATTTGCTAAGTCATAGTGAACAAGCAAAAATCCTGCAGTAGCTGCAGCCTCTGGCTTTTGCTCAGAGTAGTTACTGCTCTGGAGGAAGCACTTAAGTTACTTGGTGTAGGAGAGTAAACTTCTTTCATTTGGTGGGAAAGGTTTGAGATTGATTAGAACAAAACGCTGCTGGAGGATTTGCTGGTGTTTGTCTGTGCAGAGGCTGGGAACGCTCCCTAGTGGCCTCAGGAATTAGTAGTGAGTGTTTCACAAGAGTGAAAGAAACATGATCTGTGTCAACTTGGAAATGATAGTCCTGCACACCTGAAAATAAAATATCCATGGTAGTGTGAGCCTTCCTTTCCATTCCTCTTGCTTTTCCAGTAAGTCCCAGTAGGGTTGTCAGCTCTGCCTTTGACTTCAGTTTCATTCTGCTTTAACAAGGCAGTGAAATTCATCCATATATTTTTTTAATATTTCTTGATATATTTTATATTTGTTATATATCCTTTGGATATATATGTTTGTATTTCATATCTATTAATATTTATGTATGAAAATATATAATGTATATTATAAATGTATCAAATGTATACAATTTATTTATTTTATTTTATTTGTTTTACTGGCACAAAAGTGGCTGGACAGTACTCACAGAGGTGGAGTCCTGGATCTCTCTCCCTCTCTCATGGTGGTCCTTTCTTGCTGTAGCTCTATTTATAGGTGGTGGGATACCTTCCCAAAATTTCCCTGTGGGCTGTTTGGGAAGCTGCTCTCAGTTTTGCATCCAGGTCCACTGAGGCTAGTAATAGCTGAAATGTTTTTGAGATGATCAGTTTTGCCATTTAATTTGGCTCATGACAGGCCAGGGGAAGTTCTTGGGGCTGTTTCCCATTGCTGATTGCTGGAGTTTTCCTTTTGAATATAGGTGGAGTTTAATGAGCTGGTGGGAATTCAGCCAGTTACGTCAGGATGCATTTTACAGACTGGAGCTGGAAAGCTCCCTGGCTAACCTTGGACAGATTCAGTGTTAATGGAAAAGGGAGCAGTGGTGTACTCTTCCCTTCAAAGATATCCTCCCTCCTTAGTCACACACTTGCTGAGTGGGTTTTTTTCAGAAGACTTTGGCAACTGAGGAAAAATCATCTCAATTTGCACTCCTTTTTAGAGGAGTGAGGTCCTTCTCAAAAGTCAGTATTTTCTTCAACTTGAATCTTTTGGAAGTGAAGTGAAACAAACAAAAGTCATACTTACAGGGAGATTCTGAAGTTTCATATCATGTAGAATTTAGTGTTTGAAACAAATTTTCATCTTTGATGGCCAGACCTACTGTAGCTATAAATAAACAATAAATGCTTTGGCATTTTGGTTAACCTCAAGGGGATTTTAACCACTTACTACTGACTAGAAAAATAGTTCAAATTTAATAGTACTGAGCCTACTGGATGCACGTGCTGCTGTTAAGACAGAGGATATGGGCTGGTGAGTAGCTGAACTAGATCTTAATTTGCTGCTAGTGTATAGAGTCACTGAAACTTTTTTATCAGTTTCGGTTAGAACATGGATTAACTTGGTCTAAACTGCCTTTTAGCATGGTTTATCTTTCACTTAGAGTGGGCTGAAAGTAACTGAAGGAGAATTTAGCATCTCTGCTGGCAGCCACTAACTTGTGGTCGAGCTTATTTCCATCTGATACTCCTGTTTTTAATACCTGCCACAGCTGACTGCAGTGTTTCTGATGCTTTGGGGAACTCTCAAAGCAGTTTGAAATGGAACTGTAGGCACTGTGGGATGCAGAACTGAGAATGCAGCCTGAGGTCTTCCTATATATA
>VWYI01000710.1:0-78527 GCA_013399455.1 Anthoscopus minutus | reverse complement strand
TGATTCCCACAGTATCCTCCATCATTTTAGTCACATTAACACTCAGACTGGAATGACTCTGAATGGCAAAATTAGGAAGTTTGATTTGGTGTACATTTGCAGAAACATAAGAGAAATTCACAGTTACTGCTGGAGCCACTGTTAGGTAGTTTAAAGCTTTAGGCTGCAAATGAAAACACAAGGCTCTTGCTTTCTTGCTTTCCCCTGCAAGGTGCATTTCTCATGTTGCTGTCCATGTGGAAGGCTGGAGAGTTCTCTCTGCTTTTCTACAAGGAAGGGGAAATACTTGATTAGTTGCAACCCAGGTACATAGATTAAAACAAAATTATCCCCCAAACAACCTCAAAACTACACAAGTACACAGTGCTGTGTGCTGCATGTCAGACATGAGAAGCTGTTTGTGTGGGAAATACTGGGGAAATACTGGGGCAGTGACACACAGGCTTGTGTGCAGAGCAGTGTTCCAGGGAATTGAGCCCTAATGCAGTTTGGGGTGAGAATGTCAGCATCTGGCACTGGTTCCTTATTAACAGCTCTTTGAGTCTGCCCTTCCTGGGCTCCTTACAGATCAGATATGCCACATGTTTCAAAATTCCAGCGCTTATTCTGGAAGAAAGAGTGAATGGGTAAGTGAATTGCCAAAAGCAAATTTTAAGAAGTAATGTTGGTACTTACAAACAGCATGTGTGTTGTGTTTTGGAGATGTGGTTTATAATTCCATAGGCAAGGAGTAATTGATCTCTTCTGCTCTTACAGGGCAGACACAGTGAATGACAGTGCAGTCCACAGAGCCATGTAATTGTTTTGGTAACAACAGAAATATGGACCATGTAGAAATCATTCTATTAAAAAAAAAAAGATATTTGGTGTTATATCAGGCTTTCTTAAGTGTGGAAGTTTTCACATGAGCTTGCTTTAGAAATAACAGCAAAGCAACCAGGATGATTTTTCTTCTGTCTCTATTTCTCTTCTCTTTGGCAAGTGAAACAGTTTTTTGAGGGAAAACATTAGTGAAATAGTCTTTATTGATGTGTTCTCTCACTGAAGTGCAACTGCTGTGTAATTTTGGTTGTACATCATTTTGCTTTTCCTTTCGTCTGAAGGAATTCTGTTTGCTTCCTTCCGTTAGATAAATGAGGACAAATCTGTTGGTTGGGAACAGAGGGAGATTCAGAGCACTGGGCCCAGCGTGCCCATTGTATATGTGGGCAGCACAGCAGAAATGACAAGGCTTGTTCAAAAGCAGCATGGAAAGATGAAAAAGATGAAGAGAGAGCAGCAGACATGAAGGATGCTGTTTTGCCTGAGGAAAACACTGCTATCCATAAGATATTTAAAGACAAGACTTGTGTACAGGATGAAGGGATCTCAGAAACAAAACACAGATGGCTTCTAAGCTCTGAAACACAAACAGCTGCTGAATCCTGGAGGTTACTCAACTTCATGGGGCTTTCACATTTGAGACTGTATGCCTATCCTTAAAAAAACCCCTTGTATTCAGCCAACTTGTATCCAGCTGAACTGTGGCTCAGAAACCAAAGGGGTGTGATACTGCAAAAAGATTGAAGGCTGATTTTATATGTGTGCTCTTAAATGCTCCTTGCAAAATGGGCAGTGCTGCTGGCATGTAACTAAAGGTGTGGGTGCTACTTGGGGAAGTGACATCCCTTTGTAGAAGGCTTTTGAGAGATCTTACACCTTGATTATTTTTTTGTTTTATTTCTTAGAGGAATCCTGTCAGAGTTTTAGGGACAGTGATGCTGCAGTACAGCCCCAGCACATCTGTGCTGGCAGCTGACTGGGAGGGCAGTGGCTGATGAACTGGGCAGCAGGACCATGAGTCCAGGGGACCCTGAGGGGCTGCAGGAGAGTGCTGTGAGGTTCTGATCCTGCCCCTAGGATGTGACAGCTGTGCAGATGGACAGGCTGGGGACTGACTACGTGGAAGGATTTGCCAGGATTTGCCAGGTGCTGGAAGCAGAATGTGCGTTGGCAACATGTCCTTGTGGCATTGACAGCCAGCCTCTGCTGCTGGGCTGTACCAGTGCAAGCATGGCCAGCAGGGAGAGGGGAGGCTGATGTTCCTCTTGTGGGTACTCAGGGACACATCTGTGCTCTCTGGGACAGTGAGGATTGTGTCAAACTGAACTGACCAAGGTGGTCAGGGCTGGAGCGTGTGGTGTGTGAGGAGATGCTCAGGGAGCTGGTTTTGTTCATCTGGTAGAGAAAAGGTTCATGGGAGGATCTCAGAGCTGTCTTCAGCATGGAGAAAGCCCTTATCATTTTGAGGGGAGCAGAAGGATAGGATAAAGGATGGGAAGGGAAAATCCTGCTAGATTTTTAACTGTAATGAAGTTAATTGGTCTCATTGCAGCAGGAGTCCAGTCTGAAATGTCCATCCTTGGAGATATTCAAAGTGTAACTGAATAATTCCCTATGCAGCGTGGTCTCTGCTGAAGTTAGCCCTCCTCTGGAGGATTTGAGGGTGACTGATGGACCTTGCAGAAGTGCTATAGATCCATATTTCTTACATGTTTTGTGGAAAACTGTTCTAGAAGAGACATGCAAATACTACTTGACTGAAAAACGTAATTAAATATGTCAGCAGGGCTGGAATGTATTCACTGAGGAAGACCTCCTGTACCCAAATCCCATTAAGGATTTCACCATGTGGAGAAAATGGAGTTAACAGGAGTTACAGAACTGTCCTTGAGAGCGTGTGTGAACCTGAACTGAAATCACCCCAGGAATTTTGATATTTGATGGGTTGGAGAAGGCTGCTTTGCTGCTTTTCTGGGAAATAGAAATTAAGGATAGGTTGACAGGAAATATGTTGATTGTTAGGAATGTACGTTCTCTAATTTGAGGACTTCTCTGGCACCTTTTAATCATCTAGCGAGTAAGAGAAGAAAAGAACTCAGACATTACAGAAAAATTTTTGACTGAGCAAGCAGTTTAGAAATACTCACAGAACATATTTAATTCAGAGTGTTGAATTTGTATTCAGAAATAAATGTAGAGGAAATAAGCTGAGGATGCTGGAGGAGAAATTTGACTTCCTAAACGTAGCTGGTAAAAGCTTTGGGTAAATATAATTGCTTTCATGTTTTTTTCTTGTTGCCTTGCAGCTAGGTTTGAAAATTCTCCTGCTCTGCCCCTAAAGCTGAATAGAGACTTGCTTTAATGAAGCAGCATCAATTTTGCTGTGTTCCATATTGCTTGGATGCAGAGGGAGGATCCTTTCCTCCTGGAGTTCCCCAGTGCTACCAGAGTTATATTGGTATGAGACTGCTGGGCTCCCCTTGAGCTGCCCCACTGCTGCTGCCTAGGGTTTGTGGCCTCTGTCCTCTTCTTTCAATATTGGCCTTTGATATCTGTTCTGGTTGAGTCTCTACATGCAGGGTGAAAAAACCTCTTCCCAGAAAATTGGAATTAACAGCTAGGATGCAAACAGTGATACTGGTTGGGAAATAGAGTGAAGCTTGATTTTAATAGAAAACTTAAAATTCTCCAAAAACTCAAACCCAACCAAACAAAAACAATCAAACCCAACCCCAACCAAACAAGAACAATCCCACAAACCAACAAACAGCTATTTTTCTGCTTTATACCATGGGAAAACAGTTACAAATTTTAGAACTATAAAAAATTATTTACTTGACATTACCAGCAACAGATGCATTTTTGCATTAAGAAATACTCCTTTTAAAACATGAAATCTTCCTCTAAAATACTCATATACTTCTGCGGTAAGTCATGAAACTAAAAAATTCTTTTCAATGGATCTAGATAGCGGTGGGGCCTTTCTTTCATGTGAGCTACAGTTTTACTTCATGTTGAAAAATGGGTCTGGCACAGAGTTCATGTCCACTTGTGTTCAGGGTGTTGCTGTGGGGATGCTCAGCCCCAGCTGGGTGCTCGTGCCCCTCTCTCAGTGCTCACATTTAATTCTGTCAGCCTGGGTAAGGTAAATCCAAAATCTGAGTTTTCATCGGAGTCATTCAGGTTTGCTATTAAATTTCATGTGAGCCAACAAAGCCTTTCCAGGCAGGCCTGACATTTTGGCAAGGCCCCAGTAGGATTTTTAGCTGGTGCCAAATCTTTTATTTTTCTCGGCTATCAATGAAGCTGTTGTGGTAATGTGGGTTTTGTGAGCTGTGAGAATTTATGCGCACAAAGGGACCTGCTCTTTGCAGGGAACACTGGGAGCCCTGAGTCCAGGAGGAAGGGTAATTAAAGTTAATGAACCAGGGTAACCTTTCCATGGTGATGACCACTATCCTGATGGTAGGTAAGGGTCAGGGACTAGTCCCATTTTATAATCGTGCTCTAACTTCGCGCTTTAATTGGCATTGGATTAAAAAATTGGCCATTACCTCCATAAAACAAGTGGTTTGTGGATTTTAAAGGAGTTTTTCAAAGCTCTGCGAGTCTTGAGGAGCTTGTTCTTCTTGGACTTGGCTTTGTGTTGTGTTTTAATGCAATCTAAAAATGAAGTATTTTTAGAATTTGAGACCAGATAGTACTGTTTCTATAATGGGAGCAGTTTGGTTATCTCTCCATGGCAGAACAGAAACTCCTTTCTTAAATGCTTCCTCTCTTCAAAGGCTTCATCTGGTTTTATCAGTGAGTCTAGGAAGCCTTAGAACTTGCTGTACACAGAGCATTTGTGGGTTTGAGGTGACAGACTTGAAACACTGACTTAAATTTGTGACTCTTCTACTCACTGGCTTTTGTGACATCAGGTAAGTTACTTTGTGCAAGACATTTCCCTTGAAGAGGATTTTGTAGTTGATTTTTCTATCAAAGCAATGGACTGAACAGAAAAACTTTGCTGCTTCTATCTCTGAAATCTTGTTGATGTAAAAATCCTGCACCAAACAGGGCACAGGCTGAGATGTCATTGACAGACTACATGCACAGGATCCAAAATGTTAAATATTGTTCATTTGTCTGTCTGGAATTTTAATCAGAAGGCTGTGGGTTTGATTGCCTCTTATGTAAATGTAGAAATAGAAAATGACTCTGAGAATTGGCTGCCTATCAATCCTAAAATCTTCCATTACTAAACCAAACCACATTTTTGTCTCGATGACTAGTTCCATTCAAAGAGGAGTGGTGTTTAAAGTAAAAAAAGAGTTTAAATTTCTCTTCTGATAGTTTGTCTTTGTCACAGATGTTTTATAGGCATTAGTCTATTTAAACACATTCTCTTTTTAAAATAAAATTAACTTTTTTTTTTTTAATAGAAACTGTTTATTTGTTTGGTGGCTGGGATGGAACTCAGGATCTGGCTGACTTCTGGGCATACAGCGTGAAGGAAAACCAATGGACCTGTATATCCAGGGATACTGAGAAAGAGGTAAGTTCAGCAAACAACCATATTTTTAAAAATACATCAATAGTTCTCCTCAAAAATGCCCCTACTAAAGTACTTGTGTTGAAGTGCAGTATAAGGTGAGAACCACAGAGTTCAGACCTTCAAGTTCTGAGGACTTTTGAAATGCTTACGTGGGGAAAATAGGAGATGGAGGTGGCTTTGAAGTGTTCAGATTCCTGGAGGGGAAAGGTTTAATTCTCAAAAGCTGAAGTGATTGGCCAAAAATCAGCTCAGCAAGTAGAGCATGAGTTAAATCATATTGTGTGGCTGAACAACCAGACTTATCACAGAATGTTTTGGGTTGGAAGGGACCCTAAAGATCATCCAGTTCCAGCCCTGCTGCCATGGGCAGGGACACCTCCCGCTGGAAGCTTCCAAGAACTTGCTAATGAACATTTCAGGCCTGGTCCTGGTGTTTGAGCTTCAGAAACAAATTGTTTATTTTTTTAGCTTCTGTCAAAAATGAATAGAAATGGACAACTACCAGATGGAAATCTAGAGGACAGGGGTTACTGCCAAAGGCTACACAACCCCAAGAGCTTTCGTGGAATTCATTTGAACCATTTTCCTTGGCTTATTTTGCTCAGTATTTGACGTATGAAACCTGAAATGAATGTAGCTTGGGTTATAGGACCAGACAAAAAAAGTCCAAGGCCTTTGACTTGTGTAATTCATTTCACTGTACACTGAAATCTTCAAGTTCTGTGTGGTTGTTGTATTTTGAGCTCATTACTTGTTTGTCTGAGGAAAATTCATGCCACCTCTTATGGGACATATGAAAAGTTTGAGATCCCACCACTTTTTAACAAATTCAGGAGTTGATTTCCTCAGCTATTTGAAAACAGTATAAAAACATCTTACTTCTCATTTGTATTTCTCAGTTTCTTGTCGTGGCTAATTTTGTGAGCTTCCTTACCAGATTAAATAACACGTCAATATTCTCATTTTTTTCATGGCAAAGGGCTTTTAGAGGTTGTGATCAAGTAGGACAAATAGCCTGAGCTTGAAAAAAAAAAAAGAATAAAATCTCACAGGCATTTCCTGTAGCCCTCAAATCTGTGTCGTGTACTTACTGATTGAAACATCCTTTACAAAATGGGCAATAACAAAACTGAATGTGATACTCTGGTTTCTGTCAGAGACCTTGTAGAGGTTAAATTGTCATATTTATGTCCTGTTTAGTCAAAAAGGGGCCGCTGTGTTTTCTTCCTGCACAAACCAGTGTGGGTCAGTTTGGTGTTTAAGGGATTAATTTCTTGTTGGGGTCATGCCACATCCAGTTGAGTTTCTCTAAAAGCTTAGGAGGCCTGGCTGGGATGTTTTCTCTCCAGGTTCCTCATGCCTGACTCCAGCAGGGTAAGACTGGGGTGGGAGGAAGGAGGGATGCACAAAAGGAGAGCAACACAGTAGATGAGTTGTGAGTTGATGTGATTAAATTATTATAAAGGGATTTTGGGGGGAAAAAAATTAGCAGAGTGTTACAGAAGCTCAGGAAATTCAGATGGAAGATGGGAAGGGTCTAGCAGGGAGAGGAAGAAAAAGGAATTTTTAAAAAGTGGAGATGTTGAATGTTTGAGGAGTTTTGAAGAAGGGATGTGCTTAATAGAGAAAAGTGTGGAGAAATGTAGATAACACTGTAAAGGGAATTCTGAAAGGACTCTCCATGACAAACTTGTGAGGTGGGGCCCCTGTGAGCCTTGTGGAGTTCAACAAGGCCAAGTGCAAGGTGCTGCACATGGATTGGGACAATTCCAAGACCAGATAGAGGCCAAGCAGAGAATGGATCCAAGAGCAGCCCTGAGGAGGACTTGGGGTGTTGGTGCATGAGAAGCTCGACAGGTCTCAGTGACGTGGACTTGAGCACTTCTGCTCTATAGCCAGGCTGGGAGAGCTGGGGCTGTTCACCTGGAGAAGAAAAGGCTCCAGGAGAGCTCAGAGCCCCTTCCGGGGCCTGAAATGGCTGCCAGAGAGCTGGACAGGGATTGGGGACAAAGGCATGGTGTACCAGGACAAAGGGAATTGCTTCCCAGTGCCAGAGGGCAGGGTTAGATGGGATATGGGGAAGGAATTCCTGGCTAGGAGGATGGGGAGGCTCTGGCACAGGTTACCCAGAGAAGCTGTGGCTGCCCCTGCATCCCTGGAAGTGCCCAGGGACAGGTTGGGCAGGGTTTGGGAGCGACCTGGGATAGTGGAAAGTGTCCCTGCCCATGGCAAGGGGTGGCACTGGATGGGCTCTTAACATCCCTTCCCATCCAAACCATTCCATGATTCTGTGATATGTTCAGCAATATTCAGAAGGCCTCCTTAAGATTAGTTCAGGGTTTCAGTGGCTTTCAGAGGTAAACTGAGCTGGCAGCTGCTGTACTTGGAAACCAGCAGTGGGTTGTGGTTTTTTGGGTTTTTTTTCCAAAGAGATCTGGATGAAACCTGATTTAGAAATGAAAAGGTCAGTCTCAAATGTTGAGAGGTAAATTCAAAAACAAAGACTCCAGATGTTTCTCTAATAGGGACATCAGCTTCTCACAAGCAATTTGCAAAAAGGAAATGCCTGTTGACATGGAATTTTAAAAAATATTCAGAGTAGATTCCAGTAGAGCTTAGTCTTGTTTTGTTGTATTGTGCTAGTTCTGCTTCTGGCTTTTTTATTCTAATTAATTGGTGACAGTGGTTAAATGAGCTACTCAGTAATTAAATGTGGATAAGACTGAAATATGGTGAAAGTTGCATCCTGTCCAGTGTTATTGTAGGGATAATACACAGTAATGCTTTTGGGATAAGGGTACTGGGAGCTGCTGTTGCAGTGCATTAGGAAAACTTGGGACCTTTTTAGAAAATCTTTTTGCTGCTGTTTTTCAAAGTTTTCTGGTGAAGTGTCTCTTTGTCACCTGAAATTGCATTTGTCTTTTTTAACAATTAGACCACCAAAGCTGATTTTCCATAGCTTTTCTTCATAGACTCATTTAATATTTAAGTTGAAAAAGCTCTCTAAGATCAACTCCAGATGTTATCCCAGCAGTGTCAAGGCCACCACTGACCCATATCCTCAAGTCTCACATCCACATGGCTTTTAAATCCCTCCCGAAATGGGGACTTCACCACTGCCTTGGGCAGTGTGTTCCAGGGATGGACAACCCTTTCAGCGAAGAAATTTTTCCAAATATCCGAGCTCAACCTCCCCTTGTAGTGTAACTTGAGGCCATTTCCTCTCCTCCTGTCCCTGTTCCCTGGGAAAAGATCCCAAATGCCTCCTGGCTGTCCCCTCCTCTCAGGGAGTTGTGCAGAGCCACAAGGTCACTCCTGAGCCTCCTTTTGTCCAGGCTGAGTTCCTTTCCCAGCTCCCTCAGCCTCTCCTGCTGCTCCAGCCCCTTCCCCAGTTCTGTTCCCTTTCCTGGATAGCTCCAGCTCCTTATGTCTGTCTCTTATGTCTGGGCAAAATGTTCAGGGCACTGCTGGAGTAGCTGATCACCTACAGCAAGAAAAGCAGGATGCGGAGAACCTGCTGGTGAGCACACCACCACTGCTGATGGACAGACAGACCCCACCATCCTTTCAGTGTATGGATCCAGCAGGACAGGACTCCTGCTGTGCTTGTCAATCCTCTTACCCACAGCTTCTGTCTCTGGAGTGTGTGTCAGCCCTGTGAATCAGCTGGCACAAGGCACAGCCAAAATGTATTTCATTTAAGAGCCTTTTAAGAGTTTCAGCCCTGAATCAAGTGGAATGTATTGACAAATGCTGTTGTCTTCAGGGTTTTTCAGTGTCTGTAGATCAACAGACCTCTTCAGGATTAGGGAATAAATAGTTCTAAAAAAACAAATGTCATTCCTTGGACATTTTTATTCTAGGCCAGTGTCAGTTAATAGAGAAATGTAATGTGTGTGTTTCAATGTCTAGTTCTAATTTCCAAGCAGGAGCTTTCTCTTTTGAAGGGTAATTTAGTGAAATTCAGTGCAGGAGGACAGTTTTAAGTGTAGGAAAGACTTCGTTTTGTGTAAATTGATAGTCAGGGGATTTTGAAATAGGATCAAAATGCTGAGAGGTGTTGATGCCTCTGGAGATCAGATAAATGAGACTAAAGCAGTGTGGTAGTTGGCGTATTTTGTCTGCCCTTGGTATTCCTGTACCTTGTTTTAGCATTTCCTAAGGACAAGAGATGGGGGAATCTCTCTTCAAACAATGTCACTGCACTGATTGGTACCTTCTTTGATGCTTCTTGGAAAATTCATTGACTTGTCCTTATTCTAGCTTATTCAGAGGAAAATCCTACTCACAAATCAGTTCTGTGAAGACTGTGGAAATAGCGTTAATGGGTTAGGTTTAGGTGACACTGTGTTTCTCTCAAAAATTTTTGAAGTGTTTCTTTACCAAAGGTAGAAGCGAAGGTCTTGTCATGGTTTAACTGCTGGAGAGGATAAATCTTTGCTCACAGTGAAGGCAAGCATAGGTCAACAAGTGCCTCCTGTTCAGTAGGTTCAAAATGATGTAGAAAATGGGTTTATTGTGAGGTGACAGTTTGCTGTGAGCACCAACTGCTTTTCCAGGATGCTGAAAGTAAAAGCTGACAAGTGGAGAAAGATCTCCTAATGGTGAGAGCCAGGGGGAATTTCAGCTGCTATTGTATTTCCAGTTAAATTTTCTCCAGTCTCCGCATGCATTTCTTTGCATTTGTTGACATGGATGAATTTACCCAAAGCTTTCAGTGTCATATTACCACAGAAGCTTTTTTTGTAGGAGTTTTTAACACCTCTGACTGTTTTTTTGGGTGTGATGCAGCAGTACATGAGCTTATCAATGTAAAGCTTTTACCCTATGCTGTTTGAAGTGTAGGAATTGAACTAGTCTCAAATATTGACTTCTTCCAACAGATGGTGATACAGTTTGGAAGACACTTCAAATTACTTGAGGGGCTTTTTGTTACAAATATTGCGATGTTTACGGACTTGAGATCTAATACAGTGAATGTGCCATGTCCTACTGCTGAGCAGTTCCAGTGGTACAGATGCTCAGTTATACGAGATGCCTGGTGCCACAAAAGCACATAGGGAGAAGGCAGCTGTCCCTGAAAGAAACTTGGATACTGCAGACGTACCTCGGAGCCAATTTCCTAAATAGTGCAAATGCCTACAAAAGTAGGGACAAAGACGGCAGATGCTGGAGTGAACCAAATGAAAAGTATCCTAGGCTGATCCTAAATATCACAGGCTAATGGTTTATTTTCCTCACTGTTTAGTAGCATAATGATTTAAAATGTTCTAAGCCAGTATTCTTTCACCATAATGTTAGAGAGAGACTTTCACATATGCCTGACTGACATCCCCAGTGATTTCCACTTAGGCAGCCTAAAGCAAAAAGACATTGTTGAGGGAGTAGCAACTCAGCTTTTAAAAATAATTTATTTTTAAATAAGCATTTTGGAAAAGGTTTTCAGCTTTTAAAGCTAACTTATGTGCTTATGCTACCTCATGTGCCTCAAGAGTTCTGTCCTCTTAAGCCTGGTTTATTTGTCTCTTTTTTAACTTTGACATTTTTTTTAAGGAAAAGATCATCTATATTTGAAAACAGCTTCGGGTCTTAAGTTATTCAGTTCCCTCACTAGGTGCCTGTATTTCTTGCTTCCAGCATGAAAAAAAGCCCAGAACTCAGCCAAACTTCAGTTATTCCTCACACCAGATGTTTGAATATGTGCAGGTCCTTTTCCTCCACACTCTGCTTTTTGAGTCAGTCTCGTGGAGAAAGGAGCATTAAATAAATGCCTTGTGCCCAGTGTTCTGGAGGCTGCACAAATCTGGCAGCCCTGGAGCTTGTGCGTGCCAGTCTTCAGGTTATGCTGAATTTCTAAGTCATCATAAAGCTTTCAGTTGTAAAGTAAAACTACTTTTAGTCCTTGAAGTAATGCATCAGGCAGAGTTGATTTGTGGCGTTTATGTTCCGATAAAAATCACCACTTCAACTGCAGCTTATGATGAGTTTAATGCTCTGATCTCTGGTCTGGAATGGAACTTTATTTTACTTACATGGCTTTATTAGGATATTATTGCATCATCCTAATGCATTTTGCAATTCCCTGTAAATTGTAGATGAGGCAGTGTAGAGTCATTCTTGGGTGTCTGTGGATACATCCTGGGGGAAAACGACATTTCAAGTAAAGCTTTAGTGAAGAGGTTAACATTGGTACAAGGAATTCTGATTTATATCCTTTTGGCTTTTAAAGACACAGAAATATGCACCTATGAGATGAGCCAGCTGTAGTGCTGAGACCTCAGCATTTCACACTGAAGAGATGAAAAGAAAAGGGTTTTAAAGAAATAGGAGAATATGTAGAGGTGGAAAGAAAAGTTGCTTTGTTTCCAGTGAGTGAAAGTAGCTTTGCACACCAGTCAACTTTGCCTTGGGAGTAATGTCTTATTTCAGCTACACTGACAAACTTGTTACATTAACACTGCATTAGCGTTCCTCAATCTGTACAAATGCAGAAATCCCTAAAGAAATATCAGTTATCCCAAGGTAGTAACATAGGGGAATCAGTCTCAAGTGGTATCACAGACAAATCTGTAGCTAAATTGTCTGGATAATTACGTGCTTGAAAGTGTAGTAAGTTTTTGTGGACCTTGCTACTGAGGTATTTTAGCAACTGGGTTTTGGAGGTAATTGGGAATTGAGCTTTCTGGAGTGTCTCAAGAGAACTTACTGGCACAATGGCTGGTGCAGTGATGTGTTGAATTCAGACCTGCCTGAAAGAGCTTAGTGTGTTTAATAGGACTTAATCCATGAATTTTCCAGGGCAAGCATGCAATGGAGATGTTACTGATACTGGGCTCTAGGAAATTAAGCAGCCACTTTTACAACTTGCTAACACCTTTGGGTGCAAGTTACTCTTTTGTCACTTGTTCAAAACTGTCTTCACTTTCTCAGAAACATCTGAAAGCCTGCGGCTATCCAAGGATTTAGACTTAGAGTTTCATGTTTGTCTGTCACTAGCATGTCAAGGACAATTAATTACAAAAACAATCAACTTCTGAAAGTGTAGCCTTGCTGCAGCCTTTGTGGATAAACAAATAAGCAACCAATGAAATTTTTTCAGCCTTCTGCTCTGCAAGTGGGCTGTAGCTCAGCCCAGTAGTTTGTGTCCACGGAAAAATCTCTCTTGGCTGGACCTTTGCTGGCCATTGTTACTGGTAATGAGAGGACAGCGTGAACTTGTGATGCGTGCAAAAATGACCTCATTCAACATCCTGCAATTGTTAATGGGGTTACTTAAATTCGGCACACGAGGGCTGTTGTCCTGAGGGCCCATCTCGGAGCTGGTGAAAGCTCTGCTTCTCTGGTGGGTCATCTGTTACATTTCATCAGTGTTGCTGAAAGCAAAGCTGAGCAGTGGATGTGGAGCAGACTGACAATTGGTAAAATTTAAGAAGTTGAAATTTTTTTTTCACATTTCACCAGTGTGAGCAGCGCTTTGTTTGCAGGTGAATTGTGCCTTTTGTTAGAAATAGCACAGAATTGATGTCCTTTTGCTTCAAGGTCACTCTGTACTGGGGTATTCCTTCAGTACTTTTCTTTTTTGCATTTGTAAGCTGAAGCACAATGGTTGGATGACTTTTATTTTTGACTGTATACTAAAGCCTGCACAAGACCTTCATACACATTCCTGCAACCTCCTTCACATAAATTAAAGAATCACAGAAGGTTTGAGTTGGAAGGGACCTTAAAGATCAACCATTTCCACCCCTTTCCATGGGCAGGAACGCCTTCCACTATCCCAGGTTGCTCCAAGCCCCATCCAACCTGGCCTTGGACACATGCAGGGACCAAGGGGCAGCCACAGCTTCTCTGGGCACTCTGTGCCAGGGCCTCCCCACCCTCCTGAGTAGAGAATTTCCTTCCTAACTGCTGATCTAAATGTCTCTTCTTTCCATTTAAAACTGTTCCACCTTGTCCTATCACTATCTTCCTGTGTAAAAGTCTCCATCTTTTTTATAACCTTTTAAATACTGACTGGCACAAATTATATCCCACTATTTACATGCTTGAAGATATAGGAGCTTTTTTCCCCCCTTTCTACTGTCCACTGACTTGTAAAATGTCTTGGTTTACTGCAGCATGGTATCCATGGTGTTACACATTGCTGGAAGGCTTTGATGATACCTTGGTGTGAGAGCAGAGTGCTCAGGAGATCCAGGAATGTGGCTCCTGCACTGGCAATTCCTCTGGCCTTGGCTGCCAAAGCTGTTTCTGCACCGTAGGAAAACTGAGGCAGCACAACTGTCAAAGCACAGTGTTGGTGCTTTGGGAAGTTCAGCTGACAGGACACACTTGGTCTTTAAAGGTGCCTTGATCAGGGTAGGTACATCAAAAGCCAGAATATCGTGTATTAATTCATTCCTATATGAAAATACTTTCAAATTAGTTATTTCTGCAAGCAGGCTGGCAAGGGAGGCTAACAAATAATAATTTCATGAGAACAGAGCATTATCTATTTGTTTCTGTAGCAATGCTCATGTGCTGCACCGAGTCTGTGCTCTGGTAAACCTGTGCTGATCCCTGAAGGATGGAGCAAGGACTTGGATCAGGTTCATGTCAGACTGGAAGGGTTGGGCTGTCAAGGGTCATCAAGTCCAGCCCAGCACTGTCATAAGGATCGTGTCGTATGATCTCTGAGCCTGATCATTTGACTTATAAGCTCATTGAACCATCTGTCAAAAATAGAACATCAGGCCATTTATTTTTTTAATTCTGATTTAAGCAGGGAAAGTCTCTTTGTAGCAGGCTCAGCTCAAGGCCATCCAGCATCAACAGTGGGAAATTGGGACTGTCCCAAATGTGAATGTGCTTTTAGGAAGGGGAGAAAGAAAGTTTCATCCTGTTTAATTTTATTGTTTTTCCATCTTGAAGAGATGTGCATGCAAAACTATGTGCTAAAAGCTGCCTCTGACTTTAATCTGCTCCATCATGTCTGAGTCAGATGCCCAGAAAGGACTTTGCTGGTAAATCTATCCTGTGGCATTGCTGTAGGAGGGCACCAGTAAGCAGATTAGCCATAGCTCAAATTCTGTGTCAACTGCCTGACCAAGGGTGCCTTCCCTGTCTTGGTTGTGCCTGGACTTATTAATAGTTAATTATAACTTTTTAATATGCAAACCTAAGATTTATCATAAGACATTGAACTTTCTTGTGTGAAAAATAGTGTAAATTCACACCTTTCCAGTACTGGTCCTGAGGAGTTTTCAGTGTCATGAATCTTAGATTGATTCTGGTCTATTTCTTAGGCTTCCCAAAATATTTATTGGCAGAACATATTTAATTTATATGTAACAGTTTTCAAGAGAAGCTATGGCTGCCCCATCCCTGGTAGTGTCCAGGACCAGGCTGGGTGGGGCTTGGAGCAACCTGGGATAGTGGAAGGCAGGGGAGTGGGATGGATGAGTTTTAAGGTCCCTTCCAACCCAAACTGTTCCATGGCTGATGAACTTTGCATGTTCTCAGAAATATTCTTTTTAACTGGTAAAGCAGCCTTAAAATTAAGTTGGAATATCTATTACTTTTATAAATAGTGGCAAGAATCATGGCATGCTAAAGGTTGGAAGAGACCATAGAAATCGCCTAGTCCCAAACCCCTGCTGTGGGCAGCGACACCTTCCACTAGACCAAGTTGCTCCAAGCCCCATCCAACCTGGTCTTGAACACTTCCAGGGATTATTTGGAGAGTAATTTAAGGAGTGGAATGTATATTGAGCATCCAAAATATATATTTTGGAGCTAAACTCCCATCTTATACTCCTAGAAACATTCAGTCCTTTGCTGCATGTACCCTGTGTGACATCCAAAGGTTTTTAATTCTAGTGCTGCAGCTGTCAAATCTTGGACATCAAATGACATGGGTGGCACTGATTTCTGCCATTCTACAGAGCAGGAAGTTGGGATGTGCTGTTTGAGGGAGGGTCTTTCATGCCGAAGAAACCCTTAGAGGGCTCTGAACCCCTACCATGTGCCTGTGCTGGGCTGCTCTGGCCTTGAGCATGGTTGTGATGCTCCTGTTGTGTGACTGAACGTGCAGGACTCTCCCTCTGGTGGTTTGGTGCTCCTGGCACAGTGATTTTGTGAGTGGTAAGAATGATACATTAGCCCCCAGCTCCTTCTCTTTTGTGTTGAGGGGCCATACAAATCCTCCACGCTACATTAAAGAAAGCAATAGGTTAAATTATTTTCTTATGTTTCTGGCAGCTTTAGGTTATGCTAAACTTAAAATGCCCTCTGTAAGTAACTTGTATGGGATGAAAGTGTTCTATTTTGTTGTATGGCTGCAGTTGTTTCTCTTGCTGAATTTAGTGCTCACCTAGAGCAAAGCAAATCTTTCTGCAGCTCAGATTAAACATTTTGGGAGCGCATTAGCTGTAGACTGGCATTGATAAAGCACTAACAAGCTCTAATCTTAAAGCACATGGACTTGAATTAATGCCAGGAATAATATGCATCTCCTTTCATTTTCAAGTTTGTGGACAACTTTCCCCTTTTTTTGGGGGAGGGAATGGGGGATGGAGGAGGAAATGAATTACAGGCTGAAACTGGGAAATGAGAGCAATTAATCTCTGCAGTTGTGTGTAGGCAGGAGGGACTATTTGTTGCCTGACAGGCTTCTCTCAGGACTGGAAACAAAGTAGGTTGTTTGTGTCTTTTTATGTCCTCGTCCTAGTTTGCTTTAGGACAAGAGCATTTACCTCATGACGCTTATTTTTGAACTTCATACTGGAGGCAGCGTTCGCATTCCACTCAGTCTTTTACAGGACCAAGAAGGGCGAATTAGTCAGCTGTTCTTTGTTTTTATTTCCCTGACTCTTGAAAAGGATCCAGGCTTGCTCCTGAGGTTTTTCATCTGGATTGGTCTGAATAAAACAGATTTTTCTTGCAACTGAAACCTCTTTATTTGCAAAAGGTTATGATAACCAGAAGAAGCCAAGCTCCCCCAGTTTTTGTTTGGGATGGGCAGTGGAACCGGCTTCCTGCAGTCATGTTCACATTAAAGGAGATTCATAGGACATTTATTTAAAACCAGACCAAAAAGTAAAAGCTGTCATGTTTGTGCCTTAGTGTAGCATGCCAGTACTCTGTTGCTAAGATGATGCTTGCTGATTCTGGCATAAATAGTGATTTGAGCAGGCCCTACCCTAAGGAGCTGAGTCCCAATCCTTTCTCCCCTGTATAGGAACAAATCAATTATTCTTAGGAGGTGGTGTTGTCTCTTGGTGCTGTTGTGTTGCTTTTTGAAAACGTTTTGTAAGTTAGTCCTTAAGTGGGATAATTGCTTTCAGCATTTGCAAGTTAAATGAAGAAAGCTCTAATTAGATTTTATAAAGTGGCTTAGCACGTTGAGAAGGCTTTTCATAAAGTATACTGTGTATTCACTTGGCGTTGCACAATTGAATTTTGTGTAGCACTGACGAAACCTAAAAATCCTATTTGGCCATGGGTGCTTAAAGGATTGAAAGCCTGTCTTAAGTGCTCCTGGCCATACAACCTCTCTTCCTTTCCCCACCATCCCACCCTCACCGGGATGTTTATCTGTGTTGCAGAGACTGGAGGAGTTGCGTCAACACCAACCTGTTTGAGGAAGAGCCTTGGAGCTGGGCATAAAGCTTGGTGTTTTGTAGCACTTCCAAACAGGACCCTGCACATGCTGTTTAATCTGTTTTAGCTGTTATTGTGCTGTGCTGATTGTCCAGTGGGGTTGGGTGGCACAGAGCCACTTTGTTCAGGTCAGTCCTGGCTCTGTGTGGGCACTGATTGAGTCCCACACAAACCCAACAGTGCCTGTGCTTAGTAGTTTTTGGTATTGTTTGGTGTCCTGTAGGTTAGAAATGTGATATGCTAATGCTTTGCTCTTGCCATTATAGCCTTGGCAGCAGCTGAGGCGCTGACCAAAGCAGCCTGACACACTGCTTGCCATCTGAATAAGGACTTAGCCCAGTCACAAGCCCCTTTCACGTGTGGTTTCTGCAGTGTGTGTGCCAGGAGCCTTCTGATGAGAATTGGAAGGAGTCCCCAGAGCCAGTGTTTGTTCAGGTCATTTGGGTGCTGTTGCTGGATGTGACTTTTAGAGTCTTATGGAAGATGGGCTCTGTTTGGGAAGTGGCACCTTTACTACCTCAGTCAATCAGGTCATGAAGCTTCATCTGCAAAAATGTGGATTCCACGTGTAACAACTTAGAAGAAACCAGATCTAAAGTAAAGTACTTAATTACATAATCACAGACTGGTTTGGGATGGACACTGAAGACCCTCTAGTTTCACCCCCCTGCCATGGATAAGGACACCTTCCACTAGGCCAGGCTGCTGAGGGATCCCTCCAGCCTGGCCTTGAACACTTCACAGATGAGGAGTTTTGCATGTATGTATTTGTAAGGAGTTCAGACAATCACAGAAACAACTGTGCAAAAGCAACTGTCAAAACTGTGTCTTGGTGATAAGGCCTGAATTTGAAGAAGGGCATAGAGATGTCTAGTAAGATTCACTCAGCCTGGGACATTAATTACTGGATCATGACCAGCCTACATCCTGGCAGGGGGGACAAAAGGTTGTTCTTTTGACCTCTTGCCATGCTTGATCTCTTCAACCTTGGGTTGGAGATCCATCTCTGTCATGGTCAGTTTTTCTCACTCCCTGCTTTTAAAGAGTCAGATTATTTGAAGACTTGTGGAACTGATAGACTTTCCTGTTTGAATTTGCTGGATGGCTGTGTCTGTGACAAGTTGTGGCAGTGTGTTCCTTGTGTGAACAACAGGCTGCTGTTGTAAGCACATGGAGCACACGGCTTTGGATGAACACTGGCAGCCACCCACGGGCACTTGATTCATCACATGTGCCTCAAAGCATTTACTCTTTTGTGGTGTCTTTCTAAAGGGACTTTGTGTCCCTCTTTGAAGTACATATGAGCTGCAAGGGCTACCATGGTCAAGCTGAACTCAGAAGTGAACACAGATTTAGACCTTTCCCCTTTTCTACCTTAAATGTCAAACCAGCTTGTATCACTGTTAATGGAGTTATTTACCCATTTTGGTAAACATACAGGCTTAGGAAGAAACTTTGGCAGGTTTCTTATGATTGTGTGAGTGGTGTGCAGGCAGAACTCCAGTTTTCTTTGAGAACAGATTTCAAATTGGATTAAGTATCCTGTATTACAAGAGGTAGTTCTTGCTGTGGCAGGCTCTGCAGTTTGGTGGAGCTGAAGTTCGTGAATGAACTTGAGGTGATGAAGATTCTGTGTCTATGTAGAGATGAAATGTTAACCTTCACAGCTCTTCAAGAAACAGCTCTTTAAGAAAGCAGATATTACTGTGTGAAATGTGGCCTGGATGTAAATAAAGGAAAAAGTATTTTTCCTGAATTCTTTTCTCAGTTTAAATAATCTTTAAAAATCTGTATGTTGCATATTTAGTGTAGGAACTGTGTTGTTGGTGCCAGTGCCTTGAAATGGGTATTGAGTTTTGAAGTATCTCAGCCTTGTGTCTGTTCTCAGACAAATTTTGCTTGATGATATAACTTTTTGTGGCAAGGTACATCTGGAAATTGCTAAATTGGAGATTTACTCCTGAAAGTGCCAAAGACATTATTGAACAAATTTGAGATGATTTAATTTAATCCTTATAGAGGTGAGAGAAGGAAAGGATGATTCTTAGATTGTCCAATTCCATTAAAAAAGTGCAGTGAGCTGCCAGAGGGGAGGGTCAGAAAGCACAAGTGGGTCCTCACATCTCACCTACAAGGCAGCTCTGCCAAGGCAAATAGGTGCTCATTGGCAGGGGACCAGTGCCATATCCCAAGCTCCATGGCTTGGGAAGAACTTTGCACACTGGGATGATTTATTTGTGAGCCAGGGGCTGCCTTTGTGAGTGCACAGATTGGTGCTTCTCCTGCAGAGTAACTCCCCCGTGTGTTTGGAACAGGGTCCTCTGCAAGATGCTGGTTTTGTATTTTTCGAGGAACAAAATAAATTATGTTGTTGCCCTCTGTGCCATCTTCCTTCATGTGACCTAAGGCAATCTATGAGCTTTTGCTGCAATTCAGGATTTTATGTTGATATTTCACTGCTATCAGTATTTTTTTTTTCAGAAAATAAAATAATCTTAATTACCCTGAAGTAACTAATCCTCAAAGCTGTAATCATTGCTGACATAATGCTTCATATTTACAAAATATGAACAATTCCATTCACCTCCTCACATGGTCTTTTGAGTTACTGTAAACAGTTTTCTGGAACCATTGCTTAATCAAGAAATCGAATTCTGTAGTATGAATAATAAAGGCTTTTGACAACAAAGATGTAGTGCTTCCTTTCTTGTTTTATCCAATTTAGTGATATGCATTCCATTAATTTCAGTAGAATTTAAGTGGAAGGGTACAATTATGAAGACTTTTTTCATAAGGCAGTAGTTGGTAACACACAAAGCAACTGCTGTGCTGATTGTTTGCTGTGATATGGCTACTCTTCTTTAAATATAAGTCTTCAGTAATGATTTTAAAGATTTGCTATATCCTTGTCTACTTGCCTGATCTTTACTTTTGAAAAGTTTTTAATGGATTTTTTTGGTATAGAATCTCAGATTGGTTTGGGTTGGAAGGGACCTTAAAGATCATCTAGTTCCAATGCCCTGCCATGGGCAGGGACACCTCCCACTATCCCAGGCTCCTCCAAGCCCTGTCCATCCTGGCCTTGGACACTTCCAGGGATCCAGGGGCAGCCACAGCCTCTCTGGGCACCCTGTGCCAGGGACTCACCACCCTCACAGGGAGGAATTTCTTCCCCATATCTAATTTAAACCTACCCTCTGTCAGTGGGATGCCATTCTCTGTGCCCTGTCACTTAACTGTGTCAAAATAAACCATGGCATTGATCTACACTAATGATGTGATGTTTTTCTTTTGTCTGATACTTTGGACATAAGGCTTTGCAAACCTTGATTTCTGGTGTTTCAGTGTACCAGAACATCACTCTCATGCTTCAAGAAAAAGTGTATGAAGGCCCTTAAAATGAGATTTGGGAAGCAGAAAGGAAACTGCCCAGGACTGCATAATCATCATCATCATAATGTCATTAAATAAATTACTCCATGATTTAATTTGAGCACTCCTGGATGGCTTAAGCCCATAATAATTTGACATGGGGCAGTCTCTGTGTTTCTCTTGAAGATCATAACTCAGGGCAATTTTGTTTACCGTGGGAAACTTTCTTTCAGATGGAGGCTGGGAGGGCCATATCTATTTGTGAAGGACAGGGAGTGCTTTTGTTACCTTCCCAGAGCTGTTACGGGATATGATTGCTTGGGGGAGTGTCTGTTTATGATCTGTTAGAAAACAGCCTATTAATAAAACAGAGGCTCTTGTAATAGACCACATCTTAATCTTCTTCCTGTGTAGTTATTTATAGGTTGTGACATCTTAATTTGCCTCTCATGTGCATCGACTTCTGTTATTTTAAAAGATCAAGTAGTTTTCACACGCCTCTGAGAATCACTTCTGGGAGAAACTGTCTGTTTTCGAAGGAATCTGACAAAAAAGGTTCAAATCCTGAGTTTGTTGTGACAAGTGCAGTAAGGTTTTTGCTGGTGTCTTTCTAAAGGACAGAAGTTATGATATGTGCTCTTGTAGTTATTTATATCTTAATACTGTATTTGATTACAAGCAGATTTTCCTGAGTTCCCCAAGGATTTCTAGTTGCTGCTAATACTTCTTTCCCCTCAGTGACCTACCTGGAGCAATATTAAATCCATTATTCTCTTCATTTTTGTGGTCCTTTGCTTTCTCAGAGTGGTCCCAGTGCCAGGTCCTGTCACAAGATGTGCATTGACATCCAGCGACGGCAGATCTACACCCTGGGCCGGTACCTGGATTCCTCCGTGAGAAACAGCAAATCCCTGAAAAGCGACTTCTACCGCTACGACATCGACACCAACACCTGGATGTTGCTGAGCGAGGACACTGCAGCAGATGGAGGCCCCAAGCTGGTGTTTGATCATCAGGTCAGCCACATTCATCCTCCTGCTGCAAGCTTTCAGTGATTAAAAGTCAGTTTTGATCGTAGTCACTGCGATTTCGAGGTGCTGTACCAGGTAACAGAGCAGGGATGAAAAGAGTGTGGTCAGCACTCAATGAAATCCCGATGGCATTGCTGCTCAACACCACTGGCTGCTGGTGCTCTGTTCAAACCGAGTCAGAAGAATCATAAAAACCTTTGCAAACAAATGCATTTTATTAAGACATGTTTTATTGAAGCTCAAAGCACAGTTCATCTGTTTTTAATCAGTCTCCTTGAGCTGGGTTTGCAGATCTGCCTTGCCTAGAGGTCCTTAGGGAACAACTTGCAAAGGTGTGTATGGTACCTTTGGAAGAGTTATCCAAGCAAGCTGCTGGAATGAGACCAAAACAGGAGCAGGATTCTTTCCAAATTGGTTACCTTTAAAAATTGTAGAACGTGCTTTCTTCGTAGAGTTTGAAACACCTTAGAGTAACAGCTACTAATACTTTAAAAAGTCACATCTCTCCACATGTTCAAATTGAAAACTTCTTTACTTATGTTGTGTTCGGTGGCTTTTGTCTACTTGAGAAAGGTATTTTGTTCTCAATTGATTTTTTTTTTATGAAGCATCGCCAAGAAACAGCACATCAGGACTCATTTTTAAAGCAGCCCAAGATCAGCTTTTATTGGTACTGGCTGTTTTGTAACCAAAGCTGTTGTTTGCCAGCACAATGTGCCTTTCTGCTGACACTGAAAATTAAAGATACGCCATGTCTGCAGAACAAAAGCCAATCAGTCTTTCTGTTCTATTAATAACCAGTGCCAGTCTCCCAGGTGTTGGGGAAGAGGCACAAGGAAATTGTCAGCTGGCAAGCCTACTCTGGGTACCTTGCTTGCCTCTTGAAATGATTCCTTTTTTCCATGTTCTGTCTCTCAGGGAAGAAGGGCTTCGCTGCCTTCTGTCAATCTGCAGCTCTCCCTCTTTTCTCCCTCAGTACCTCCCTCGGGTTTTTATTTAACCTTCAGAAATGTGCAGCACTAGAAGTGTTTTGTGTAGACTTTGCTGAGTAGCATCTCTGTCTTACTGTAATCTTGCCTGTTTGTTGGTTTGCTTCCCCACCCTGGTATTTTGTAACCCTCTGCTTTGCACTTTGTCTGAAAACATCACCTGGAGTCAAGGGGTTTGGTTTGATTTGTGCTGCACGGCTTCTCATGTGTGCCATAACCTCAGTTCAGGTTTTTCATTTTTGCTGCATTCCCATGAGGAATCTTTGGCTGGGTTATGCCCCCACTTTGTGTTCCAGTAATGGGGGTAACAATAAATCTGTGCTGGGATGGAATCTCAGTTAGAAATTACAGGCTCATTTTTGCATCAGTTGATTGGTGGGTAGTGAATTAGGAGTGATTTTGAATTTCTCCCTTGCACAACCATTGCCAGAGGTGGTACTCTGTTAACTCTGGCTATAAGGATCCCCATGGATCTTTTCTGTGGAATCTATGGAAAAGAACCCTGTGAATCCTTGTGAAAGACAACTCAGGTGTTTTTCCCTGAAATTAGCAGGGGTTTTAGGTAATAAAGGGTACATTTCTTTTTACATCTTATATTAAATGGCATATAGAAATTAGACTCGTGTTTTAAATTTCTTCTATGAGATTAAGACCTGGCAACAATGAAGATATGTGTCCTTTTCTGTTTGTTGGAGGCTCAGGAGATGTGCAGAGTGCTGTAGCTTAGTAGAAGATGCCTTGCTTGCAGGAGAGGGGTGTTTCATGTTAGATCTCAGAGTGTTCAGGTCTTAACATGCCATCTTAAAGCTTCTCCCCTGCTTCTTACAGATGTGCATGGATTCTGAAAAGCACATGATCTACACCTTTGGAGGCCGAATTCTGACCTGCAATGGCAGTGTGGATGACAGCAGAGCCAGTGAGCCTCAGTTCAGTGGCTTGTTTGCTTTTGACTGCCAGTGCCAGACGTGGAAACTGCTGAGGGAGGATTCCTGCAACGCCGGACCCGAGGATATCCAGTCCCGGATAGGACACTGCATGTTGTTCCATTCTGTAAGTATCCACACCCTGCTTTGATTTAGGATGTCTTGACTTTAAGGAGAACATCTGGTTTTGGTTTTTCTTGCAAATTTTGAGCTCTTTAATCTCCTTAGTGATGTGTTGTCTCAGTTGATTTGATGTTTGCTGCCATTCTGATGCTGCTTTGGTAAGTGCAGGAGGTGCTTTCAAGTTTCAGAGCTTTCACGACTCCAACTGAATAAAATTTCAAGTAAAATCGAGGTGAATTTAAAATAGTTGATTTTAATGGAATAATAGTAAATAGACCCAAAGGCTGTTCATTTTGGTGGTTCATTTTGACCTAAAATTGTATTCTTTTTAAGTTAGTAGAGCAATTTAGAAGCTTCTGATCTGGCAGATACTCTGTGTTGTTACTGGAAGGGGACTTAATGGGTGTGCATGGAGTTGCACAGGCCTCAGAGCCTTTGGTGCTGGAGCATCCAGCTGCTCTTCGTTGTCCTGAGCAGCTGCAAACAGCTGTAAACAGCAGGGTTTATGGATGCTTCATCCAGAGCCTCATGGAGAAGCAGAATGGTAGGGGTGAGGTGTATATAGCATTTTACTCTATATTGGGTATTAAAAACCACCTTCCATTGCCTTTCCAATTGTGTTCATCAATCACATGTCTATTTAAGAGAGTAGAACTAAAGAAAGTTGAAATTAATGTTGTGACATATAAATATTTACTGATACCATCGACTCAAAACCCACCAATTTGCAGAAATTGCTGATGTTATTTTCCTTGCCCTTTCAAGTGAAAGATCAGAATTTTTACAGTGAATACTGGGCTTTCTGAGCTTTCAATTTTATTTTTGTTTCGAATGGTTCTTTAAAATCTGGTGGAAAAACATATTGCCACAGAAAATTCTGCATGAGGTCTTGATGATTTTCAAGTAGGTGTCCATGGTAAATGTAAGAATACTGGTTTCTGTAAGCACAGGTCATGGAAGTTTAAACCCTTTTCTGTTTTCTCAGCCATTTGAAAGAAAAATAATCTGCCTCTTACCGACTTTCCACTTGGCAGACTTGAAAGAAGCAATAAACCTGTTATTCTTGGCTTGCTCCTTGCCATTTGCCTGTACTGAATTTAGTAATGTGCTGGTACCTGCATGGCTTCTCCTACAGTCTGTCTTTTCCTGTTATGCTTTTAACTGTGGTTTTATGATGGATTTTGGAGATGGGTCCTGTTAATTCTTTAATAATAAACTTGAAAGATGAGTTGCAGCTTTCGTGTTCTGTAGTTGAAGCTGGATGAGGCAGGGCTGCATCAGTTACATGTGCACATTGACATTAAATTTAGGAGAGACATCTCTGTTCCTCTTTGATTCATTAGTGGCTGCTCCTGGATCCTGGAAGTGTTTCAGGCCAGGTTGGATAGGACTCAGGGATTAGTGGAAGGGGATTGGAACTGGATGGGCCTTAATGTCCCTTCCAACCCAAACCACTTATGATTCTATGATAAATATTTCTGTTAATGATCCCAGATGACCAATAGACTGTCTTGAGCTTGTAAAGACTGTTTTTTTTCTCCTCCCATTCCAGAAAAATCGCTGCTTGTATGTATTTGGTGGCCAAAGATCGAAGACTTATTTGAATGACTTCTTCAGTTATGATGTGGACAGTGACCACGTGGACATTATCTCAGATGGCACGAAGAAAGATTCAGGGATGGGTAAGAGGATAACTGTATAATCATTTCATCACATTGGTACAAATGAGAAATACACTGTGAAAGATGAAATATTGTGAAAGGAGAAATATGTGGGTGAAAGGCCAGGTTCAACCTGTGGGATCAAGTTGGCATCTTTAACTAACCCTCCATACTCAGGTAAACTCCCCATGAGGCAGGTTAGACTTAGGCCAGCTCTTCTGTCCTTTCTGTCATTTGACACTCTCCATCTTGAGCACAATACAAATAATTGATGCATGAAACCACATCGCAGCTCAAAAAAAAAATCAGCAAAATAAGAACTAAAACTACCCCTTCTAGAAAGAAAAAAAAAAAGCTGAAAAAAAGTCTTCAAACCTGGAAAGGAAAAAGTAAATTCTTATTTTTCTGGTTTTCACTAAGTAAAAATGACTATATAGTAAAGATAATCTGCAGAAAGGCAGGTAGGGTGCTCAGAGGCAGAGAATTGGAGTAGAGGGACAGAAGTTATTTTGACCAGAAAGATGAGACCAAGCTGCTGTCCTCTTATATTTGTAATAAATATCAGAAAGGGGCAGAAAAAATGAAAGGGAGGCAGCAGAGCTTTAGTTCTGTGTGGTTCAGAGCATTGGAGTTACATATCCCATGTGTAGTTCTGTATGACAGAAGTCTTTAAAAACACCCAGAAGGCCTGTAACACAACCATAAAGAACTGATTTCATGCCTTTGCTCCTCAAATGATGGAGAAAAATGTTCCTTTCTTCCTGAAAAGCACTTCTGCATGTATAAGCACATAATTCTCCTGTTACAAATACCCTGATCTTCATCCTACAAGTCAGAATTTGAAAGCCGAGTTGCACTGTGTACCACTGTGGGACAGAAGTTGCAAGTATTTCTCATATTTTGTATATTCAGTTCCAATCTTCTCTTCTTCCAGTTACTAAAAACCCTAGGAAGGTAATTAATCTTGAATTTAGGCTGCCCTCCTCCTTTTGATCAGGTTTAACTTGTAGCAAGTAGTTTTGCTGAACTTTTGAAGTGAGTTTTTGGTGGTGATGAGTTATTGTTTGCTCATTAATTTAGTTATACCAATAAGAGAGAAAAGTACCCAAGCTCTAATTCTCTGGAGTCATTTATTTACTCAAGTGCTTCCAAGAAAGAACCAGCTCATATTGTTGACAATCTCCTTTTTCAGGTGCACATTGCCTGATGCTGCTCTGCACACACCCACGCTCCCTTTGTTGTCCATAGAGCTTTTAAAGAGTTGAATTTTTTTTTCCCCTCAGGAAATTAGTAACATTCTGCCATTTTGATCTTTTCAAGCTATGTGTCTTCATAGCCAGAAGCTTGAAAACATGTGGCTTTAAGCTGACACCTTTGTCTACTTCAGAATTAAAGATACCGAGTTTGTCAGGACACTGAGCTCTGTTTTTCATACATGAACTGCAAGGTTCAGTGAAATAAATGAGAAGTGAAGTCAATTTTTAGCCCTTCTCCCTATTCCCACAGGCCCTGAAGTGATGAATAGAAGATTTTTTTTTTTTAATAAAAAAATGACTCACTGGAAATAATTCACTAGTAGATTTTTTTGGTTTACTGTTCTCCTGTGTGTGGAAAGTAAACAAACAGATTTGAACGTTTCCATTGCTTTTGAGAGAAAATGCTGGGATAATTTGCATTTTAACAGGAAGAGAACAAAATACTTATTACATTCAGACAGCAAATGTTGACAGCACTGTTTTCACCCCAAAAAAGAAAGTCTTTATTGTGCTCTTGTTAGATAGTGATACACCATTTTGATCTGTCTGAACAAAGTGATTGCCTGCCTGGTCGCTGTGAAGTTTTAAGCTGCTCAATGTGATGAGTCAAGTTGAGGATGTCTGACCTAAATGTTCCTATAAAGTCCCATGATTACATTTTGTTCCTGGCTCGCATGTGGCATTCAGTTCTATTCTTAGTTGAGCTATTTTGATTTTTATCCTTTCTAAAAGAACTTAATTGTGCATTTGTTTAAATTTCTCGTGGAGTCGGGAGGTTTTTTTAAAAAAGGAGCGAAATGGATAATAAGGATTATCAGTAACACAGAGTTGCTGCACTGCTCTAAAACCATGGGAATGATATGTTGGTTTTGCTGCTCTCATATCCTGAGGTATTTGTGCTGTTCAGTGTTTCTTTGCTTTTGTTTGTGCCTCTGATGTTGATTGTATGACCAGTGCCTTGGATGGCAGATGTGTTTGCGAATGATGGGTGATAAGTATCACTTAAATTTTCTTAATTTGGAGTAAAAGACAGAATTCTAACAAATTTAGACATGCAGCTATGGTGATATGTTGGATATGAAGGAAGACAACAGAGGTGCAAATTAGAGGAATTCAGTTTAGTACTGTTTGTGTTTGGAGGAGAGGCAGAAATGTTTATGTTGATGGACGTGCTGTAAGAGCAGTTCTATGTTTTAACTGCTTTAAAAAGCTCATAAACAGCACTCAGGCAACAAAAGCTCCCCCAACAAACAAAAATATCTGTATTATGTCTGAAGCATAGAGGTGATCTGGAGACACCACCAGTCCCAGGTGTCCCCAAAGGCTGCACTGGGAGCTTTCCTGAGTCAGTGCACAGCCATGACCAGTCGTGGGCAGTCACTTCAGCTCTGAGGCAGCTCGTGGCAGCACTTGTGGTCGAGGTTCCTGTGATAATCCCCTCTGGCCCTGACTCAGGTGATGTTTCAGAGCTCCTGCTCAGAGGCAGAATTCCTTCTGCAAGAGGATGTGCAGGGCATCTTATATCCCTTGGCATCAAGTAACTTCCAAAGTCAAATGTGAGCAAGCCTTAAAACTTGTTGTGGCTCATTGTAGTAGTGAAGTAGTTCTTAAGGGGAGCCTACAGATGGTTTTAAAGATTGCAGTGGAGCTCCCAGGTCTCTTGTTGGCAGGTGCCCATTTCACAGAACTGTGCACCTGATGGATGGAGAAGTTAATGGATAAGTACCACGGACAGAGGCAACACAGCCCAGCCCAGGAAACAAGGCAAAGTTAGAAAAACATGAATCAAAACAGTACAGCTGGCTCAGCCTGGCAGGCATCCAGCTCAGACAGGCAGCCTCAATATCCCATTTTCATCACCTCTTAGAGACACCTGGTATGTTGTGCCTGTGTTCAGGTAAGGTTTTGCTCAGTGGCCAGCACATCTCTTGCCATGGAAGCATTTTGTTTTGTGAGGGACCTTACATGCTTTTCATCTTGTGAGGTGCTTCTTAGAACTAAACCCCAAATCCTTTACCTGTGGAGGTGAGGAGGGGGACAGGCAGTCACCAGATCCTAGAGATGCCTTGCAGAGCTGCTGTAGCTCAGAATTCCATTCAGATTTACTGACTGGTTGTTTTCTTTCCAAAATCTCAGAGAGAACTGAGCGTTGGACATTGGATTGTTGCTGTGTCAACATGACAACCAAACTGTTCAGATGGTCTCCTTAGCTGCTCCTTGGCAGACTGCCAGATGCAGTCTCATCAGGAAAAATCCAAGAGGATAATCATTATCTTGCTGTGTCAACAGCTGGCCTGGTGCTATCACTCACCATGACTTGCTCCATTAAGGTCTGGGGGAGGTGCTGCTTCCGCTTTATAGGAACTACAAGGAGTGGCATGGAATAATTTGCAGACCTACCACTTTTTAAATATTAATCCACTGGGAGGTGCCAGGTTCTGGTGAGCAGCAGTATCCATGTGATGCAGTTTTCTCCCAGTTTTGTAATCACGAGGCATCACAAGGAGAGAGGATACTTGCGAGTCGCTTGCAGTGAGACTGGCTGTCACATGTTCTGAGGATTTCATAACTCAGGTGGCACTAAAACCCTGCAGTGAACTTGCTTCCCATATTTATCCTTCATGAATTCTTCAGGCATGGTCTGTAGACTATAGATTTATAGATCTGTTTTGCCATTGTTGCGTTTCAAAGTGTATTTAAAAATTTACCGTACCCTCAGATGTAAGAGATGAGATTTAATTTCCAAAATGCTGTCCAGTACTATGAAAACCACATCTGTGTAACCATATGCTTGAATTTAGGTTGCCCAGAGAAGCTGTGGCTACCCCTGGATCCCTGGAATTCCCAAGGCCAGGTTAGACTGGGCTTGGAGCTACCTGGGGTAGTGGAAGGTGTCCCTGCCTGTGACAAGGGGTGGGCACTGGATGATCTTTAAGGTCCCTTCCAACCTAAACCACCCTAGAATTCCATTAATTTAAATTTCCTGCTTTGCAAGGTCTGTCTCTTTGCAAAAGCTTTTTTCGTGCTTTGATATTGGCAGCAGCCAAAGTTGTGCTTGAAACAACTGTAGCTGTTTGCATGCACAAGCCCAAAAATATTCATCTGGCTGAAATGATCACTGTGATGCCATAAACTCCTGTAAGCAGGGTCTGTGGTAGTGGGAATGTGGCTGTTCCATGATTAGGTGTCGCTTTCAGAGAAAAGCTTTTCCCATGTGTTGTATTTAAATGGAAATGACACTGTACAGAGCTCCACAGCATCTCCTTGGAGCTTGCCCAGGAATTATTGCTTACTTATGGAACTGGCTGTGAACTCTAGGCCTGTGTGGCTGAATATTGTTTTTAAATATTGAAGTCATGAGCCTGTAATTTTTACTGTGTAAAAATGAATGAAAATACAAAGTTCCTGAGCAAGGATTCAGACCTCTTATTTTCAGGTAGTTACTGCCTTTCTACCCTGGGCTGGTTAATGAGATTAAGGGGAAAGAAAATATTCAGTAGCACAGGAAAAGCATTCACCATCTTCTAGAATTTTTGGGATTGTGTTGTGTTCAGTGATTGTTGTAGTGCAGCTTTTCCTCTTCAGTAAGTGATATGTTGTCATAGGAGCCAAGTTTAATACCACGTAGCCACAGGCCAGTGTTCAAAACACCCAGGGCTAAGTCCTCAGTGACTGCTTTGTCCTTGGAGCTGGCTGCCCACAGCTGACCCAAGAGGTGCCCTGAAAAGTGTGGAATTGGTGGGGATTTGCTCCAAAGCTGAACTTACATCTCTGTGAAGAAGCAAAGTGAGGGAACTTGCATGGAGCCTTTCCTCCCACTTCATTCACTCCTTGGATCTAAAACATTTCAAGTAACAGATCTGGAAGTTCTCTGGTTCTCACCCTTTTTTTTCTCCCAAGTCCTAAAATTTAAAAAGACATGTCCTAAGCAATCAATTATTGTCACTGTTATAGACCCATTTTTAAAGATTCAATTTTGTTGCCCATGCAGAATTAGATTTCCTTCCCAGTGTATATTTTGTTACCTAAATGTCACAAGTATTTTTCTGACGTTTGCAGCCTGTGTCCCTCTCTAATATTCTGACCATTCTTGTTTGAATTCTGTCCAGCATTTCCTGCCAGTCTGCTGCACTTGCAGATGATGAACCTCTCTTACCCCCTAGTGGAAGTATTTCAGTCCTGAGGTTTTTATGGAGCCCTTTTGCACTGTCAAGGATCAGGCTTCCTTGGAAAACATCTTTTTGATGTTTCTGTTGAGTTTAAAACATCACAGTTTCTCCTGTGCTCACTGTGTAGTATCTTGTCTTACTGTCTATTTGTTTTCAGGGACTTGTTTATCAGATTTGTGTTATGGTTTTTTTTTTAATGACACAAGTTCAATCCAACTTTCTCATTTTGTCCACCTCTGCAAAGACCAGATGTCAACTCTTACTTGCCTAAGGCACTATTTAAATACAGTTTCTACACAGTTGCTTAGATAGGTCACAGAGTTTATGTAAGTTACTCCTTGTCTTTGGCCCTTGGTAAATGTGGGGATTTATGGTTCTGATACTTTCCTAGGCATTCTGCATTTCAAACAGTCTCAAGAAGACATTGATTTACAAGTGAGGAAAGCCTGAAATTACTTGACTTGAATCTGGGTTTGATTGCAGTTGCTGCTGATGAATTCTATTCTTAATATCAAGAGGAAAAAACCACCAGCACTGAACTTTGGCAGCTTTTCCCTCCTTCATTATTTAAATAATAATTTCAGCTTCGGGAAATCGAGCATAAACGAGATACAAAATTAATTTATTTAACAACATTTCAGGAGGAGGGATGGGACTTCCATAGACAAGTTTCAGATGCTTTGAGTATCAATGGTAATAGAGCAGCTATGTTCCTCATGATTATAATAATTTTCATTTCAATGAGGTATTACTGCTCTGAAGATTTGCACAGGGGTAATATTCCCAGCGTGGTCTCAAATGTTCAAAGCAGCAGATAGGGTTGCAAAGACATTTTCCATGTGCATTAGCATTGCTGATCAAATTTAGATGGCTCTCCTGCCAGAAGTGTCTCAAACAGGCCTTGAATTTAATCCTTTTGGGTCAGCAACTTAGCCCCTGACTATGCAAGCAAACACATTGCACAATATTTTTCAAAAATTAGCAATTTTTAATCTATAGTCATCTTTCTGTTCTCAATTTCCTTATGTGATGACTTTCAGAGTCATCATTTGCCTTATTTAAGAACCAGATTCTTTGTGGTTTGCAGCTAAATCAAGGTGTGTGGTCAGTGTTGTGTCAGTGTTATTCCCTTATTTTTTTCTCTTTTCTGCCACCCATTTACTTATAAACTGGATTAATTTTTCTTTAAAACTTTGTGGCAAAATTGGAGGTCAAACTAGACAGGTTTATGCTGATGAGGGCTCCAAAACCTCTTCCTCCTGTAAAATCATAAGGATTTTCTCAAAGAGAGTCTGAGAATGGGTTACCCAAATGTATTCTGGTTTCTACTTAAATTTACATGAGAATTAAGCATTTACATTTTTTTAAAGAAGTGCTTAGGTTTTGTGGTGTTGCTGAGTTCTTCAGTAGGGGCTGAAAATGTAGAAAACCAAATTCTACTCAGAATTTTTAAATTCATGTATTGCTTCCCTGGCCTAACAAATAAAAGGATTGAAGCATGAGAATGAAACCAGTTACAGAATGGGTTTCCAAAATACCATTTTGTGTATTCCCTAATAGCAATATTAAATGTTTTATTAACTTAAGGTTCGTTTTCTAGGCCGTGGGTGCAGTTCAGTTAATTGGAAGGAAGAATTTGCAAAATACAAGAGTTCTGAGAATTTTTCATGCCAAAATCTTGACCAAGGGCCAGAAACCTTTACCAGCCTTTGTAAACTGACCCAGAAAGAGAAGGGAGACAAACAGGATCTGTAAACAAAGATCACGTGCCCTTCACAGATACATTTTGGAAGCATGGTTGCCTAGGGAAACAGGAAACAGGGAATTACACAACAAACAAAAAGGACTGCCAAACAAATTTGCTGACCTTTTTTTCGGGGAATTATGATGAAAACTATTGGAATTTGCAGGATTTCACCATGATTCTAAATCCAAAGGTGGGACAGAGGAATAGTTTGGTAATTACGCCTCAACTCTTCAGAAAATACAAAAAGCTTCTTTGACATCTTTGTCCTGCAGGATTGTGAGCTACAGAATTGTGAGATCATCTTGAATTTTTTTGGAGTTTCCCAGCATTTGCAATTAAGCTTTCTGGAATCAATGCTTCCTTTTACAGATGAGATAATAACAAAATCACTCCATTCATATTTTTAAGGGTCATCTGGTAATTTAGCTCTATGCTAGGCAGCTTAATCCTCATTTCTGAGCTGATATTCTCCCAAATGGCTCTGTCCATATCTTTTCCTAGGAAACAGCAGCTCTCAGAATGGTTTGTTTTTTCTTTCAAGAGTCAGAGATAGGAAGAGGAGAATTTTCATTGGACTTGGCTTTAACAGGGAAGAAATTGGTCTCTGGATGAAGGTCTGCTGAATTGCAGGGGAAGGAAACTCATTTGCCTGGTGTTTGGATCCTTCCTGCATCCTCCACTGTTTCCAGTGTGTAACTTTTATTTTCTTTTCTCAGTTCCAATGACAGGTTTCACTCAAAGGGCCACCATTGATCCTGAACTGAATGAAATCCACGTCTTGTCAGGGCTCAGTAAAGACAAAGAAAAGCGGGAAGAGAACGTAAGGAATTCCTTCTGGATTTATGACATTGTGAGGAACAGCTGGTAAGTCTTAAGTTCTGACTTCCACACTGACTTTATTTAGAAAGCAATCCTGTAGGTAACTCTGTAACCTCTATTAACCATGGAATTATTCAAAGTTGTGGAAGACAGCTGAGTTCCCTTGAGGCACTTCTTTTTCCCATTGTCTTTAGAGGTACCATGGCAATAATCCAAATGAGAGAGAGAAATCATGTGAACATCTTTATTGGAGCCAGGTGGAGGGGTTGAGGGGAAATGAGCAGTTATAAAAGGCTTTTCCTGTAGGAAGGGTTCAAGGCCAGGATTCAGCACCAGTGCAGCAAATTCAGTTCAGTGTAAGTTGTTAATAGCAGTGTGCATGGCTGTAGTTCTTAGAAACTGAGGAAACTGGTGCAGGTGAATGGTGATGGAGAAGCACTCATGCCAGATCTGATATTCTGAGAAAATATCTACTGGTTTGTTTACTGAGTTGTACTTAGAGTAGCTCATTGCCACTGTTCCTTTCCAGAGCTGGCAGAGATTTTGTGTTCAAGGCCTCTTCTAAAGTGGGGCCAATCACTTCAAAAGGTGTGAATGTTGTTTTTTAAAAGTGAATTTTCAGTTATAACTTAAGTCTTCTTGGAAATCACTGACTGAAATGCCACCTCTGCTATAATCTGTAGTCTAAAGCTCTCCTGGATCCAAGATGCGTTTTTTTTTATATTCCATAATAAAAAAAATACTTCATGCTGACAGTTCTGTAGGCAAATAATGTAACATCTGAAGAGATCCCCAAAGCTCATGACTAATAGTTTTCTAGAATTTTTCCTCTTTGGGTTGTCACTGAGGACTGTTTTCAGGCAAGGTGATCTCTGATTGCTGGCTGAGTTCTTTGTAGAGCTAAGCATGGGATGGGATAATAGAGGACAACATAGAGAGAAGAAAATCTTTGGTATTTTATATCATTTGTACCTTCCAGCCTTTCAGCAACTTTTTGTGCTTCCTGTAGGTACAACTAATAATTCCTTACTGCTTTGAATTTCAGGTCTTGTGTCTATAAAAATGACCAAGCAGCAAAAGAGAATCCAGGTAAAAGCCTTCAGGAAGAGGAGCCCTGCCCAAGGTTTGCCCATCAGTTGGTGTATGATGAGTTGCACAAGGTATGAGGTGATTTTTTTTGAGTCTTTTTGCTCTTAAGGTGTAGCTGTTTCCTTAGATACAATAAATATACTTCTTGAATGTTTGGATTAATATGGTGAGTAACTCTAACTTCCCATATTTTGAAATAAGATGCTAAACTACTTTTTATGTCAATGCGAAGTAAACATGAGATCTGTTCTCACACTTCAGAACACACAGAGCTTCTTCATTCGTTATCCTCAGGGATTTAATCTCACCTCTTGGTGTCTAAATGAGAACAGATAGTTACCAAAATTTCTAGGAAATGATGTGTTTGAACTAATCATAGTTGAGATTCCTCTGAATTAGAGGTGCCTGATTTTTGCCCTCTATGTCAGAAGCGACTGTCATTCTTTAGCACTGTCAGCCTCCAATGGACACATTCCTACTTAAATAGACTTAAAATGAGGCTTAGTGTATAAAAACTGAGTAAACGGAGGGCTTTGTGCATATTAACCAATAAAGCACAAACCCACAGATTAGGTTAATATAATCATTAACTCATGAATTTAAATCACTGTGATACATTTACTGGTCCTTTCATGGATTTTTCTAAAAATTCTCCTTAGTCTGAAACAGTCTGAGTTAAAGAAAAACATATTTTAGTCTTGCATTCTGTGGGATGTTAATCAAATTTGGGAAACCAAACTAGCCTAAAACTTGACAATAAGAGGAATTTTAAGGAGGAATGGGTGCATTCCTATATGGAGAAATTGCATTGCTTGTTTGTCCTCTCTATTATGATACAGTAAACAATAGTGTTCTGCCTTTACTTCTAAGTGTAAGGCACCATGAGACACAGTAGTATTTTCTGAGTTACTCTGAATAAATCATCGCAGTTGCCCAGCTTTATCTGAGGAGCTGTTTGATGTGCTTGTTTTGAAGAGTCTTATTTTTAGAAACCTCTGTTCCAATGACCTTTCTAAACTCCTCTGATATAAATAAGGAGAGCCTACAGCAGTGGGATGCAGTATACATTGTTTTGAGTGATTATTTTTAAAGCCATGGGGAAAGGTAGCTTGTTGGACTTGTTAAACTTCAGTATTTGAAGGTCCTTTGTAGCATGTTTAATATCAACAGTTCAGAGTCTGAAATTACCACACGATGGGAAGAAAAATGTAGCAAAGAAATAAACAGTCCTTTTGTGACACTTCCACTCTTCTGGAAATTTGCCTCCCCTCTGTAAGGCTAGATTATGCTGGACTGGGCTTGGTGTCACTTTACTTTGGACATCTTTAGGACTTCCAGCTCACTTTGTCAGTGCTTAAGGATTTATCATGCTCATAGGTTTTTCCTAAAGAAAGAGTTTGCATGAATTTTGGATGTTTATTTATAAAAATCTCAACTATCTGCTAGAGGGATGTTCTACAACAGTACAACTCTTTTTATATTAAAATGTAAATGGTATAAGAGAACTTCCTTAATCTCCAAGGGGACAAAGTGAGGCTAATAATAAGATGGAGCAACTTGTCTAAAAGGCAGAGTTTCTCCCACCAGAATAAACCTCTGTGGAGCTGCTGACATAGTAAATTCTTTGTTCAGTGGATTTACACAAACAATCAATTTTTTGATCTGCCTTTCATTTCCTGAGGTTCATTACTTATTTGGAGGGAATCCTGGTAAATCCTGCTCTCCAAAGATGAGATTGGATGATTTTTGGTCTCTGAAGCTCTGTCGACCTTCAAAGGAATACCTGCTAAGACACTGCAAATACCTCATCAGAAAGCACAGGTATAGCAACAAAGGTGGTTTGCAATTTTCTCTTTCAGGCGTCTCTCTTCTTATTTTTTTTTTTCCCCCAAGTTGCTGAGACTCAAATCTCTCATAAACCATTTTGTGAAATGTCACTTTGTTGGTTTTATGGAGCTAGATGATCTTCAAGGTCCCTTCTAAGCCTTCTGCAGGTTTCTTGATTATTTTTTTTCCATATTGTGATAAAAAGCTGTGGGCCAGGGCTAAACTACAAAATTAACTTGATGCATTTTGCCTATGCTCTTCTAAAACTAGGAAAATCTAGTTATTGTGTGGGGAGTCATGGGGAATTTTTAGATTCCCTTTTCACTCTGCTGCTCATCAACATGTGTTTTGGTGCTGTCACCTCCCAAGGAAATGGAGTATGTTTTGGAAACACTGTGCCTGGAGATAGTAACAGCCTGCAAGGATGCTAATGAAGTCTGGGGGCTGGATGCCTTTGCACATCTGAGACTCAATCGTGGTGAGGTCATCAGAGTTTCTCATTCAGAAACTCCTGAAAGAGCTCACTTAGGCAGAATTCAGCTACACTGCAGCACTTCTTGCACTCTGCATGCTTCAGAGCTGCCTTATATTTGCTATTTAGGGCAGCAGCTTTTCAAAATATGGTGTTGCCTTAGTCAAGAAATTGCAGCAGTGAGAGAGCCTTTCAGGACCCAGCAAATCATTTGAAGGCAGTAAAAAGCTCTCCCTGCATTCTCAGGGAGAATTCTTTGTTATCAGGCTCTGCCAAGAGTTGGAAGGTCAGGTTTTCCTGATGGTATTTTATTTCTGAGGCAGCAAGCAAATTGCTGTACTCAACTGACAGCCACTGTGGCTGGGTGAGACACTGAGATTAGCCACACAGTAGATGTGAATACCTGCAAGAATGAATAAAGGCCTTGCCCAGTTATCTGGGAAGCTTATTAAACCCAGATGTGGTGCTATGGAAATGCAGCTGTGCATTTCCTCCAGAGACAGCTCTGATTATTTGTTTCTACTTGCTTAAATTGGGCTTGAAGGAAATGTTGCTGTGTGTTATCTGGCAGAAGTCTAGGGTTTATGCACCATGCTCCCATTTTTGGGGTCTGTGTGAGGGAACCAAACCTGAGCAGGGGATGGTGGGATGGTGCCTGGCTGGAGCTGAATTGCTGTGGAGTCACTAGCTGCCCTTTACCTGTCCTTCCCCAAGCTCTGGGTACCAGAACAGGTGGTGGCCTTGCATCCACAGCAAGCCCAGAGCATCAGCTGGGGCCCTGTTTTTCCTTTGAACTTGTTCAGTACCAGTCAGCCAAGCTGGGCAGGTAGAAAAGAGCAAGGTGGCAGTGGTTCCACTGATTTAAAGCACTTCAGCTCCATGGACCATGGTGATGTCATCGGAGAAAATCTCTAGCAGTGTTTGAAACCATGTGTAGTGACCAAACTGCCAGATGCATCAGGTGACAGACAAGATCTTTGGGCTCCCTGTGCTGCTCAATCACTGACATCTTTAGGCAGTCTCAAAATTCAGGCTACACTTGTCCACTGTGGTATAAATAGCCAGGTAGATGACCCAAATCAAAAAATAACAATATGAGATGATGACAAACAGTGTTATGCTGCACTCAGTGGATAGGTGAGAGGAGGAAAAAGATGATTTTAAACCTTATCCTTTCTAGGCTTATGCAAACAACTCAGTGCTGCAGGGAAGTAGCTCTGCTCACTGAGGATGCTTAACCCAGAATCATTTCCTGGGGCCTCTGTTCACTTCTTGAGGGAATTCACAGAAGTTGCAGTTCCTGTTCATTAAAAGAAAATGAGGAAATAATGGTGATGGTGCACAGGATTTTTATGGAGCTGTGCTCTTTCCAAAGGTGAGATGTTAATATCCTAGAGACTGAAGTGCTCAAGGCTTGCCTGTGTCTGATCTGTGAAGTGCTTGTCACACCTTGCTTCATTTGTGCCAAACAAGCTATACTCAGTATTTTATATTTATATAATAAGTGGTTTCTGTGCATATACTTTAGAATATTTTTAGTAAGAATATAATACTTTGCCCTTTTAACTCCTTTACACCCCCAAGAAAACCCTCAGTTTCAGCCTGGCTTGAAATTCCAGTGAACACGAGACTCAGCTGCCATTAATGTAGTTTACTTTGGAAACACTGGGTTTGTTAGGTGGCTTTTGCTCTCTGTTAAACCAGTAGTATTTAGTCCTGAAGGAAATGGCTGTGCTCAGGTTTTCTGTCTCTTCTCTGCAGGTTTGAAGAGAAAGCTCAGACTGACCCTCTTAGTGCACTGAAGTACCTGCAGAACGATTTATTTGTAACCGTGGATCACTCGGACCCTGAGGAGACAAAGGAGGTGAGGATCAATGATCCTTGTCCTAAGGAAATTTAAATTGCATTCTCACTGAAAGTTTTGAGCCTCAGACCTGGGTTTTATTCAGTTTGTAAAAGCTCTGCAGGTGCCAGAGACTTTGCTGTATCATGTATTTCTCTGCACTTAAGTCACGCTGTTTTGGAAACAGTCATTTAGCAACTGCAGGTCCAGATAAAATAGCTTTTGTACTCCTAAGAGTGAAGACTAAGCCTTTGTTTTAATTCCAGTGTGCTGGTGTGTATTTTGGGAGCTTTAATTGAAATGTAAACTCTCTGAAATGTCACCAGTCTGTAGTTGGTTGTGCAGTAGAAAGGGAGCAGAAACTTACTTATGCTCAGGCTTCTCAATATTCAGCATCTCTGGGGAGTGAGAGCTTATCCAAAGATGATCAATATTTCTGGATGTAGTTTATACCTATTCATTGCATGCTACCCATAAAATCTTATTTCCTTTGCCTTTTGAATATTATCCAGTTGGCATGTTCTTTATTTATTCCAGGAATTTGTTCCCATTTCCTGTTTTGATTCCAGTACCACAATGCGTGTCACTTTACAAAACGGATTAAATAGTGAGAAGTGTCAGATAAGGTGGTTGATTTGACTTTGACATTTATTTCCACATGGAATTTGGGGCATCCAGCTGAGATGTGCCAGTGTTCAGCTCCTGCTGGGTAGATAGGAAAAGTCTGGGGTTCTTGCTGTCTTCTTTCCTTAATGACCTGGGAAAAGATTCAACAGCTCTTTCTATAAAATCATGATAGGAGGAGGAGCACTCCTATTCCATGCTGAGTCCCTGGATGAAATCTCTTAATCTGGTGGCTTTAACTTGCTACTTTAGCTAAAGAAAAGTTTATACAGACACTGAAAGGTCTTGGGGGAGAATGTTTCTTGTGTGTGCACAGGAATTGTAAGGTTAGAACAAGGGAAAATGTTTACTCTTATCAGGATCTTTGAAATGATCACATTTGTCATAAATTCTAATCAGCCATTATAAACATGTGATTCAGCAAAACTTTTAAGTGCTGTGACTCTCTGTTCTTTGTAAATGGTTTCTTCGAATTTTTCCATACCAATTAGTTTCACGTCCTTTCTAGTAATTTCTAGCATAGGAAAGACAACACATGATTCTGCTTTTCCTAAGGTAGAAAAGGGTACTTTAAAATTTTTTTCCCAATATGTGCTATTTCTCAGTGTGAGAACACTTTCCAGAGTCTTTGAAGTCTTTGGAAAAGTCGTTTAAGGTTGTCAAGTGCAACCATTGCCCCAGCATTGCCAAGGCCACCACTAAACCATGTTCCCTGGTTCTACATCTATATGGCTTTTAAATACTTCTCCAGGCAGCCTGTGCCAGAGCTGGACAACCCTTCCTGTGATTTTTTTCCTGATACCCAGTCTTAACTTGAGGCCATTTCGTCTTGTCTTGTATTTTATTACTTGGGAGTGACAACCTCTCTAGCACCCACCCCATCTCTGCCCCTGCTGTCAGGGAGTTGTGCAGAGCCACAAGGTTCCCCCTGAGCCTCCTTTTGTTCAGGCTGAACCCCTTTCCCAGCCTCCTCAGCCCCTCCTGGTGCTCCAGACCCTTCCCCACCTCTGTTCCCTTCCCTGGACACGCTCCAGCACCTCAGTGACTTCCTTGTTGTGAGGGGTCAAAAACTGAACACAGAATTCAAGGTTTCTTCTTCCTGTTTGAGCCATAGAGTACAAGGCCCCATTCTGATGCTCTCTTTTCCCCATTCTGTTCCCTCCCACTCCTATTAGGTGTGTCCTGTGTTCTCTGATTTCTGTTTTTCTCCATGTCACACCTGTGTGCATATAGCCTGTCTCTCTTCAGCCTGTTATTCCTGACGAGATATTCCTCAGCCAGTTATTCCTCAGGAGATCTTGAATCTCATGGCTGGCTGGGCCTTTTTATTATCCCCTGAACAGCAAACATCTGTGGGGTGATGAGCAACCTCCTCTCCTAGTTCCTGCTTCTTCCTGTTGCCTACAGACCAAAGGAGCTGCTGCACAAACTGCACGATGGGCACATCTGGGACCCGAAAGCCTTTAATACCCTGCTTTTCTTTTCCCAGTTCAGTGTTCTACTTGTCCACCTTGTAGGAATGGAGAATTTATATGGGCTTATCTGAGATTTTGGAGGAATGTAAAAGCTGTATCATACCAGGTAGAAATAGAATAAAATGTTTGAAAAAAAGAATTACCCCGTTTCAGAGGGCACACTGGTGTTCTGAACATTAATGATCCAGAGAATGAGCTTCCATAGCTCAGTCCAGTTGAGTGGATGTATTGTGGATTCTTTCTTTGCAGGCCTAATGTCTGATCCAAACAAAATCCAATAGCTACTGTCTGTCGTGCTGGGCTGTCGGATCAGCTCACACCATTCAGCAGAATTAAAGCTTCCATCCATTCCATCTCCAAAAATCATTTAACAGTTTCTGGGATGCTTTTTTGTTTGGGTTTTTGGGATTTTTTTTTTTAATTTTTATTTATTTATTTTTTAATTACTACTCATTGTGCTGGTTATAAAGCTTTAACTTCCAAAGCCTTTTTACCCTGGGACAGATCTGCCAGGGCTGTGGCACAGAGCCAGCTGCTGGGCTGGTACAGACTGGCTGCATTTCCAGCTGACGTCAATTTACCTTCCGGTTATCACATCGAGTTGGCTTTTTGCTCTGGCATTGCATCTTCAAATAGCTCCTGTGCTTTCCAAAGGACTGACGCAGGCATTTTGGATTCCATATCGAATTTCAAGCACCAGTTTGATTGTGTCTTTCAGCCCAGACACCTCCATACCCTGCTTTTATTTGATTTGTGTCTTGATTAATAGCAAGGGCAATAGATGTGATTGGCTGCAGCCATTGAATGCTTTAAGGCTTCTTAGAACTTTAGGGAATCAATTTTTGCCTGTTTCCCCTCTTTTCAGGGCAGCTGTTAAATTTGGGAAGGACCAGGCTGAATAGTTTTATGCCCAACTTCATGCAATAGTTCTGGAGACTGGCCTGTATGGCTTCATGTTTTATGGATGGAGATCTGGGTGGTGTTATATACCATTACAAGCAGAATTTCCCCTTGTGGTGAGGCTTGCTTGCTTTGTAATAGAAGTAATTCTTTCTAACTTACTTAGGCCAGTCTGTTCAGCTGTTTGCAGTTGGATGCCAAGGAAAACAAACAGACTGTTCTTGAAACTTACTTTGGCGTTAGTAACCAATTTTGTTTAAAGTAGCATGAATGATTGATAGTAGGACCATACCCCAAGATTTTCATTCTGTTACTGTGAATTCTAGGGATGCTAAGAGGGCTATATTTTTATTTCCCTTTTTTATTACTCTGAAATGAAATAGATGCCTGCAAGTAACAGGTACTGCATGAGTGTTTGGTTCAGTAGCCACAGGCTGTGTGCCAACAATTTCTCTGCCCACAAATGCAGATCCAGTTCTCTTGAACTGTGATTTCTGCTTGACATCACTTAAACCTTCTCAGTCAGTTCAGTGTTCCCAAATCAGTGGATCTTTTTTACTGGCCGTGGGTTAATAACCCTGACATTGTAGGAAAAGGAGGGTAAGTCCCTAGAAAATGGGAACATTTTCCTGTAATTTAACAGATTAAAAGTTTTATAAAAGCCTCATTTGCTGGTGTAAATTTTGTGTCGCCATGGCTGTTCTTCTCTGTCACACAGATGTGAATTTGGTGGTAGATTACAACAAGAGGCTTTTAAAGATAAAAGGATGGTCAAAATAAATATCAAATTGAATTCCAGATTTTGTACTTAGAGAAAAACAGATGCTGTTAAAGCACAGAAACATCAGCAGTTCATGTACAAAAGCTAAAGATGTTCCTTGAACACTGCAGTAATCATACCCAGAACTTTGCTGCTGTTAAGTGGGCTGCAGTAGAAATCAAGATGACACAAAAAACATGCAGTGCTTTCCAAGTATGGGAGAGCAGGGTGATTTTGTACATGGAGATTCAACAACTGATGAAGCTCAGTCCCATTATTGTTGTAAAACAGATACAAAGCACAAGGAAAACTCACAGCATGTTTTTCTTGGAGCATGGTAGGAGAAAGAGCAAGGACCTGGAGGCCAATCTGAGGCCTGACTTGCTTGTAGACTGAGGCTCGAGGCCCCTGTTCAAGGCTGCTTCATACTTTCCATTCTTAAGACCTTGTCTTTAATAAATTTGACAGATAAAGCCAGCAGGGCCCAAAAGTATTGTTTGAATCTGCATTAGACCGATATTTCTGGGAAAACAAAAGCCCAAATGGGAAAAATAATTCTAGGAAAGAGCTAAGAAAAGCCTGTTTCTCTCCCTTGTGTTGTCCTGCTGTGATTCTTTGTAAAGCCTCGGAGCTGAGTACTGCAGGAGCAGAGGCTTTGGAGCCAAGGAGCCTTTACAAAAACGGAGTTCAGCCTTCCCAATTTCAGTGACAGCTCCATCCTCAAAGGGTTGGAGCCTCTTTTTCTCTTTGAGCCTTTGCTCCCTCTTTGCTGGGAGTCACCAGCCCCAGAGAACTGGTCAAAGCTGGGGAACTGGTTTATGCTGTGATCTGAGCACTCACAGGCATTACAGAGGAGGAGGAGGAGGAACTGTGTGTGATTCATACAACCTGCCAGGTGCCCCAAACGAGAGTTACTCATTCCCCCTCAATCATTTTGTTTGTGCAAAGGCAGAAGTGTGCAGCAAATACATAAAAATAGCATAGTATAACCTTTCATTAGTTACCCAGATCTGTTTATCTCCAAGGAACCCCTGCCTCTGTTCAGAACGTTGGTTGGATCTCCGAGAGAGAAGTTAATTGTATAACAAAGGGAACTGCTGTCTTTTGAGTGGAGGCTTAATTTGGAATGGTTGAAGCCAGTGAGCCAGAGGGATTGTCAGAAGAAAATGGGTGGTGGTGTGATTAAAGCAGTTGGATGCTTCTATGGGATAATTGAATTCTGCTCTTGCCTCCATAACAGAGATGCTGTGTGATATTAAGCAAATTGTTTTTCCTAGATGGTCATTAATTGGGTGTTTCATTCTGGTGCTTGATGGGAGAGATCTGAGGTGTGATTTGCTTGAGGGCTTTGCTTTTTCTGTGTTGCATAACACTACATATTTTGAAAGATCAGACACTGTTAGTTTCAAATAGACCCAAAATTAATCAGAGTTTGAAGTGCCATCTGTTAGAATAACAATTAATGTAAGAAAACCAATGAATAAATTAATTCCTTCTTTAGAGCAGTGCTTGAACTTTGTGAAGAAAATAGTACATTGGATATCTGCTGGGAATGGTATGTAGGAGACCTGGTATTGAGTGAGCAGTGTCCTACACTTTGGGAAAAAAATTAGGGATCCTTTGGGAGAATATTGTAGGGTTTGGGATTGTAATACAAATGCAGCATGAAGCAGCTTAGGCTCAGCACTGTTCTTAACTGATGTTCTTAACTCACATGCTTGACTTTTCCATCAGAAACTGCTTTTCAAGTGTGAGCTGATACACAAATCTAATTTCAAGCCAAACAAACAACAGCTCTCAAGGTTAACTGAAATGCAGTGCCATCAGTGGAGAAGGAAACAAGATCCTCCTTCCCCACAAAGCTGCAAAGAAACTCGTAGCCATGAAAATCCATCATGCCTGGTGCAGATGAGGCTGGAATACTTGGCAGAGGCCATTTTCAGCAGTGTTTTGGTCTCAGGTCAGCGAGCTGCTGGCTGAACCTTGCTCAGCTGGCTTCTTAGTTGGGCACCTGAGCCCCAGTGTGGCATTGTGCTCCCAGCAGGGCGTTGCTGCAGAGCCCCTGGAAGCACGTGGCATCTGCTTTGTCCCAGCTTGGTGTGCCCCCAAGCAGCTGGCAGCAGGCCTGTGAGGCAACTGTGTGACAGGGAAGATGGCCAGAGCGTGGCATTTGCTCTCAGAAGCCGCACGGATTTAGCCACGGGTTTTATTGGAACTTTTGGAGCTATTTATGCTGGGCAGCTGTTTAAGTGTGGTGCTGCTGGGAAGCCAAGCTGCTCTCACAAACGAGGCTCATGGTGGAATCCCATGTGTGGCATTGCAGTGGTTTTGTGTAACCAGGCCTTACACTCAGGAGGGCACTTTACACCCCCTTCCCACTCATCTCCAGTTTGTCAGTCCTGTATCTTTCTCACCATATCCTCCCCAAAGGATGCAGACTTACCCTAGAACACTACAATCCTTATTTTAGCTTGTTTTTCCCCTTGATGTCACATTGAAACTGATCTTACTGAAGTGTTTTTTTGTAGCTTCTTGCATTTGGTCATAGACCTACTTCTTGTAGCAGCCTTTTGCATCTGTGTCTTCTGGCAGTTTTGTGCTTGGCCATTGTTCTGTGGAGGCTCTACAGCCCTGATTTCTTTGAGCTTTCTTTGTAGAACTTGTTTTTCAGAACATTTAATTTTTTTTCTAGTGCTTTCCTCATGTGTTGCTAACTGATACAGGGCATCCCAAAATGGGCACTTTATTGTAGAGGAGACTTTAAAACCTTGATAACAGCAACAGTGTTTTATTTAAAGATTCTGCTTCTTTTCAGTTTTATAATAAAGTGATACTGATCTGTTGTAGCTCCTAAGTGCATTTTCACAAGGCCTCTGCACCTGTTCTGTATTGCTGATTTTTCCTGTTTATGTTGATTTGCACTTGGCCCTGGTGAAATGCACCTTAATCCATCATTATAATTTGGATTAAGTGGAAAAACAGTTGGAAGGCTGTCTGTTCCATGCTGGCAAGTCAGCCTGAGTGTGCTGTAAGGTCTGGTGATCCTGCCCTGTTCTGCCAAGCAGGTTATCACTGAAAACCCAGGGTGATGCTGACCCTGGGGCACAGATGAATCAGTCCTGATTCAAGGCTCCATTTTGATGTCAAACCATTGACGGCCACCCACAGTAAAGTTATTTGACCTGTTTGCCTTTCGCTGTTGGCTTAATCTAAGTGATGCCTTGACAACATGCCTTAAACATCATATAAAAGTGTTAGAATTCCTATGAAAGTCAGAATGGACAAGGTCTATTGCCAAGTCTTATCCCTAGGGCCTTCTGCCTCATAGGAGAAATGAGATTGATGTGCTACAACTTGTTGTTGCCAAATTCACGTTGGCTGCTACTCATCACCTTCTCCACTCCTACATGCCTACAAATTGTCTGTGTTCCCATTTTTTTCTTGAAATTGAAATTAAACTGATGGGTATGTAATGCCTGGCTCTTCTTTCCACTCCTTCCCTGAACATATTTGCTTCACTTCTGTTTTTTTCCTTCCCTTCATTTCCTTTGGGCTGTGTGCTGAAAAGACACACAGGCAGGAGACACAAGATTCCAAGGCTTCAAGGAATCAACTCTTTCTTTGCAGGAGCATGACAAAGCACTGAACTTTGCTTTTCCTTGGGTAACTGGAAACAGCAGTCAGGGGCAGAGGAAGACACCGTGGTCACTATCTATCAGTGAGAGATGAAGGGAGAATAAAACCATGAATGCGTTAATTAAAATGCTTTTATTCATGGTCTTGATGTTCCCAAACAAAGACTTTTAATTTTTAGTTAAGAAGATATTGCCTTAAATTTGTGATAAGAGATCTCTGGCAGTTCAGAAGGGTTGCTGTTGTTAAAATCATAGAATAGTTTGTATTGGATGGTACCTTAAGGATCATTGAGTTCCAAACCCCCTGCCATGGGTAGGGATGCCACCCATTAGATCAGGTTGCTCAGTCCAGTCTGGCCTTGAACACTGCCAGGGTTGGGGCATCCACAGCTCCTCTGGGCAGAGCTTTCTCTGTGTTCAAGAAGTTCACACTCACTCCAGCAGTTACCCTGTTTTTGTGCAATCTAATCCCTGGCTGCTGAGCCTGTACCACATTAATCCCTGGGAATGTTATTGTGTGGAAGGGACTCTACCTTCTGCCAAAGAGGCAAAAAATTTTATATAAAAACCCGAGATTTTTAGAGCTCTCAGTCAAATACCTTTCATTGCATCAACACTGCTCTAATTCTAGGAAAAACCATCTAACTTGTGCCAGGGTGACAAATTGTAATGCTCATGTGGAAGTGCCTGCTGCTGTTATTCATGTGTATGGCACAGGAGTTAAGAGGATTGTGTAGAGAAAACACAGCAACTGTAAAGCTACTTGTACTTCTGTGAATCCTTTGGAGGTTTTGCCCGTGTGGTTAATAACACTTTTTTCTTTCTTTGTCCCTTTACCTCCTCTTCTGTAGTTTCAGCTTCTTGCCTCAGCATTATTTAAGTCTGGCTCGGATTTCACGACTCTTGGTGAGTATTGTGTGTCAGAGGAATTACATGATGTTCCCTTTGATAATTACTCTTAGTTTCTACATCCATGTTATAGTTCCTATCAACGTTGCAGGCTCTTTTCAATATGCAAAGTGCCACTACCCAGACATTTGAGAGGTTATTTATAATGACCAGTGTCCAATGCCTCAAACCCATATTTAAAACATCTGTCAACATCAGTGGTTTTAAACCAATGCCTCCCAGGATCATTTTGTGTCTCTTATTACATCTGATCCTTCGCTGTTACCCAAGTAAACAGAAGCTTTGGTCAGAATAAAGCACCTCCTGTCATGTCACTTTGGAATCTCACAGCATGGCTACGGCTCTGTTTGCTGTGATAACTGCAATTCCTGGAGTAGTTTGGTTCGCTCTGTTCTCTGCAGAACGAGTTCTTTGGGCAGAGTGTCAAGAGCGGAGAAAACAGTGGCGTGAAGGGCTGGAAACAGGAGGGCTGAGCCAAAGCCATGATTTGTTTCGCTGCTCTGTCCAGTTAACTCTTTTAGAGATCTCAGAGACTCATCCTGGGCAAGCTGTAGGAAAGCTACAGGCAGAAATTGCATCCTTGTACTTCTAGGGTGTCCTCAAGTCACTGAGCTCTTGGTAAGAGATTGGATGACTTCAGTTTTTGATAGAGGTATAATTCCCAATCTGAGAAATTGAGGGAAGGTTAAAGCCCACTGCAGTTCTGCCCTGCTGGATGAGGAAGCTCTGCTGAATTCCTGTGGTTTGGAAGACATCAAGTTGACCCTGTAAGATCAACTTTTTTTAAAGAAAGAAAACCCAAGTTTCAAAAAAGTTGGATTTTCCATAGACTCATAGAATGGCTTGGGCTGGAAGGGACCTTCAAAAATCATCACGTTCCAACCCTATCTGCCATGGGCAGGGACACCTTTCACTCTCCCAAGTTGCTCCAAGCCCCATCCAGCCTGGCATTGAACACTTCAGGTACGGGACATCCGCAGCTTCCCCGGGGCAGCCTGTGTTTCACCACCCTCAAAACTTTTCCCTAGTTTTAAACGTTTTAAAAGATGAGTTAGTGCTTGACTCATTACAATACTTTATCCAGAGTCTGGTTTACAGTTAGGAGGATATGTACATCAAGAGGTGCTTTGAAAATAAAAACCCCAGCCCTCCTTGATTTGATTAACTTGGTTGACTTTGATTAACTGAAGAGTGAGTTCACTGAATTAAAAAGCATTCCTTTGAGATAGCAGCAATGGAAGTAATCCAAGGTAGAGATCGTTTGTGCCTGCCCTATTATTCTTGCAGATGGTTTTAGTGTAGGATTTGGATAAACAATGCAAACCAAACCCTCCCACACTGGGAGGCAGCACTCCAGAAACCGCTTTGCAAAGCTCCAGTGTGCCAAGATGCAGCCAGGTGCAAGTCCAGTGACTGACTCTGAGTTGGGACTTCTACTGTCAGGTAGCTTATCTCAAGGAAAACTCCAAGCAATCCAAGGAGCAGTTCTGGTTACGGCAGTGAAGATAATGAAGAAAGCCCGAGGACAGAAGAAATGAGGCACCAAATAAAAATAGCATGGATTTTGTTTTCTGGGACATCAGAGCAGTCCCCTGAGAACTCCTGCTTCCCCCGTTTCTTCAGGGCTGTCAGTGAGCTTGACAGGCATTTGTTTATTACTTTTTATGGCATTTTGATGGCAGTGATGGCTTGGGGTGACATAATCTCTGTATATGTGCTCACAATAGTGGGACACAGAGCTGGCAGCCTTATTAGTGGAGGCAGAGGGAGCTGTTAACATTTATCCCAAATGAACAATTCCACAGCTAAACTGAGTGTTTGGGATTGGGAGGAGTGACTTACTTTGCCCTTTCCTTCCTCCCCCAGGATTTTCAGACGTTGACCACACGTATGCCCAGAGAACTCAGCTGTTTGACACTTTAGTCAACTTCTTCCCAGACAACATGACCCCTCCTAAAGGCAACCTGGTGGACCTCATCACGCTGTAACGGAGCAATCACTGGACACCTGGAAGAGGGGAAAAGCATCCATTTCAGTATTTTAATTTTTTTACTGCATTGATTGACTGCTGGGATGAAGTTAATATAGTAACCCCTAGGTGTTTGAAAGGGGTTTTATACTTGTATGGTGAATCCCTGGAGCTTTTCCCTTGGAGTAGGTTAATAAAACGTAACTGACGTACTTCTGACTAAATATATATATTTTTTCTGACTTTGGATTTTGAGTTAGCAAATGTAAGATGAAAAGGTAGGGGAAAAAGAAATAAAACCCGGTCATGCAGTGATCTTTTTGCCTATGGGGGAAGATTTGAGATTTGTGAGTTGTCTGGGATTAAAGGTGATGGGTTTTATTTTGCATTTCCTGAGGAAGAGCGGGAAGAGGTTTTCCTTTCCTCATTTGTAGCTAGTCATGATGTATTGCTTTATCCTACAACTCCATCCTCAGCAGCTGAATAACTTGGTGGCAGGACACTGGCACATGTTGAGATGATGTCATTTATGTCCTGAGTCTTGTACTCACGGTGTGTTGCGGGAAGGCGAGCGTGTGTTCCAAACTGTCTCCCCTTCCAAGAGTTGTGCTGACAGTCGTGTCTGATTGCTTCTGAGACTCCATCTAAACTGACTACCTACATCCCTATCTCCTGTTCTCTGGAGCCTTCCACTTAAACCTGGCAGGCAAGAGGGAACCTCAGAGATGCAGCTGGAAAACAGGAGTGCGGTCGCCACCTGCACGGATCCCTTTTCAGGGATTGATATCTTTGCTGCTGTGCTCATCCACTGAGAAACCCTGTGGGTCCTCAACGAGCCTGGCAGAACTGGGTCTTCCACCACACACACCCCCAACCTCTGCAACTTGACCTCAGGTTGGGTGTAGGATTTCTGAAGCAGGTTGTCTTCGTTTCCATGTGCTTCTGTGTGCGTTTGTCCATGTGTACGTGTACAGGGTGTTGCTCCCAACAGCTTCTCTCCTTCCCGTGTAGTGCAGCTCCCTTGTCAATGCATTTTAGACCTAGATCTAAGGGAGGCCTTCTTAGCATAAATCTCTGAAAATGAGCTGATGCATATGTATAGAAAATGTATTCTTCCTTCTTTATAAACACTGTAAGGGCTTGGTGCTGCACTGTGAGGTGGAATGAAGGACATGCACACCCAGCATTAGAAAACACCGTATTCGGTGTCTGTGAGCATTCAGTACACACTGGCAGATGTAAATATTTATATGAAACTGCAAAACTTTCTGTCCAGCAGTGTTCATGCCAGTTGGGTATCGTTGCTGCACCCACTGTGGCTCCTGTTGAACTTGGTGGAAGTCCTGTGTGTGCAAAGATGATTTGGACTCTTGAAATAAAAGAGTTAGTCAAGTGTCTTTTTCAGAGCTCGAGTGTCTGCTTGCTTTGATTGTATTGCCTCTTTATCATGTTCTTTGTGTGGCTTTTGTAGTCCTGGTGCATTAGAAATAAATTTCAAAACCTCATACTGGTGTTTAATCACTTAGAAAGGAACAGTATGTCAGAGGCCAGGCTTGTCTTCAGGGAGGACTGTACAAGTGAAGTGTTTTTAACCTGTCACTTGAGACTGTTCAGACACTCTGCACTTCAGTGGATGGCAAATCAGATGTCTGCGGAATAATCCACTCGATGTGGGAAATGAAATCTGATGAAATTGTTTCTTTGGCATGTGGCAAGTTTTTTTCCTATTGACATGGAAAGTTTTACATCACTGCTGGGCTTTGTGGTGTGCTACCTGTGCTGAGGCTCTGTTAACTGCTGTTGAGTTTATATAGTACAAATGTAGATACTGGGGGAATATTCCAGCTGAGCTGCTGCTTCCATTGAGATCGAAATGAGCACTTTTAATGCAACCAGCCAAAATTCTGCAACCTTTTAGTACCTAAATTTAGTGCTGCTGTGCTCCTTTATCACTTGTTCTCATTGCTAGTGTGTCCTCAGCTTCAGTCAGATGGTTAAATGCTCTTTGGGACGGTTCTCTCATTAACCAAGCTCTTCATAAACCGTTGTGTGTCCAGCTTGGATGGCTAAAAGAACCCAAAAGATTCACCTTGGTGGAGAAGCCCTGGTGTGCAGGCAAGGGAAGTTCAGGAACGTCCAGAGCTGTGAATGGTGTTGCTGGTGAGCAGTGCCTCGTGTCAGGTCTGATTGGTGTGACAGGAATTCGATCCAAACTCATTGTCCTCGGCACGGGGGGCACCCGGCAGCCTCGGCTCCGTGTTGGGAAGCGTTGTGCAAATCAATTTGTTGGAGCGAGGGGAACGTTGCTTCTGCAGGACTGACAGTCCCAGCTAACGAGAGCACTTCAGGATGATCAAATATTGACCTGCCTTTGTCCCGAGCAGATCGATGCTGCTCGCACCAGCACAGTTCATGGATTACAGCTGGTGATTATCCAGCAGAAACTTTGCTCAGCTCTGCAGGATTTGTTGAGCAGCAGAGGCACCATGTGGCCAGAGAGGTTAATCCAAAGGGAAAGCTTTTTGTGGCTTTGCCAAGGGTCTTTCCTTCTTTTTGTCCTTAAGGCTAGGAGTCAAAAGTTCTCTTTGCATTGGTGTATGCTAAGTTACCTGCTTTAAATTTCTAGCCAGAAATTCTGATGGTAAAGTGTGAATTTCCTTTTAAAATCAGCCACTTGTTGTCAGGCAGTGACACAGGTAGTTTGAATTTCATTGCATGCCGATCTTTAAAGACACTGGTGATATTCCAGGAAAGCTTCTGATGTGCTCATTACAGAAAGCCCAAAATACAAACAGTAAAAAAACCCACTGGATCTGAAAACAGCCACCTGAAAACATTTCACAGCCCAGTGCATGCAATGTTTCAAATATCCAAGCTGTGCGTGAGAAGTCTTGGAGAACCTCACCATCGTTGCTTGTAGGCTGTGTCTCAGGCTGCTCTTTAGCTTAGACAAGACAAACATACTCTATCTGCCTTTACTTTAGATTATAAGGTGACTTTGTGTATGATCTTGACACCACATAATCTTTGCACTACAGTGATTCGTTTTATATGTAAATTCTATGTTAACTTGTAAGTAAGGTATTACCAAGGAAAGCATCGTTCCTTGTCAGAGAGGGACTCATTCATCATGTTTTGGGTCTTCAAAGCCAAAGTTACAAGGTTCTGGTATGTCTTTTAAAGCTAGAGGAAGTCAGGGTGGGGTAAACTTGATACAGACATCCAGACTTCATTGTTGCTTTAGATTTATTTATTTTAAATACCCTCTGAAATCCCTGTGTTTGATTCTTCACTGACTCTGACCTTTCAGTGGATCATCTCCTTGGAAAACTAAAAATTACTGTTTATGTTGTTCCAGTTAAGTGACACATTTTCTTAGAGAAATAAAGCCCTTCAGAATTAATTTTTTTGGTCACTTATATTAGGTAGAATTAAGTGAGTTTGTTAATGTTTGTCTTACACCACCCCTCATAGTAGTCACAAGGTGGAAGTTGTTAAGAGTTCTCCCAGAATGACTTTTCCAAGCATGTTCTGCTCTTGCAGTGTGACTCAAAATGTTGTCATAAGGCACAAGGACTTTGTTACATGTTGTTAAATGAGATTATAACCACTTTAGCCACCTTTTTGCCTCTTTTCTTTTGAGAATCCCATTAGTTAGTATTGGTCCTGGGAAGGCCTGAAGGGTGATGCAAAATGTTAATTGAAATTAATCGTAGTTGTTATCTTCTGGATCTTTTAAAGATATTTGTGATGTGTTTATTCTTAAAATCTCTTCCTGAGCATAATGAGGAAGGAGAACTTTGTCTTGGAAAAGTTCAGTTTGCCTTTTCCCTGGGTGGCATCTTGCATGAGTAGTTAAGGTACTTGTACCTGACTGTGTAAATAAATCTCTGGAATTTGGTTTTTGTTTGCCTGGAATTGCTCTGGGTGTACACAGGTACACGTTGGCTCAGGGATCAGACTGGAGCTTCCTGCAAGAATTCTTCAGTTAGCAAAATCTTATTTGGGAAAATGAGTCTGGGAACACTCAGTTGGAAAAGCTTTTCTAAGGTATTGTCTTGTGCAGTGGCAACTGGAGTGAAATTAGAAATTTTCCTAGAAAATTTTTCTTTTGTTGTGGAGCAACAAAGTTAAATAAAATTGTTGACACTGTTTGGTCATTGATTATAATTACCCAGCCTAAAAATTGAATTATTTAATGATTACAGTTTAAAGATTGAGGAGTCAGTAAGCAAATTAACTGGACCCACCTATTTGCAGGAGGATGGCAGAGGTGTGGGGCTGGTGGCCAGGGATTGCCACAGCTCATCTGTGTGTTTCATTAATTGGCAGCCACGAGTGTCCAGGGCTCCATGAGCTGTTCCTTCTTCCAGAAGAAACTCCTTCCAAAGCCAAGTAATGACTCTGGAAGAGTGTTTTCCATAGGGCTTTGTGGAACAGCTGTTTGCTGAACCATTTTCCTGATGTGTGCAGATTTTTACAAGGGAGTTTTCTCTGTCCCAAAATTTTGTGCTGACCTGGCCCCGCTGTGCCAATGTGCACTGGTGTGTGATGGATTCAGAGCAGAGTCCTGAGGAATGCTTCAAACTTGTTTGCTGCTCTTACTGTGAGAAAGATGAGCATTAAAGCTGCTAGTGTCAAATGCAGGAGGGTGGTAGGTAGCTGTAACACAAATACTATCAGCTCTCTTGCTGCCTCCTGCATTTCAGAATCGAGAAATAAATACTTTTGTAGAGCATGTTGAGTGAACTTCAAGTTTGAATACCTTATGTACAGCCTCCATCTCTGTACAGGCAGTAATTCTGCTGATGTAATGCTGTGCCACTTCTGGGGAAAATGGCAAAAATACATTTCCATTTGGTCCCGTTGTTCTCAAAAGTGGAAAAATGTCTTGTGAAACCTTTGAGTCCCCATGTATGCTTTGAATTTTAGCTTATTAGTTGGCTCAGAGTTAAGGAATGTTTGGCTATTGTCAAGTGAAGTCCTGACAGTAAAAGCAGTTCATGTATGTCTCTGGAAGTGCTTGTGTTGTTTTATAGCTGTACTTACTACAGAAACAGAGGTGGACCCAGTTGAAAAATTAAAATTATTGGTGTTTTGATTTAGGGAGAAGATTATAGAAACTCTGAGCTTGGCCTATTTTAATACGTACATGTGTTAATTTGGAGATGGGTCTTATTTTGTGAGAGGAGAGTTTCAGAACAACTATGTGACTTGTTCTTGCTATAGATTACTTGTAGTGTATAAGCTGTAAATACTGTTGAAATGTAAATGTGCTGTCAGAAGCTTGTTAGTGTATCTAAATGCCTGTGGGAATGAGAGACCCGATCATACCCTGTCTTGGAAAAGGTTATACTGGAGATTATTCAAGTTGTTGTAATGGCTTATAGGCAAAATCCCTCTTTTACTGAAAGCTTCTAGTATAATGAAAAGCTGGAGTGGAGAGTAGGTGAACTGTACTGGAACCAGGATAAAAGTCCATGGCTCAGTGCTTAGATAAATTGACTCCAAATGCTTTTGTCCGTAGCAGTGGATCCAAATGCATTTTTGGAGTGGAAGCCAGTTAATGACCTGCTTATTGCTGCTGGAGAGTCCTACAGGAGAGCCTCACAGGGATGCCAGCAGGTGTCCCTTCAGCATTCCAGGCAGAGGTCACAGAGCTGGCTGGAGTTTCAGATTATCCACGTGGGCTTTGGTTAGAGCTGTAAACCTCCGAGGAGGATGTGGTGGCTGCGTGGGGTGTGTGTAATTCCAGCTGTGTGTGGCTGAAGTGTGGAGCTCTCTGCAGGGCAGCACCTTCCCCAGCACAGATGCTGAGGTTAACACATTGCTGCTGTCTGCTTTGCTTTCATGGACTCAGTTTGATAAGGATGAACTCCAGATATTGCTGTGACCCAAATTCCGTGCTCTGCTTCCAATGGAGCTGCTGTCAGTGCATCACCTTGGTACCCTGAAATCTCAATTTGTACTTGGTGCAGACACAGCTCCACATTGCCTTGGCTTCCAGCTGTTTGCTCTAAGTCAGCACAGCTTTTACTGATGACCTGGAGAGTGTGAGTGCTGTCAGAACTCACTCAACTGTTCAGCTCCAGTGTGGAATTGTAGTTCATTCCTGGAAACAGGGATGTGAGTGAACAGCTCAAAACTGGCTCAGTCAGGTTAGATTTTTGGGTTTGTTACTAATTTGAAAAGTCTTATCATTAGCAGATGTGATGGTTGAAGCATGACACCTTGGTTATTCCCCCATTTATTCTGAATTTTCTTTCCCTGTGTGGCTGTTCACTGCTTTTAAAATGCTTCAGACTTGACTGAGTTTAATGGGCTCCTATGGAGGAATTAAAGGTTAGAGCTGCATAGTGGTTATTGAGGCATCAGTTTCTCCAGATCATACTCCAGTTGCTTCCTTTGCAAAACTCCTTCCTGCTGCCTCTGAAACAGTTGGGAAGGATCCTTGTGATTTACATTGTTCTTTCCAGGGCTGTTTCTCATCCTGGGTGAGGACAGGGAAGATTTCCCACTGCAGCACACATTTATTGATTTGTGCCCTTCCATGGCATCATATTCAGTGCTGTGATGCTCCTGCCCTTCCATCTCAGGGTTTATTTTGTATGGTCCCAAGCAGAAAAAGGTGATGATACCAACTCTCAAGTTGTCCTAGGTTCCTGCACCTTCTCTAATCATCCCAAAACTTTTACAGGTATTGGGGTGTTTGGGTTATATCTGCAGTGTAGCAGGGCAGAGGGAGTGAGAAGAGAAATAGTTTTGGGGTTAATTACAGGGATGCCCAATGTGAGTAGGTGTGTAAGGTCTGTCTTTGTGGAATGGCTTTGAAGAACTCTCCTAACAGTAGCTTTGCTGTTCAGAGCTGATTTTACCATGTGAGCTGGATTCTCTGGCTCTTTTTCAGAGAGAAGTGATATACAATATCAGGGTCTTCTAGTCCTGGAGCTTCACCTTGAGCTTTGGCCTCTCTCCACCCAAAAAGTACCAGAGAGAATAATAAAAATGTTATTCTCTCCACACCAATTTCGAGGAAGCCAGTTGGGCTTAACCCTGCTCAAACAGGCTGGAGGTGGTGCAGCACCACTGGCTTTTGGATCAAGTCTGCCTGCCTTAAGGAATTGTTAAAACCTAAAAACGTTCTGAGCTTTCTGATGAAAGCTGCCAGTTCGATTAAAGGAGATTAGATACTTTTTAATTAATATGATGGTGGGAAGGCTTAGACCATAACAGAGGCTCCAGTGGTTGCAGTCACCTCCACATCCCAAATAGCAGTTGATTGGTTGGTTTTACTTCCCAGTGATAGGAAAATATACTTTAAATATCCTGATTTAGTAACCAAGGGATTCGATCAGTTACTCAGTGTTTCACTAAATAGAGAAGTGCTGCAGTGTGTGAACAGGGTCTGTTCATTTAAAAAAGCCACTTTGAGGTTGAAAAGTGTTTTGGTTTTGGTGGTTTTGACAAAAACTCAGCTCTTAAAAGGGGAAAATGGAGGAGAACTACTGTGCTGCTGACTTCTGTTCTCCTCCTGTCTACTGTGGTCATCAAACTAGCAAAGTTTGATGGGAATGCAAACTAGCAGGGGAGGGTGAATATTGCCTTCATCTTTCCCTCCTCATTCCTGTCCCCTCCTGTTGATGTTTTGATGTGCAAAGCACTCTTCACTTCAGAAGCTGCTGTGTGGGGTAGTGGAAAGGAAAACAAACCCCTCATTATTTGTAGCTGTTGCCATTTGCTAAAGCTGTATTTTCTGCTGTGTCTTCCAGCACTCCCTCCTCCACAGCAGGAAATGAGGAGGTGCTGGGGGGACCGTAAGCCAGAGAAAAGAGCTTAATTCTACAAACAAATGTTTTCATGGCAATCTTGCAAATTGGAGGCCCCAAACCACACAGAGCACTTTGCTGAGGGACAGAAATTTAAAGTCTGTGGGCTCATTCCCAGTTAGTTGGAGGTGGCAATTCCCATCCTTGTGGGGGTGTTGTACATGTTGTGCATTCAGATGCTGAGATGCAGCGTGTCTCATTGTGGGAGTATCGAGCCTTGTTAAATGCTTACCCTTTGAAACTGCTGCAGTTGCCCCTGTGAGGGGAGTTGGTGATGTAGACAGGATCTGGGTAGCTTGGGGTCAAACACCAGTGAGCTGGCTGGGCACCATCCCTTGATTGGGGTGGGATTTTGAGCTGTTTGTTGAACTGTTGCCTCTGCTCTGATGGTATCACTGTAGTGTGTGATGGTTTGTTTGTCTGGACCTTCAGTGTTCATTATCTTGTCCTCTATGACCCAGTGTGGTCCCCAAAAGCTGTTTCTCCCTCAGTGCTGGAAGTGTGAGTGTCCACCCCCTGTCCACAGTTTGGCCTCTCTGTTCTGTTTTGGCACCCAGCTTGAAGTGCTTGCACCTCCCCAGCAATCTTGCAGGCTCTGGTGTCCATCTGGATTCCCTCTGGTGTCTGTCCTGCAGTTGTCTGGGACACCTGAGCACAGGAGAGCTGAGTTGAGAGGTGTGGACAGCCCTGGGCTGGAAAGAAGCATCTGTGGGGTGATGAAAGCTGTGAACTGCTCATGTGTTTTTATAGGCAAGTGAAATACTGACTGCTCCTGTGCTGAGCCCATGGTGGTTACAGGCATCTTCCCTGGACTCTGGTGATTCCCCTTCCCACCCTTTTCTGTATGGATGATCTTTGTTCAGCCTGGAGTGTTAATTTTCTTCCTTGGCATAAATCATCTTTGATGATTTCTGGGTTGGTGTGTGAGCCCCATGCTGTACATAAATGAATGAGTGACACGAGGAATATCTACAAATGTAGTTATGTTGTATGTAATGTACATAAGGAGAGAATGTATTTTGTTCATTTTTTTCTTAATAAAAATGTATATGCTAGCAAGGGTGTTGATTTAAGACCTGTTTGTTCTCACATTGCTTCATAGGGTAGAAAAATGCCTGTGAAGGTCTTTTACTGGAAATTGTGAAACTAGTGGTGCATTATGTCTGGCCCTGCTGCCTGATGTCACTGATAAGCTCAATCACTATCCCATAAATCCAGCATATTCCCAACATCCACAGGACATTTTTTTCTAGGGAAGAGCACAGAGTTAGAACATAGGCTGTGGAAAACTGCTGATTTTTAATATCTGGCTTCAACCAAATTCCATTTCTTTTTTTTCCTTTACATAAGCAGAAATTTAACCTGGAACAAAATGTTTTATTTTGGATGCTTGAAGGCCAATGGAGCCGCTGAACTGCCCACGCTGCTGCTGCCCCTCTGCTGCCCTTGGGTGATGCCTCTCCTGCTTTATGAGTGTGAGTTTTGATTCCCTCCTCCACACCCTGACGTGAGTGTGAGGAGGGGCTGCAGACCAGAGCGAGTTAGGATGAAATACAGAAATAAATAAGGGTGAAATGCAGAAATAAGAGTGAAATGCAGAAATAAGGATGAGTTGCCTTTCCCTCTGACAGCCTGAAGGCACCAAGAGCTCAAACAAGTGCTCAAGCTGTGGTGGAGTGCCCTGACATCACCCCAGCTTTCCACCCTCTGAGTCTTCTGATTTTCAAATTTAATATGTTTTCCACCACTGTAATACTTCCTTCTGCACAGGAAAAATACAGACTCTTCCATGGCTGGCTACCTTGAAGGTCTGGGTTGGTTTAGTTCCAGCTGCTCCAGTGTTTTCCCATGGAGCATCTCCAGAGCAGGAAGTTGTGGCCCTGGAACTTGTTCTCTGCCCTGCCCACCCCCTCCTCACTCATCCAAAGACACAAGCCTTTTACATAAGAATGTTTATTGACAGAAATACATGATGCTCTCAAAATATATTTGTAGGAAAATGCAAGAATAATCTCTTACAATCCAATTTCTCAGTAAATTCCAGTGTAAATCAGACTCCTGTCCCCATGAGAGATGCTGCTGCACACAGTATGTAAGAGCTCTGCTATATGTGCAAGGTAACAGGTAACCACCTGGGGAATTAGTTTTTCCTTCTCCAGTCCCTCATGGATTATGACTTGTGTGTCTTCTGTAGGCATCAGTCACAGTATCAACCTCATCAGCTGGGTCATGGCACTGTGAGCGGGAGATAAAATGCTCCTAAAGTATTTACACGTTTCCTCATGAATCTGAAAATAGAAAAGTCTCTTGCAAGGACATCTGAGCTGCTTGTAAAGCTCTCATCAAAAGGTAAGAGCAGGAATCTCTTTGTACAATGTGTGGGATAGTAAAGCTGTTTTGGGGGAGAGAAGAGGAGTGCAGGGAAGGGAGGAGGGGCAGGGAGGAAGGAAATGCCTTGGTAAATTTCTCTTTTTATTATTTTTGGTCTAACAATTATGGCTACAGTCTACAAAGGGAAGGGTTAAGGCCAAAGCTGCTCATTGCTGCATTTCCTACCTGAATTTTTTTTTTCCAAAAAAAGAATGCTCTCAACGTTAAAAAAAAAAAAAGTACTGTTTTCTTTTCCTGTGGAAATAGTTCTTTTAAATAGGGGAAGGAAAATCTACTATAAAATATTAGTGGTTTAAAAATATGGTGTCTGGAAAAATAAATAAATGTACAATTCCTATTCAAATATAAATCACTATAAGCACTTGCTGAGCAGTTAATGTCCTCACTGGTCTCTGCTCGGAAAGATTTTTAAGATTACTTGATCTCAAGCCTCTGTAGGGTTCTCTTGGAAAGTCTTTGGACCTGACTCATTAAAGCACTTTGGCATCTCTTTGCTGGGAAGGGGGAATCTTTAGGCACATGCCAAAGCCTGACTGCCTGGAGATGCCCTGCCAGGGGTGTCCTTGTGGCAACTCCAGCCCCTGTGGCCACAGCATCGCTGCTGCCCTGTGCTTTCACTGTGTTTGTTTTCTGGGGAGGACAGAAATGTGAGGTCATGGACCTGCTGCTTGTCTGTCAGGGCAGCTGGGAGGCCACAAAGCTCACAAGAGCAATTGTGGATGCGGAGGCCCCTTCTCTGAGACACGTGGCCACATTAAAGAGCTGAACTTGATGCTGCCAGAACAGGGACAAAGCCGTGGGATGAAGTTACCTGGGCAAGAGGTGTTTTTCTGCTTCATGTCAAATTTTAATCCCCTACCAGGCTGGCCTTTAGCTTTTTCTTTTTTTTTCTCTTTTTTTTCCATATTTTTAAGATTTTTAATTTTTTTTTAATATTTATTTTGTTATTTCCCCTCCCCTCCAAAATTACTTCCCCATAGTGCAGTGCACAGGTAAGTGAAGTGTGCGGAATACATTGCTAATGAGTAGCAGGAATATTTACATACAAAAATATAAAGGTTTGAACACTTCAGACTCTGCCCTTCGGTGCAGGACAGAAGGGGGAAGAGCCACTTGTGTCTTCTGTCAGCGCTTGTCCTGGGGCTGAGCAAAACACCCCCATCCCCTCCTTCCTGAGTATTCCCAACTCCACCAGGGTTTCTCCAAGCTTCCCATTTCTTGGCTCTGCTTTTCTCCTCCTTCAGGGCAGCTGTGGGAACAGATCCCAACTGGGTTGACTTCATGGCAGAGCCCGGAGGAAATCTCCCTGTTGTGCCTTGGTTTATGGCAAGCAGAGGAGAAGGGCCGTGTTTGGGCATCGCTCTTACCTGCAGCTCCTCTGGCTTGCAGAGGGTTTGGGGACAACACCATCCTCATGTTGGGAGAAGGACTCAGCCCAGTGACCTTCAGGTCCTCATGTCCTGGAGGATGGACCCCAGCAGGAAGATGTGCCAGGTCCTGCCTGTGCCAGGACTGAGCTGCTTCACCAGAGCAAAGGCATGAAACTCTCCCCGACCTTTTAGAGCCATTTAGGAGCTGTGGTGGGGAGTCCAAATCCCAGAAATGGCCTCAGTCCAGCCATGTTTTTCTTCTCCCCTTTAAAGGCTTCAGCAAAGGGAGACCTGGATGACAGACCAAGGGCTGCAGGACAAAGCTCAGTCCCAGCTTTGCTGCTGAGCTGGAAGTTGCTTTGCAGGTCTCTGTTATTTTAGTGGCTCGTGAAGAAGAGCTTGAGAACATGGGCTGAGCTTTTAAACTTCGAGGGAATGAAACACCAAGGGCCATCTGAATGCCACCAAGCTCCCAGGCTCACGTTCTGCTGCTCTTTTACCTCTTCTGCTGCTCATGCAGGAAAATGTGCCCTCAAAAATCACAAACCATTGTGGTGCATGTGTCCCACAGTCTCGTGGAGGATGGATGAGGGCTGTAAGATGCTGCTGTGTGATTCCTAGGAGGCAAGTGATCCTTCTATAGGGAAATACAGCACCAGAGCTGGGTCTTGCCCTACAAAACCCGCAACATCACACCTGGGCTAGAGACCAGGCATTGATCTTGCTCTCCACACCCTTCCTAAGAGAGATGAACTCAAAGAATTCCTCCTTTTCCTCTCCTTCCATCTCATCCTTTCAAAACACGAAGCTGCTGCACCTCTCTCAGTCTCCACATGGGTGCAGGATCTGTTCCACAGCCCTTGGCAGTGGGGCTGGGCATCGCTTGGCACTGCTGCATCCCTGCCCTCCTGCTGGGTCTGGATGCATCCACATTTGCCTGCGGCACAATGAGGGGCTCTTGTGCGTTTTAGCTCTGGGGAGAGGATGGAAACTGGATTTAAAAGGAACAGGCTGTTCCAGCTTTTTTCATTCACTACCTGGGTGTCAGGGAGGGCAGGTTGATGACTAAACAGCGTGGGCCAGAGGATTTGTCAAGCTGTAATTGCCTGGTGCTGCTTTGCTGTCAGACACACTCCATCTCCCGCCCTATTTACTTTATTTCTCTTTATCTTTGAGGTGTTCGGTAGCTGGAGGATGCAGCTGGCATGGTTGGATGTGGGATGGGAGGAGACACCAGCAGCTCTTCAGGAGCAAAGCCACCCTGTTTGCCCATGGCTGGTCAGGTCTGGCTTGGGAGGTGCATGGGGAATGGAGGATGCTTGGCCAGATGTGGCCACCAAAGTGGCTTGTGTTGATGTGCCCCAGAGGTGTCTTCTCATGTCTTTTCCTCTTCCACCCTGCACCCCATGTGGTTGCACAAGGGGCCGTGATTAGTTCATTAAGGGATTTTCTGCTTTTTGGGGGAAATTTTGCCTTATTTTGGAGCTCTGTGTGCGTGTGTGTAGGATTTACGGGTTTTTTGGGGGGGTTGGTGGTGTTTCTTCTCTTGATCAAATTCTGCATCCTATAAATGCGTGTCCTCCTCTTCCTCCAGGTCCTCCTTCATGAGGGTGTCCAGAGGAACGATCCAGCTGTCCCCCAGCTCACCATTGAGGTTCACCTTCTTCTCCTGCATTTCGGAGGAGGTCTCCATCACCTCCAGCGTGGGGTTGTCGTGGTAGCCGTTCTCCATGGTCTGCATCTCCTCGGTCAGGCGCTGCTATGAGGAAAGAAAACCATAAACCCCACTGAACAGCACCCAGACCATGCTGTGAGTGTCACCTCAGGGCTGTCACCTCCCAGCCAGCTGGGACAGCTGCCCTGTCTAGATTTATATAACTACATACAGAGACTTTAGTGATGAGGTTGAGGCGAGGGGCAGCGAGGGGATAGAATGGAGCTGGCAAGAGGAAGACTCTGCTGATGATGGGAAGGAGGAAAGTGCAACCAGAGACATGAAAAACCTCCAGGAGCAGCTGCCAGCTTCCGTTTGTTCCACTCAGCACCTTGGGAACGGATTGAGCATCACTACATCCCAACTCCTGCCTCCCTACCTCAAATCTGTTCATCCCCACCCCCTTTCTCCCCACTCCTGTCCTTTTTTAGTTGCTTTATTATTTTCCCCTTTACTCAGGGGCAACTCCCACCTGCCAGATCTTGAGCATTATCTCTCCTCATTCTGGAAGTCTCAATGGAAACCAGGCAGGGAAGGATGGAATCAGAGATTTTATCATCCTGGTCTTCTGGTGTGATGTGCTTCAGGCTCCAACTCAGCCCTTCATCTCTTGGCAGAACCCCAGCCCATTCTAATTTTGCATCCACTTGGGCTCCTGCATCCCCATCCTTCCCTTGAGGGATTCAGTGGGAAACTGCACTCCTTGGTCAGCCCTTTTAGAGAAGCACAGGGCTCTCAGTGAGTCCTTCATCCCTATCCTTCCCTGGAAGGATTCAGTGGGGAACGCAGTCCTTGCTCAGCCCTTTTTGGGGGGCCCTGTTAAAATCTGCCTGGATTCACAGCTTGCTCTATTAGAGTGCTCCTAGTAAATGTCAGGAGACGAGCGTGGGAGGGAATCCATGGAGAAGGAGAGGGATGGAGAAGCAAAACTGCAGGGCTTGGTGCTGGCAGAGGGGCTGCAAAGGCGCTGCTGGGAGCCCCTGTGTCGCTCGTGGCAGGGTGGGGATTGTGGGATGCTCCAAAGCAAAGGACACACCCGGGCTCTCCCTGGGCTGCTTCCCTGTGGGATTGCTGGTCTCCCACCATGGCAAGGCACCCTCCAGCCATGCAGCGAGGGGAAAGGGGCTGTAAAGCTGGGCTTTAGTCCTGTTAAAAGCTACTGGGCCCTACCAAGCGCCGGAGGTGAGAGCTGGGGGTGTTACGGATGCGGCGCCCGCCCCTCCGATCCCTGTGTTGGAACTCACATTAAAGATCAGGGCCACATGTCCATCATCAAACCCGGGGACATCAGGGTGGATGTTCTGGGTATTTCCAAGATAAAACAACAGGGAGGGAGGTGGGGGGTGAGGATGGTTGGAGGAAAAAAAAATAGAAAAAAAAACAAACTTTCAAGTCATTTTTGGAAGCAAAACAGAAAGAGAACAAAAGAAACCACCCAAAAACAAAGCCAGGAAGGAGGAATGTGTCTGATTTTTGGAAACTGCATCCCTTGCTTTGGTTTTGCTATTTTACCCTGTGCCTGGTGGGAATTTGCCTCTGGAACATCCAAGTTGGACTAGTACCTATTCCTCTGCACCAGGTTATTTTAGGGAGATGTGCTCCCATCACTAAAAATACCCCAGTTCTACCCATTGTCTGAGCAACATGGGGCGTGTTGTGCTGTTATCTGTCCCTGGTGGGATGTTTTTCACCCCAGCTAGGGAGGTTTCATGCAAGGAGCAGTGAAACCCTGGAAGCTCCAAGGGGACCACGGTGCAGGTCAAATATTTATTGAGGTCTTTCCTCTTCCCCTATTTCTTCCCAAAAAATCAACCCTGATAAGTACAAACAAGTCTGACCAGGGCATTGGTTTGCTCTTCTCTCCCTCCTGTGTTCACCTACCTTGCACTGCAAATATTTAAAACTTTATCCCTCGTTTTCTGATGGGGCAGAGGTTGGGATTGCTGAGAAAGGATGAGCTGGTCCAGGGGAAAATGATTTGAAGTAGGAGTGAAGTAGGTTTGCTTCTCCATCGGGAGGGTGCTTTACCCAGATTGCATAATCTGATTTCATAATTATTTTCCTGTTCTGTTTCTGTCTGTCCTAGAGCTAAATCCTCAGGAACAGCAGCTGGGACGAGTGCAAACCTCAGTGCCCCAGGGCATGGGAATGGACAGTCCTTGCAGCTGGATGCTACACTAAAATCATCTAGGATTGCTTCCTGAGATAAAATTCACATTATTTTCTCTTTCTGTGTTGGTTCTTCCTTAAATCTTGCTGCTGCTGCTCTGAAATTTGGCCCTGGCCCAGCTCTTGCAAAGGCTGAGCCCTGTGATGTTGGTGCTCCTCCTGCTGATACCCTCCTTCTTCCCTGCACTCAGCCTGGGGCTGCCTGGCACCCAACCCAGCTCCACTACTTGTAAGAGTATTCCAAGAAAAGTTTTGAGGGGCACAGCTTGTTTTTGCAATGGAATTTCAGACTGAGAAAGCCTTTCTTCTCAAAATTATGACCTGGGGTGGTACCCACTGGGCAAGCCAGGATGTCTCCACCAGCAGATACAGCAACGCTGATGATCCTCATCTCCTGAAGATGCCTCTGGGATGGACAGGAAAAATACCTGTCCCAGCCTCCTGCCACCTTACCTGGTCCTTCTTTTGGGAGAAGCGCTGGTGGCAGCCGTAGATGGCCGCGACGAGCAGCAGGGACCCGGCCAGGGTGATGATGGTGATGATCAGGGGGGTGCTGAACTCGTCGTTGATGGTCATGTCCTCCACCATTTTGTCAGAGGTGATGTTGACGATGCCGAGCTGCCACAGAAGGGACAGGTCAGGCTCCTGTGCCACCCACCATTAGGGGACATCCATGGGGCAGCTGTGTCATTACCAGGGACCCACTTACCTCCTCTAACATGTCTTTATTCTCCTTCAGCTCCTTGAGGACTTCTTCAGAGTCCAGGGGATCTGGGGGAAGAAAAAAGCTTCAGTTGAGCACAAGGCGTTGAGGGGGGACAGTTGTGCCACTATCCCCTGGTCAGAGGGGTGACCCAGTTTTTTGGAGGAGATGGATGAAGATTGTGGGGATGAAGCCAACCCTTGCAGGTGCTTCACAGCCAGACAAGGAGCCAGGAGCTCTTCTGGAAGGGGGTCAGCCCTAGAGCCCCCAGGCCTCAGCATCCGTCTCCAGTGGGTGATTTACAAGCGAGCCCAGTGAGGGGCTGTACCTGGCTCCTCAAGGAGTTGTCTCCAGTGCCTGGGTGCCTTCCCTGAGGTTGGATATGGAGTCTGGATCACCCACCCAACCCCTGCTCTGGTGATGACTAAGAGCAGGATGGAGCTCAGGCCTTCCTCCCCCTCATGCTAGGGCAGCAGGATGTCTCCATCTCCCAGGCAAACTGATCCTAAAGCAATGTTTGGGCACACCCAGGCTGAGCTGGGTATCCCAACAGGGCTCTAAGATGGGCGGGAAGCTCCTCCCTGTTGTCTTTGGGAAAGGATTTTAATTGAACACCCAGTTTTAACCACCTGGGAGGAGTTCTTCCTCCTGGAGACTGGTAAATGCCTTGACTCAACATGGCAGAGGAATCTCATGCATTCCTTGGGGTGCAAAGCTCATTTCTGGGCTCACTGTACATCTCCCAAACCACTGGGACGGGGCAGCCGTGGGAACAGAGCCCTTTGGCCAAGCTCTAGTAGAGCTGAGGGCCCCAGAGGCAGTGCCACCCTGCCCCACTGCAGCAGGAGGGTGGGATCATACTCACGGTGCAGGACCACCCACACAGCCCAGCGGTGGGAGCGCGGCTCGCAGGCCATCAGCGTCACCGTGCACCGGTCCCTGCTGGCATCAAACACGTGCTGGGCCGTGGAGCAGAAGGTCTCAAAGAAGGAGTTGCTGCTGCTGGCAGTCCTCCACTCAGCCTGCAGTGACAGCGAGGGTCAGCACTGCTCCCTCACCCAGGGACTGCCCAGGAACATCCCGCCCCATCGCCAGGGCTGCAGGATGTCCCATCCTTATAGAACGACCCCTTAAAGACTGGATGTGCTACCCCATGCATGGTTTGGTTGTCGAGGTGGTGTTGGGTCACAGGTTGGACTCGATCATCTCAGAGCTCTTTTCCAACCAAATGCATTCTGTGATCTTCCCTGATCCCTGTGCACTGCCTGGCTGCCGCCGGCCCTTCCAGGGAACAGGAAAAGTTTAAAAGTAGTTTCTTTACAAGAAGCCGAGCTCTTGGCTGCCATTCCTCACCGGGGCCCTGCACCAGCCTTATCTGTGAGCCGCAGCTTTCAGTGTTCCAGGAATAGCAGGTCCCTGAGGGAAACAGGGTGGGGGGGCTGGGGAGGCCAGGGGGCCACAGCGGGAGCAGGGCAGGGCTGTGCAGCCCCACAGTTCCCCCACAGGCACCTCCAGCCTTTCTGCCCTCTGTCCTCACCAACACAGGTCCCTGTGCTACCTAAAACTTCCCCACAGCTCTGCAGGGAAAGAGCAAGAGAGTGTGTCTTGCTTTTGGATAGAATCACAGAATGAATCACGGAGTGGTTTGGGTTAGAAGGGACCCAAAACATCATCCAGTTCCACTCCCCGCCATGGGCAGGGACAACCTCCAGAGACCAGATTGCTCTAAGCCCCATCCAACCTGGCCTTCAACATTTCCAGGGATGGGAAAGCCAAGGCTTCTCTGGGCAAACCGAAGCATCCCTGGAGAGATGGGAGAGGGGTGGATGGAGCCTATGTTCCCTCTGTGGTGTTCCTGAGGCTTTTTTGCTACATGCTTTGTAGCATCTGGGAGCTCACTAAAGTAGAGGGGATCATCCTCCTGCCTGCACAGATCCTGACGTGTGGATGTGGCACTTGGGGACATGGGTTAGTGGTGGATTTGGCTGTGCTGGGTTAATGGTTGAACCTGGTGATCTTAGTGGGATTTTCCAACCTAAATCATTCCATGATTCTGTGCACAGACCTGGCCCTCACAGGTCGTATATGAGACCTATGCAAGTGATCCTGTGTGTAAAAGTCCCTAATCCTTGCTGAAATGAGGTGCCTGCCTGGGAAAGGCTCTGCTCCTGCCTGCTCCATCACCCCAAACCTTCTCCTCCCATCCCAACACCACTGGGATGGCAGCACCCTGCTTGCTGCACCACAGGGATGGGAGCTGCCCGGCCCGAGGACGCACCTAATCTCACCCCATCTTATCTAAATATTTGGGAAGCGGCAGTGGAGACAGGATGCACTTGCCGGGGCGGAAGGCTGGCCCCGGATACCGTGCAAGGTGAGCTCAGCATCGTGAGACCCTGGCTGTCCCTGGGAACTGTCCTTCGTCTGTCCTTTCGCTTTACAGCGGGACAACTTCCCTGGGGCCCCTCTGCGGGGTTGTACCATCCCTGGGAAAAGAGCTGGATGGGAAATATGCCCCAGCCCGAGGGCAGCATTCCCTGGAAAGCTGGTTCCCAGCAGGACAGGCAGGAGGGGGCTGTAGCTCGGTGGTGGCGGTGGTTTTATCACGTCTGGACGCTGGGTTGTGCTCCTACGCTTGGAATGTCCTGTGATTTGCCAAACCCTGTCTGTGCAGCGCTTTCTGCTTGGCAGAGGAAGGGAAAGCCTCTGCTGCCTCCCTGCATCCTCCTTCCCCTGGTTTTGCCGCAGCTCTGCTTTCCCCCAGCCTTCAATAACCTGTTTCTTCCCCTGCCACCCGATGGGAGGAAAAAAAAGACCCTTTTTTTGGGTACGGGGGAAAACAGGAGGCTAAAACCTCGCTGAGACCACTTCAGTGGCAGCTGGTGAGCAGTGCCTAAAGCCCTTCAGAGGTTGAACTGGAGGGACTGGCCCTTTCCAGAGCTGCAGAGGGGCAGGGTGAGGCCGCTCGGCCGGCGGGGATGCCCCTGGTAACTTCCCCTCCGCCGCCGGAGCCGCTCGCATTCCTTGGCCGGAGTTGACAGGCGCTGCCGAGCAGCTCGGATCCGGTTCCCACACTGGCGGGGACCTAAAACCAACATCCCCGAATGAGGTAACAGCACTTGAGTCAACAAACCACCCCCGCCAGCTGCACGGGGTGAAGGGGCACCACGACCCTGCTCGCTGAGGGAGTCCCTCTGCCTGCTCTGGGGACTGTCCTGTGTCCCCAGACCCGTGGGTGTCACACAGCAATTCCAGCGGGTTCGAGTGGTCCTGCTGTGATTTTTGCATCCCCCACTGCAGCAAGTTCTGGTGCTCTCCAGCATCCACTGACTCAGCTCCTTGGGCACATCTGTGTCCAGCTGAGGGACACGATAGAGGAGGAACCCCTGGGAGATAGGCACGGGGTTGTGTGGCTGAACCACAGCTCAGGCTACACCAACCACCTCTGTCATCACCACTTCTTGCTTCACCTAGCTAATTTTGGGGTTAGGATGAAGAGCATCCATCCATCCATCCATCCATCCATCATCCATCCATCCATCCATTATCCATCCATCCATCCATCCATCCATCCATCCATCCATCCATCCATCCATCATCCCATATCCATCCATCCATCCATCATCCCATATCCATCAATCCATCCATCCATCCATCCATCATCCATCATCCATCCATCCATCATTCCATATCCATCCATCCATCCATCATCCATCCATCCATCCATCCATCCATCCATCCATCCATCCATCCATCCATCCATCCATCCATCCATCCCATATCCATCCATCCCATATCCATCCATCATCATCCCATATCCATCCATCATCCCATATCCATCCATCATCATCCCATATCCATCCATCATCATCCCATATCCATCCATCATCCCATATCCATTCATCATCCCATATCCATCCATCCATCCATCATCCATCCATCATCCATCCATCATCCCATATCCATCCATCCATCCATCCATCATCCATCCATCCATCCATCCATCCCTTCCAAGGCAGGAGAAACTGAAAATACATTTGTGAGCCAGACTTTGGAAGAAGTCATCCTATGGAATGTGAGGTATTGAGCTAATAAGCCTCATTTAAAAACTCATTAAGATTCTGCTGTAATTGAAGGAATGAGAAGGAGGAGGTAGGGGAACATGGACCGAACTGTTCAGCATTGTTTAAAGCATCACCTGAAGAGGAAGGATGCAGGGAACCAAACAGCCTGTGAAATACATGCAGTCCACAAAGTGGTACCAGCTGTATATTTGGCTATTCTTTAAGGACTTATAGTTTGAATTCCTTGTTTTCTGGAGAATCTGAGGTGTGGTGGGGTAAAAGGTCTGCATTTCCTGGGTTCAGTCTCAGCTGTTTGCTGGGGTCTCCCCATCACCAGTGTTGCCCCACCAGCCCGGCTGTGAATGGGGTGGGTGGCTCTGCAGCATCCCCTGCCCATCCACTGGCCCCCCCAACATTGCCCTGGCTTCTTGCTGGATCTGAATTTTCAGTACAATGCCACCCCGACTCTGGCTTGCTCTGGGAGCAGGATCAGAGCTGTTTCTGGAACACTTCTCCTTATAGCACACACTTTCCTGTTTTCCCACGGGCTGTGAGACGCAAAGGATTTTTTCACTTTGCTGTCAGGATTTGGCTACAGACGTGTTTACTGGGCCTACAAAGCAGGGAAACCAGATAGTGCCATTTCTCTGTTATCTGCTCGGCTTGGGAGGCACAAAATGGGCTGCAATTTTCAGGAATACAACAAGTGGAAAGTTAAATGCGAGCGGGGGGGAGGCGCTTTGGCAGCTGAGGAAGGCGATGGGATGGGAGGATGCAGCCGATGGAAGGATGCACCCTTGCACCCCTGCAGCCTTTCTGTGGCTGTTTTGGGGTGCAATTGGCATTTTGTGCTAACAATGCTCTGGCTCACGCAGAGGAATCAAAGGGAAGCAGAGTGGGAGACCCTGGCTCACCAGCTCCAATGCTCTGTGGAGCAGGCTATGATGCCAAGATGTAGTGTCTGCCTGTTGCAACATGTTTTTTGCTTACTATATTTGATTTAGTTACTCTTTATATTGTAAAGCCATAAACCCCCACCTCGTTATGTTAATAGTTTATCCCAGGCGTACCCTTCTATCCCAGCCGGCAATCCACTCAGGAAACTGCCCCTTGTTCCCAAATGTTCCCTGTCCATTCCCTGTTATTCAGTCCCTCATTGGTTTATGTAACCTTTTCCCTCCCACTGCAATCCTTTATTGGTTTATACTCTGTAAACCCCTCCTTGTTCTCCTCCCCTGAGTTTCCCTCATAGGCTCATTCATCCCCTCCCCTTGCTCCTCCCCCATGTATCAGTGGCTGTAACCTGAGATCCGGGCTTGGGGAGAACTTTCAAGAGAGTGGGGCTGTTTGGAAATCCCAAGAGACGTCTCTCTCTCATCCTTGCTCCTGCCCTCAGTGTTTGGGTGCTCACAGAGCGTGGTCTAAGCCAGCACTTGGGTCCAGAGCTCTGCTCAAGGCTGGCCCAGCCCTGGTGTGAGTGCTGGAGACTTCCACCTGCTGAGCCAGCCACCCCTTTGCTCTGGCACTGCGTCATCTGCCCATCCCTCAGCTCGCTGGTGCCTTCCAGCCTCACCATCCCTGCTTCCAAAAGCCTCCACGGGATGGACAGCAGCACTGGAACATCACTGTGCCCAGAAGGAGGGGGGAAGCTTTAAATACCAGCACTGTCCTAAGTCATTATAGGCTCCAAAATTGGATTTTGTCAATCTGATTGAATATTTCTATATAGTCAACACAAAATTTGATGAGAAGCTTTTGCAGCGTGAACCTGCAGCCATGTCCAGACATTACATGGGGAAAGGGATCCTGCAGGGCTTCAAGGAAATAAAGTCCCTCCCTGGAATCATCCTCAGCATTCAGAGCAGCTTCACCAAGGACATCACCACCCTTGTGGGCAGGGAGCATTTACACCCAGCAGCAGCCAGACTAGGAAGGTGACAAGAGACAGCAACCAGATGCCTTCCCCCTTCCAGGAGCACAGTGGATGATGCTGGGAGGTCCAAGCCCTTTCCAGGGCTGCCAGGCAGGGCCATCACCCAGGCACAGGGAATTTCAGGAGCTGCTGTGGTCAGTAGTTGCATTCACAATGTGTCTGAAGGGGTTCTGTGAACACAGTGTAGCTTCACCTGGAGAGTCCCTTCCAACTTGGCTGATTCTGTGATCCACTTAGGACAGGGAGTGACAGGACGAAGGGGAACCGTTTTAAATTAAAAGAGAAGACATTTAGATTAGATATTAGGAAGAAATTATTTACTGTGAGGATGGTGAGACACAGGAGCAGGGTGTCCAGAGAAGCTGAAGCTACCCCATCCCTGGAAGTGTCCAAGGCTAGGCTGGACAGAGCTTGGAGCAATCTGGTCTAGTGGAAGGTGTCCCCTGCCCGTGGCACAGGCTGTGAGAAGGTCCCTGAAGTGCCAATTTTCCACTGCTTACACTGCCAGAAGCCAGAGCATTGTCATGCCAAAACCCACCCACCCCTGAGCCCTGGCCGTGGTCACTCTGTCAGGACCTCACCAGCCATTTACTGGTGTCTCTTCCTCTTTTTCACCAAATTAAAACTTCTTCCTATTTGGAACTTATCAGTATAGTGCAACTTCCCTATTGCAGGAAGCTCGTGGTTTCCACCAGAGCCATTCTGAAGGTGGATATCCCTCAGGAACAGCAGCAGGCAGTGCCCACCCACCAGAAAGGGTCTTGGTGCTCCTGGGCTGGGCTTGTCTGCCCACAGCCTTCCCACCACATTTTACTCCTCCCTGGTCTCGTAGAGGGTCTGAAACAAGTGAAATAGAGTTTTTTCCTCTCAATTTAGGGTTCTATGAGAGCACTGAGGAGCACAGTGTGTCCCAAACTCCAGGCTCCTTTGCTTCTCAGTTGCTCTGCAGTTGGATGCCACCCTACCCCAGTGTGAGGTACAAGATCTGACAAGTGCACGATAACTCTGGAGGGACATCTCATTTTTTCTTGGGTGTTTGGAACAAAATTCCAGCCCCTCAATTTAGGCAAAAAGCTTTCCTGCTAGCATAGACAAAGATTTACCCTTTAAAATTTTCCATTTGTCTTTCTGTAAGACCTGGGTGGGCTTAGCTGGTCCTTCTACTTGGAGAAGACAACACTGGTCTCTCCTCCTGCCACATCCCCCACTGGTGACACTGTTGAACATGGGTTTGCTTTCGCCATTTCACATTGGTTGCATCTTTGATGAAATTCCCTCCTTTCTGAGCATTTTCGCACATGCTCAGAGCACCAGAGGTTAAAATCTGAACCTCCAACAGCTCCTAATTCTCCATAAAAGTCAAAGGTGGTACTTACACAGGTTCTGGGTTCTTTTAGGTGAATGGTGGGCCTGGTGTGTTGTGCCTGGTCTTCACAGATGAGCTGGAAAGGCAGAAGAAAAGCAACTGTCAGTGGTGGGCAAAGGCTGGAAAGACAGTTGGTCACCAATTCAACAGCCCATCATTTGTTTCCTGGGAAAAGAGCCTGACCCCCTCCTGGCTGCACCCTCCTGGGAGTTGTAGAGTGCCAGAAGGTCCCCCCTGAGCCTCTTTTCCTCCAGCCTGAGCCCTCCCAGCTCCCTCAGTTGCTCCTGATGCTGCAGACTCCTCCTTTGGACATGCTCCTCTTCACCTCCATCCTCATTGTCTCTTCTCTGGAAAGCTCCAGGAGAAAGGGATGGGAGTAAATGACCTAAAAGTCCTTTCCCAGCCAAACAGTTCTGTGATTCTGGAATTACTTTGCTGGCAGATCTCTTTGTTTCTGACACAGAGACAGCGAGAAGAGCCGCAGACTCCACGAGTACGTGGGATGGCAGCTAAATTAACACCACTGGGAGGTGCCCACCTTCCCATTTGGTGCCATTACCTTGTTTGGGAAAGAAATGTTGGGGTGCTGGTGGCCAGAACTGCAGCTCTCTGTCTGGTCTGCCTGGTCCCCCGAGGCTGGTGGCTGGGTACTGGCAGGGCTCTGGGAGGCACTGGTGGTGGGTTTGGCTGATGAAGATCCAACATCCTGGGTACTCTGGTCTGGCTCCCCAATATGCACCAAAAAACAAGCAAACAGACACTGACACAGTGTAGAGGATACAGCTGGCACAGCTCTGCTCGGGATCACCTCAAAATCAGTTTTCATCTCTAGCCCTGCCTTGAAGCTCATTGTGTCAAAGGCTGGAGAGGCTTTAGATTGCTTCTTTAATTTTATATCTCTAAAATTAACTTTGATATGGAAAGAAGCTGATTACTGATTTTATTTTCTGCTGCTGAAACTCATCAGAGTGTTCTGGAGAGAGGAACCAAAGGCTGGCATGTAAGTAGCTGGCTAATCACTTACAAGTATGGGGTGATCTTCCTTTCACTTTATCTGGGGTGTTTTCCATGGAGATTTCCTCAAAGACACAGACCTGGTTACCCAGGATCTGCCACCCACGTCTGGTGGGAGGGGATGTAATGCCATAAATGCCATAACCTCTGCTGACTGCACCTCCATGGAAAAATTCCAGGGTGACCAGCTTAGAAGTAGCACCTGGTTCTGCAGGAGACAGTCTGGGGTGTCCTGCCTGGTATTCCAGAAGGAATATTCCCTGCATTCCACAAGTCCCAAGTCTACCAGCCCCATTCAGGTGTCTCTGAAAACTGAGGTCACCTCCAAGGACTTGGTTAAGTTCTGTGGCATCTTAAAATTGTTTGTGCAGTGGGAGCAGTGCAAGGAGCACAGCAGCCTCCTGCCTCCCCAGATTCCTTTGAAGATATGGATCTTCATCCCTGGCTTCCTAATTCATCCTTAAGTGGTGAAAAAGAGAATTAAAATGCCATGGGATGCTCACAGCCTGTTTGCTCTTGGGACTCCTGCCTCTTCCACAGAAAAGATGAGGGATATTTCTCTCCCAGACACATTCTGAAGGCTCCAGGAGAGAATTCATTCCAAAGCCATCTGTTTCTCATGCATTCTGCCAGCTGTTTATTAAATATAAAAGATTTTTTAGACCTCTTCAGGCTTAATGCTTGAGGCCCAGTTTGAATTAACATAATTTCATATATCATCCTTCAGTGGAGAACAGTCCTGTGGAGCAGGAGGGGAAAGAAAGAAAGAAAGAAGAAAGAAGTATCCTTCATGGAAATATCCATTTTACCTCATTTCTGCCCACCCATGAAAACATGACTTAGGGGAAGCCAGTGAAGATGGCCTTGCAATAAAACCGTGGCCCATTTAGTGGTGCCAACATCTGGGAGGCTGAGGGGGATGGAGATGGTTTCTGAGTGGCTTCTCTTTGCCAGGTAACTGGAAATCAGGTCAAGAGGAGCATTTTCCAGGGGAAGGTAACGAAGGGCTCCAGTGTGATCACAGCTTTTATTCAGAGTCAGATGTGAGCTGAACCCACAATCCCAGCCAAGTCTGGAAGGCTCCTTGGAGCCCTCACAGTCCCACAGGTGATGACTTCCCTGTAAATGCTGCCAGACAAAATGCCAGTTTGGGGGGTTGAACTGTGCCTCACCAGGACACCTAGGAACTAACACGACTGTAAAACCCCAGAGGTCAGAGAAAACACCTTACTGATGTTCAGCAAAGTTCTAAACAGCACGTGGACACTCCTAATGCTGCTTAGACAGCAGTCAGCAGCCAAAGCCCTCCCGCAGCTGATGAACGTCCTACCAAAATCAGACTCCTCAGGGCTTGTAAACTCAGAGTTTAGCCACAAAATCTCCTTAGTCATCTAAAGCTCATTTTCTGTGCATGCCCAGACAGCCTTCCCTAAGCTGTCAGCTGCACCAGGGATCTTCCATGAGCAGCATTCTGGGGACTGCCACACTGCTTCCCCAGCTCTCCCGCCTCAGTCCCCAGCCCATCGCCGCTGGTCCTGTTTGCCGTCGCTGCAGGTCGAGTCACTGCAGTTGCTGGTGCTTCAGGCACCATTTGCTCCATTCAAATCCAATACCTGCTCTTTGCCAGCTGATTCATTCCTTGAATTTCACTGACTGCATTGACTCGACCCCCACCGAGGACATCAGGGACCTAAACATGCGCTTGTCATAGACAGCTGCGCTGGAAAATCTTAAAAATGAGACAAGATGGTGACAACCCATAACTGCAGGAGATGTTTAGGGTAGCCAGAGGAAGAGAAAACACAAAAAGGCCTCTCCAGCACAAGGAACCAAGGTTCCTGTTTTCTGTTACCTGCCCCAGGAGATGTCATGGTGGCTGCCTCTGGGATCATGTCTTTGATGCCAGGTTGTGACGTTGGAGTGATGGTGACGGACGAGGACCCAGCTGCAGAGGTAACAGAAGTGCCAGTGCTTCCAGGCCTGGTGGGAGGGGTTGGTCCTTGGACTGGAGAACTGGAAGAAGGAGGAGACTGCTTGGTGGCACATTGGGAAGGAGAGACAGCACAGTCCTTGGAGCTTTGGGAAGGGTCAGTCCTTGGCACTGTTGTGCGCTCAGTGGTGTCAGGCAAATGATCCAAAGGCTGGTTTCCCTGAGGCTGTGTGCCAGGAGAGGATGTGCCAAGATCCCCTACAGCTCCTGGAGGACTGGTTGCAGTAGTGACGATGGGTTTATCAGCATCAGTGATCCCAGAGCTTCTTGAATCAGCTGCAGCACTACTGAGCTGCTGGGAAGTAGTGGAGCTTGCAGCAGAGGTGTCTTTGGGGGTGGTGGCTCTGTGTGAGGAGCTGTCCTGCCCAGAGGTGTGGGGTTGGGTGGCGGTGGCAGACGATGCGGTCCCCGTTGCTGTGACCGGTGTGGTAGGTGACGCCGCCGTGGGGGACGATGGCATTGCCGGTTTGGTTGTGGTGGTGGTGATCTGACTACTGGTGGCTGCTGCCACAGCAGGCTGAGGGGCTGCTTGCTGAGTCGTGGTGGTGGTGTTGATGGTGGTGGTGGTGATGATGGTCTGCTTTGTGGAAGGTTGTGGTGCAGAGATGGTTGGTGAGTTCTCTGTGGGGCTTGCAGGCACGGTTGCCGTGGTGGTTTTTGTGGTTGTGGTGGTCGGGGTTTGTTCTTGGTTTGCAGAATTTGCATCATCCTGAGAGCTGACACCTGGGAAAAAGTAAAAATGCCAAGGTAAATGCTGAACTAATGAAACTGCCCTTGGTTTCCCCTCAGAGCGTGTATTTGTAGAAGTGAACATAAACAGCGAGGCATTCATTCAGGGCTTGCCTCGTGCTCTCCAAAGTCATATCAAATTCCATGTTCTGGTGTCACTGTGTCCAGCAGGAAGTAGAGCACAGGAGGACAAGAGGAACCTCCAAACTCTTGCTAGTAGACATGAAATAGAAGAGTGGATTCAAATCACAACAACGAGGTTTTGATCTCAATGAGGCAGAGATGTTGGGGTTTGCAACCCTTTTTATAAAGTGTTCCCATACAGGTTACCATGATGGGCCAAAGGAACCACGTCTCTGGTCCCATTGGTGGAACAAGAGAAAAACACATTCAGAACATCTGTGTGATATTGTTTTGAGAACCAAAACCTATTTACAAAAAACAGTCTTTGAAAGAGAAGTTTCTCAAAAGACTTTTCCTTGGGAACAGGCTGAAAAAATCTCTCAGGTTTAGAAAATCATGTCCACACCAAGCTTAGTCAAACTCACAGGACTTCAGAGCCCGAGCAGGAGGACAAGACCTGCTGGGTCTCAGGACACAGGTCCCTCAATGGGAGGTCCACCAGCTTCCATGCAAAGCCCTGCAAGTGGTCCCCAAAATAAAGCAGATCCAGCCCTTGCGAGGGGACAGGATGCACTGACTGCAGTTGTCCATCTCTGTTATGAGGGATAAGGTGACACAGAATCACAGAATCATCAAGGCTGGAAAAGCCCTCCAAGATCATTAAATCACCTCACATTATCACATGCAAAGAGATCTGTGTTTGGTTTCCAAAGAATACTTTAAACTTTCAAATTATGAAGCTGTTCCTCAGTGGGGGATGCAGCTGAAGGACAACTCTGCTGACAAGAGAGAACTCTCCCACAGCTGAGAGCTCTGCAATGTGCTGCAATGTGCTGCAATGCCAGAATGGGGTATTTTTATTGCTAAACCCGTATAAAAACCTGGGTCTATTTTTCTGTTTGTAATCACTGCAGGAGCTCCATCAACCTCAGCCTCAGAAAATTTCCCCATAGAACAGGGAAAACCACCTGTTCTAAGCTCTTGCTCAAATTCACCCCTGAAAAGTTTGACCAGGTTTTCACCTTTCAGGAAACATGGGCTGAACCACTTTATCCATGGATCCCTCTCAAGAAAATGACAACAACTTGATTTGGGAATTTCTGCCTGGGGACAGTGTAGAAGAACTGCTGTAATTTTTTTCCCCCATGGAGCACTCACATAGTACTTCCAACCCTCCAAAACAGGAGTCACACTTCCAAGGACTGAATTTTAGCCTAATGCTGCTCTCCAGAGATCTGCTTTGTTCCTCTGTGCTGGGACACACGTATCTTCCCTTATAGAGCCTGTCTCTTGACACCGATTGTGCATCAAAGATCTGATGAAGCTCAAGTTTCTGGTGGGAAAATTTAACTCCATCATGTCAGGATCTGGCTTGAGAAGGACCTGGGGAGTGGGATTTGGGATGGAGAGGCTGCTACAGGTTTGAGTTCCTGTGGCACGGACTGCCTGGGGACAGAGTGGGTTTGGAGGGGGCAGAGGAGCCTTGCATAAGCGTCCAAATAGGAATGGAATGGAATGGAATGGAATGGAATGGAATGGAATGGAATGGAATGGAATGGAATGGAGTGGAGTGGAATGGAATGGAATGGAATGGAATGGAATGGAATGGAATGGAATGGAATGGAGTAGCATATAGAATATTTCAGTTGGAATGGACCTATGCTGAACAGCTCATACAACTGCCTGACCATTTCAGGGGAATCACAATACCACGGACTGATTTGGGTTGGAAGGGACCTCAAAGATCATCTCATTCCAACCCCTCTTTCTGTGGGCAGAGACACCTTCCGTTATCCCAGGGTGCTCCAAGTCCCATCCAACCTGGCCTTGAACGTTTCCAGAGACAGGGCAACCACAGCTTCTGTAGGCAACCTGTGCCATGGGCTCACCATCCTCCCAGCCAAGAATTTCTTCCCAATATCCCATCTAACCCTGCTCTCAGTCACTTTAAAGCCGTCACCCCTTGTTGTGTCACTCCACACCTTTGTGAAAGTTCAGATCTCCTCCCAAAACATTGTTTCCCCACCAGCCACCATGAGCAGCCACTCCTGGAAACACAATCAAGATGTGAGTGTAACTGAAAGTGGCAGCATGAATTATTTTAGGAAACTTGGCTTGTGAGAAAACATTTCCATTACATCTGCAGGAAAAGGGCTTTTGTGGAGATAAGTCATATTTCCTACAGGCTGACCACTGTCTGAGGGGTAAGAAGAGGCAAAGAAGTAAAACACCATCACAAGGTCCTGGCAGATAAACCCCAGGTGCTGAAGATAGGAGGGACGTTTGATCTACCACCTCCTTAGCTGTGTTACCAGTTTGTGTGGCTTGAATTGTCAGTGATGGTTGCACCAAGCTTGGTGCAAGGGGAGAGATCAGGCATCCAGTGAGCCACAAAATGGGTCTGTCCCATAAATAGAGTGTAAAAGGTTGACAGGGGGCCTGACAACAGAGATACCAACAAAAGAGATAAAAATAAAAATCCCCTAAAGGTAGAAACAATACAAAAGGGAGAAGGAAAAGCAAGGGAAGGGAAGGGAAGT
>VWYI01000709.1:0-36838 GCA_013399455.1 Anthoscopus minutus | reverse complement strand
GGGGGTGAATTTCACAGCAGACCATAAGCAAACCTGTGCTGTAAACATCAAAGTCCCTTCAGATGTTAAAACTAAAAATTGTTGTGGATTTTGTGGAATTATGAGCACCTAACAAGAAAGTGGATTTCATGCCTGGCAGGTTAACAGTGCATCATGATAGTGAGTCCCAGTAATGCTGTTCTAATTGTGCTCTCTCTGGTGTACCCATAAAATTCCAAAGATTTTAAGCTAAGCCCACTCCACCCAGGTCTGCAGCCTATTAGTGCAGGCTGCTTGAGAATACCCATGCCACCTCTGCCTGTGATGCTCCTACACTAAGAAGCAGCATCTGGCATAGCCATGCTTTCAAGAAAAATGTAGGAATAGATAGTTTGGTGCTGGAGGCCTTAGACAGCAGGTAGGAAACTAGAATTCATCCTCTTCTTCTGCCATGATGGTTCACGGGTGTTTTGGAACCAAAACATGAAAGACAAGATTTCTTTCATCTTCACACTAGACCTTTCTTCTCTTCTTGAATAAAAGACCTCACCAGCATTATCATTCCCTGGTAGAAATATGAAAGAATAAAAAGCTGTGCAAAATTCATTTTTGAGGACTACTGAGTATCACTCTTCCCTAGGAGTTCCTTTGTATCTTTCCAGCTTGTCTTAGATGGTTACTGTCCTATTTCAGAGAAGATTTTAAGCTGTCACTCTGATAACTCTTGATTTTAGAAATGTGATGCATTTTTCTACAGAATAAGTGGTGTAATTTGTTCATTTGGCTTATTTACATCTCAGAAGTTCTGCACCTTTTAGCAGCTGAGCCATCACAAGACACTCCAGGCTCCCTGAAATCTTTGAGGAAATTCTCTTTACAGAGACCATATCGACAACAAGGAGCAAGACTAGAAAAGACATCTGAGTTTTCAGAGTTTAGTGACATAGACAATGTTTCCCATGAAAGGAAAGGATATATCAGCTGTCAAAATTCCATTGTCTGAACTACCTTTTCTAAGCTAATGTTAAAGATTTCATCTTGACCAGCAGCTAAATAGTTACTTTATAAAAAGGTCTAACTTGTGGTTTGGCTCTGAAAACTAGAGCTTTGTTTATTTTTCCATCCAAATTTCTCGTAATAAGAAGTTAATGTAATTTATTTTCTTCAATCATGCAGAAGAAAATACAAAAAGACACTCAGACAATTGCTGCTTTTCTCAGTGTTTCGAGGATATGTGCAGTTTATTTGGCACTTGGTGAAAGAAGTTATGCAAAAATCTTATCATAAAACTAGAAGCAGTAGCTTTTCTAGTCATATCTGGTTTTCCTGGGATATTTTATTTAAGAGAAAAAAATAGTGCTAGACTTCAAACAGTGCTAGTGTCTTTGAAGGCACTCTAGTTAGAACAGAAACAATAATGCTAAATTCTAGCAGTGGAAAGCACAAATGCAATAGAAAGGTTGCACCTCTAATGTGGTTGGAATAGCAAAAGAAGTCCTTGCCTCCTACCAAGTTCTGAGGCTCACACATATGTCAAAAAATGTAGAAAATCCTTTTCTCTTTGATATAAAATGAAACAAACACTCAGTCTGAAGCCAACACCTCCACCCCAAAGCCCACCATCTCCCAGACAGGCTTTTGTAGTTTTCTGAATCTCCTTTCTTTATCTACTCATTTATTATCTAACTGAGAAGCTTCTGTTCTGCATACACATCCTTCTTTCCACATCAGCCTCATCTTTCCACACAGACTATCTGAATTTTATTTAGGTTTTTATTTGCAGAAGCACAGACTTAGTTCTCTCTTTCAGCTACCTCAAAAATAGGTAGAGTTCCTTAGTTCTGATGAATCCAGCGCTGTTACATAGTTTTATTCCGCTAGTCCTAAATGGGACACACCTAAATCATCTGTCCAATAAAGAGAAATAATTTGACAGACTATCAATGCTGAAAAAAAATATCCTGATGTATATATATGCACTCTTTCTTGGAAGGGTTTCACTCTGTCAAAATTCAGTTCCTGTCCAAATCACTTTCTTGAGTGTGTTCAAGCCCCATGGCAGCTCTTCTTTCCGGTACCAAGGGCAGGACATGCTCACATATCCCTGATGAAACACTACAGTTTCTGTAAACATTGCAAACTCGAAGGTATTCTTTACCTACCATTCACTATTTTACTACAGTTTCTCTCTTTACTAGAAAATCCTACAAAAATATTTCCAATTGTCCACGGAGAAAAGGGGAAAAAAAATAAGATGTCGAGATGTCATATCCTACAAGAGTCTTAAATTTGGGAGTTTTTTTTCTTTAGAGATTTACCAGAAGGAAAAATGAGACAGATATTTTTAGCATATGCCCAGATGTAAACTATACACTTCATATAACACATGCCTGTTTTCTATACATTATGTAGAAAAAAGGAGGATAACACTTAATAGGCAGTAAAATCTATGATCATGGTTAATATTTCCACTATTCAAGCAAAGCCTTGAAAATCCAGGATCCATAAAATCTTACCGTTTTCAGATTTGGGCTTAAATTTAACTGACATGACAACCTCTGCAGATTTCATTCACTAGTGCCAATTCCAATTCCACAGCCTTTTGGTGTCTGAATGGATAAGTAGCAGATAATATTTGCATGTAGCTTCAGTCCAGCATGCCCCTTCTCAAAATACCTCTGTACTTTGACAGCTACATATCGTAACAAAACTTAAAATGGCACTGTTCATGGGCCCTCCTCCCCTAAACTGAGCTGTCTTTGGCAATACAAGCACTGCTCTTCCTGCACTTAGAGCTCTAGCTGAACCTGTAGTCTTCAAAACCTACAGATATCACAGAACATTCTGAGTTGGCAGGGACCCACATGATCATCGAGTCCACCTCTTGAGTGAATGGCCCATTCAAGGATTAAACCCACAACCTTGGTGTTAATCAGCATCATACTCTAACTGAGCTAATCCCAATCTGTATTTTTTCCTTTTTGGGGGCAAGGTTTTATATATCTAGAAATAATGAAATGTTTTACAGCCATTCTATCAAGGTTATCTATTTTCAGCTTGTCATGTACTGCAGCCAGTTGGTCTGTCTGACTGTTAGCTACTTTTGCCTCATTCCTTATAAACTTACTTTAACTCAATAAAAAGTTCTTCCTTTTTTCCCAGAAAACAGAAACTTTTCCCCCGGAAACTCTGAGATCCTGATGGGATGCTGAACTTGATGGCAACTGCCTGAACGAAGAAATCTGCTAGGCTCACACAGTCCACATAATTATACCAGTTTTTTAAATTTATGCAGGAAAAAATTCCATTTCCTGATATAAGTGCTCTGTCAAATAATCTTAGATGCAATTCTGATTGCAGAGGTGATGGAACCAGTGATGAGTTGTAGCCAAATACAATCACTATACCACAACCTGACAGTACTTAATTGAACGCTGGCTTTATCACTCTGTGAAAGCAGCATGAAATACAAATCAAATCAGGTGTATTTAGGAGTAACCTTAGATCAGAGTTTAAATTTTCAAGGACATCTAAAGAAAACAGCTGCAAAAGCCAGGACATCTGTGAATTAGATTAGCTGGCTTAGCAAGGAGTGCCTAAACACAAACCTTTCTGACACCCATACCAGCCATCTGTTCCTCAGCCATTCTAGCCCTCTCCTGACTGTCACACACAAAGCTGTAGGTAGGCAGCTCTATTTAATCATGCCTTATATCATAAACCTTCTGACCTAATCTTTTCCCATCTCTGCTAGTGCTTCATAACATACCAGCACTACATGTGTGCTGAGAGCATTTAACAGTCAGCTCTGCAGGGAAAGTCCCAGACTACCACTTAAAATATGGATCCATCCAGAGCACCCAGAGGGCCCCAGGACACATCAGTGGAACCTCACTCTTAACAGGAATGGCATTCATTAGTGGTGACTAACTTGTAAGTTTGTTCAGTAGCAAATACAAACCTTCTGATTTTAACCTGATATGCACCCTGGCAAATAAGTCATGCCAAGGTTTTTGTAGAGCCTGCATTCATTCCTTTGTGGTCCTCTCTCAATACTAGTGATAATAACTATAATAAATTTAAAATCTGTCTCCACAAGACATATATTACCCAGAAAGAAACAAAAGTTGCTTGAAACCACTCTAAACCAGCTTTAGCCACTTATGGAAGATATAAAATTGAACTTATATAGACATGGCAACCAGTTCCATTTTCTCTGCTTAAGACTGCTTTTGCTTCCAATGCACCACTACAGGAGCACAGGCTCTGGACAATGGTCTGAACTATTTTTTCAAGCTGTTTGATTGATCCTATCTCAGTTATAGCAGTGCAATTACACTAATGGGGACTGGTAAGATAGAAGTATTAAAGCAGATAAACTGTTAATATTAATATAATGAAGAAAAGTTCAAATGCAGTGAATATAAATGCAGCCCACTAGTTAGTCTGGTTACTGGAAACAACCTTGTGGCATCTCTAAATTCCTTTTATGTAGTAAGGATCTTAAAATACAATTGTAATACAATTGTGCTTTCATGTGCACTATTTAACAAGGACTTAGAAGTGTTACACAAAGCCATTAGCATTTAGTAAAATATTAACAAGATAGCACAAAACCAATTCATTCAGACCTTGTATATTTGAAAACGGAAAAAAAGCACATTTTTTCTCCTATATGCCTGTTTCTGTGACCTGTGCACCTGAGGTGCCACAAGCCTGTCCCTGATTTCAGGGAAAGCCAAGGAACTGAAATGCCTGTATAGGGCTGACGTGAAGATTTAATGTGCTTCCCAAATCCATGGGTTATGATGCTAGATTTGATCTAAAGATGTATACCATCTTCACCCAGAGAAAGAGGGAAATAAAATCCAGAAAGATATTCCAGACTTAGTAATTTATAGGAAATCAATCTCTGGCCTCAAGTTAAGAGCCTCAATTGATCCTTACAGTAATAATTTGGAGTTATCATTTGATTTTATAGTAAGGCAGCCAAGTAAAGCCTGTAAGCAAAATTAATTTGCAGTGTCAAAGGAGCTTTCTCCAATTCAGGAATGTTGAAAAAGCATCCCACTATCATAATCTGTTATAATAATATTAAATCTTCTGGAGAAGAGTCTGGAGAGGAGAGATGTTTCAGAAGAAGAGATGCTTCAAAAGGCTGCAGATAGAATGCCATTTTCTGCCCATCGCCTTTTTGATCTGTTCAGCCCTGCTACACTCATTTCCAAGCTGCATGACAGCAGACACGATTTCCTCCCTTTGACAATTTCCCCTTCTCACACACTGCCCTTCCCTGATCCCACCAGTGATCTCTCTAGCACTTGGTGGGCAGAGAAAGGAGAGCCCTGCACTGAGGGAGGCAGTGGGGGCAGTGCCTGACACGGTGAGCGGTGTGAGTCCTGTTATCACTCTGGCTTAGGGGCAGTGGAGGTTGGAGTATTGCACGCTGCTGGCACTCAGGTCAGAGCTCTTCTGAAGCACCTGGAGAGCTGGTATCAGTGAGTTCCTAGCTGGAAAAATTATGGTAGAACTGGAGCCTAAAATTTTTCCATTTTCAATACTCTCAATGCTGACATTCCTCCAAAATAGTGCAATCTTATTTAATTTTGCTCGTCTTCCATTCATTATAGGCACACAGAATACATATTTATGGATTTTATTGCAAAAGACTGCAACCTCACCTGAACATTACAGGAGCCTTTGCACTTCATGTTGTCTTCAGAAACAGAAAAAGATCTCTGATGGGTGGGTAACACCACTTTAAGAAGTGTCTTTATAAGTCTACCTTAAGAACACAGAGATGCAGTCAGACTGCTGATTAGACATTTGACAGACACTGAAAGAACAATTACTGCATTTGAAGTTTAGATAAGATGTTCTTTGTCAAGTTTTTTCTTTTCTGTATAAGTGGATAGGATGAAAGACAGGAAGTTTCTCTAGTCTTTTATTTTCATACAGTAGATTAGAGATGAGTTAGCTCTGAATTTCCACTTAAAATGTCTCTTGGAATGCATAGCTAATTTCCTGCAGACATGATTCTCTGGCTTTTATGTAGAGTTCCAATAAATCTCTCAAAAATCTGTCCAAGTAACTTTCAGGAGTAGGATTTTTTTCCTTCCTTTTCTTTTTTTATGTTCTGTTTTTGAATATAAGCATGAAGGTAAATTCAAAATGAGTAACTTACTGTGTTGTTCTAGACAATCCCTTTTTACAGAGATATTCTGAAGAATGTTACACAAGGTAAAATGCAGTCAATAGAATGTAGAAGACCTCCATAATAACACTCATTAGTACTGAATTTATGAGAAAAGTAGATGAGCTAACATACTAAATAACTGCATTAGAAGCTTGGGAAGGCTGTATTTCTAGACATATTTTTTTTGTCCGGGAAAGCCATAATGGGATTGAGCTACAATATAGAATCTCATGAACCATCTACACAACTTCACTGTGTGAATCCCATGATAAGGTTTTCATTATCCAGACTGTATAATGTTTTCATTATCCAGACTGTATTCCTGTGAAACATTATGGTCAGATACCGATAATGAGGGTGTTTTCTGTGGTATACACTTTCTGTTTCTCTCCTGTGTTCAGAATTGTTGAAATCTCTCCCTACTTTTCCTTTGGTATCCACTTCCCTTTGTAGTTTCCTCTCTGGGTTGTCCTTTCACTATAAAATTTGGTGAAGAACAATTCCCCATTTTATCTACTCTCTTCATGATTGTGTAAGCTTTTATCATGAGTGCTCACTGCACTCAACATATCACTGCATTGCAGCATTGAGCTCTGCAGGGTGGAATCCCTGCTGGTTTAATCCCTCTATAGAGGGCAGCTGCTATATCCCTGAAGTGCTTTGAGTTGAAGTCAGCACCTTGACTTCACTGTCTCAGACTACTGAAGATCAAAGCTGCACATAATAAACAAAAGACAAAGGGTGTACATGATTTTGTACAAAGTAAAAATTACTTCTCCAGTTTATGTCATTCCTCAACAAAACCTTCTTGATCTTTTTTGTCTTCCATTTTAAATGAAGCAATAATTGTTGAGGATTTTAAGTGCTGACATTTTGCATTTGCTATTTCCTTCATTTGACAAGATATCCAGTTCTTACACACAGAACTTTCTACCATGATATCCTTCTTGTCTTCCCCACTGATGCACTCAATGTTTAATTGACTGTTATTTTTGGATGAATTTTTTTCCTCTTTAATTATAGCACGTTTTACCTGGCCTCATGTAGAAACATAGCCCTACTATAAGCAGAGATCCAGCAGAAGGATAAGAAAAAGAGAAGAAGGGAAAACCTTTAGAATAGTAACATATTTCCTGCAACACTTGTTTTCTTTAAAAAGAGCTTACGTAGATGTCATTGGTAAATACCTAATGGCAACATGTTAGTTTCTTAGTTCACAGATCTAGAAGACAAATATGTCTTCATACAAAAAGAAGTTAAAAAAACCCCAGTTCATCTTGCAGGCATATTAAATTTGATTTATTTTTCTACTAAGTTGTTGTCTACAATAAAACTGGATAATTTTCTGCAGGTTGAAGACAGTTTATTTTTTATTTTACTAGTGATAACTCTCATAATGAATAAGACTGCAGTACACAAATGTGAAAAATGGAGGAATTTATTAGAAAAACAAAAGTTATCACACTATTTTTAATGAAAAAATAGTCTTTCTTAAGTACTCCAAAGATCCCAGGAATGGTAACATAAATCCCTTCTTAGTTCTATAAACGTATTGAATATTTTGATAATAATGCAAGTTTTTCTTTCCACACATGTTTACTTTTTATCCTTTAATGTAAAATTTTTGACCAGTGGGTATGAAGCAGACTCTTAAAGCTCCTGTAAAAGCCACATGTCACAGAATTTCAAATTGCATGTTCATAGCTCAGAGACTCTTAGTGCCTGAGCCCAGTGAAGATGGTTGGTGATATATATTCCATTCACCTTTAAAGACATGTGCATGCTATATATTTATAACCATTACTATTCAGAATTTGGTGTTTAATGGCCTCTTTATATGGCAAAGCTATTAAAGCTGTACATGTCCAAATTGCTGAAATATTACATGTTCAATATGTTGATGTGCTGTGGTGGAGATGTAGAAAACATCCAAAAATTAACCAGCTGTCGAATGTTTGTTGTGTGCTTTACTAATTTCTTGCTTCATCCATGAACAAATATATTTTCATGTAGACATTTGCTGATCTGGGCCTCACTGAAGTGTGAGCTATCTTCAAAATGGAAAACAACCGAATTACCTTTATCAATCAGCTTTACTTCATAGATTGGATGGTCAGAAGAAGTATTTTCCACAGATAAAATAAGGAACTAGCAGAGGTGTTTGTCTTTGGTTTATGACTGAATTTATAATTTGTTATTTTTAAAATTCTGATCATGTCATTTACATGCAATGATGGTGATATGAGAGTGGCAGAGATAAAATTTATTCCAGTTGTGTTTGACTTCAAAGGAAAACTTGGAAATCTCCTATTTACCTTCCCAGGTCTCCATGAGGTTATTGCTTCTCAGATAACAAAGTTAATTTGTCACCTCAATAGTCTCTAGGTAGTAAAAAAAGTAACTGAGTCACAAGAAGCTGCTTAAATTGGTTGGGAAGGAGCGATTCCATGCAGATGGGAACTGGAGTGAAGTGTACAGACATGAAGAGTTTCTGCCCTTGATAAATCTCCAGAGCTATCCCTGTTCCTTTCAAAGCCATAGATGATTGCCTTGTCCTAAATTTTTGGAATCTCTAATGGAACCATTTCATGCTATTCTGCCTTTTGCCTGGGATACTCCCCAAGTGGGTTACTGTTCTTGCATACCAGATATGGCTGCGTGCTGCACCCCAATTTTTTGCGAGTTCTGTCTTCTCCCTATGTGCAGTGTGGTTTCCTATCACAAATCAAGAAATTTTAGAGATAAAGTAGTTGAAAAGTAAATGCAGTCCTCTTGTGGTCTCACAGGAATTCAGTAATATTCCCTACTACAAGTTTATGCCTGAAATGATAATTAATTAAAACTAGCCATAGAAATGTATGATGCACACATGGAACACATGTGTGCTGAACAGAAAAAACTTGCTATTCAATGATATGTCCTTTTTGGGAAACTGATAACAAGCTATATGATACACTGATAACATGGTCTCTCTATGAAACACAGGGCAAACTTGACAGCCATTTATCTTGCCATGTGTTGTTAAATCCCTGTGTTGGCATACAGAAACTTGAATATCCTCCATTAAGTAAAAATAAGGGAAAAAATACTCTTAAAAGCAAAAAGCCAGGAACTTTACCCTTTACTGGTGACCTTTAAAGACAGAACTAATAAGTGGTTCTGAAAGAGCAGCACTCAGGTAACCTCAGTGATCCTCTCTCTTAAATGTCATTTGAGGCAAAAAAAATATCCCAGTATTCCAGGTTTATAGAATAAAGCCACCTCTAGTGGTATGTACAGGTTAATTTTGCAGGTCATATTTACAGAAATATGACACCATACTGCTATAGTTAAATACATGTCTGAGTCCAGAGGCCCTCTATATTTTCTAACTTAGAGGCACTCTCTTCTATATACACTCACTCAGAGTAAATTATTCTATCTTGGAGGGTATAAATATTATTTAATTTCTTCTTTGTATGAAAATGATGATTTGATTCTCAGATGGCCAGTTTTTAGCAACTGCTTGTAGACTTGATATTTGAGTTATATGATTTTTACATTAACAGTCTAAATATTCACCTGTACTGCACAGGAGAATCAAAAAGTGAAATTTGGATTTTTATGATGTGCTGGCTGCTCTGCCAATGGCAATGAATTGATTACTCATGCATGCAACACCCATACTGTGGGGTGCTTTATTTCAATCTGGGCTTAAACTATGATGTAAAGTCAGTAGTCCTTGTATCCCTAAATCCTTCAGAAGCAGACCTAGATTTTGATTTGCTTTCCCATTTAGGACCTTCCCTATGTAACTACATTTCAGTCAAAGAATTGCCAATAAACTCTTTAATATTCAGTATTTGAAGGTTGGACTTGTGGCTAAAGCTACGGCTAATGATGATCTAGTTCAGTTTAGATTAGAAACACCCTTATAAAATTACTTGTACAGTTTTGTATTTTTTTTTGTGCTTTGGCTCACAGACCAAATTGAGCTCAGAGTACCTGAGCTGGGGGGCTTATTAATGAAGCTAAATTAGAAGTTGATGCAGGTGCACAGGAAATGCAGGCTGGCTGTAGCATGAGAAGTGCACAGAGAGGCACACTTATTTTTCCTCTGCAAATTTCCCAGGAAGTACAAAGATGTGCCATATTCTGGGCACTTTGGCCTTCTCTTGGATCCTCCAAGTAATATATAAAAGTCACCGTGAAACATGCCCAATAGAAGCCAGTGATGGAGATGTAGGTTGTATAAAGGGATTTTTCCAACATTTGCATAGCTGGGGAGAAAACAGGACAGCCCCTCTACCCATCTTATGTTCTACAAGTGTCAAGGCCACAGACCCTTTAGGCTTGGAGCTGTAACCATCAAAGAAGTTTCAGACACATTGGTGAAGAGTAAAGAGATGTTTTTGTTTGGCAGAAACATCGACAAGGTTCCCGCTTCAGCTGAAGAGAAAATTTTGTGTTGTTTGTAAAAATTTTTGGCCTGGATTGCTTTTGTTTTAAGGGAACAAGTAGCCCCTCGAGTAAAAGATGTGATAAGAGACTAAATTTGGATCCTCAATTGCAGACAGCTGTTAAATAAGTCACAAGTGAAATTACTTTGGCATTGCTAACTCTTGAAAACAGATACAAGCTGAACATTCAACATGCCTGACTTCAGCACCTAATTTTTCACTCTATCTCTGTTTTCTGTGAGTCCTTAAACAGAACAACTTCAATTTTAAATCTATAGTCTCCTGCCAAGAATTGATTGAAAAAATATGGTTTAAAAATAATGTTCTCTAGGTATATTTTTAACAGTAGAAAGTATCTTTAAGGTAGAGCAATTATTATAACATGAAATACATTTTACTAGAATTCCTCAGAATATTTTTGAAAATTAACGTCCTCATAATCTGTGGAAATTATTGTCACTTAAATCACTTATTATCTATGTCCCCTATTAGATATATTTTGATGCTTTCTGAGCAGCAAAAATTCTACTTTTAGAACCATACAAGATAAAATATAAGTGCTTGCTGATAAAATTATATTTGCATGTACATAATTCTTAAATTTAGGTACCTTGAATTTCTGCTGGAACACAGGCTGGGAGCTGAACACCACCACCACCATTGGCTAATGACCTCTTATTTGGGTTTTCATTTTTCCTTTGTCTCCCTCTTTGGTCTTGCTGGCCATGAATACTTTAGCTGTATATGAGACTGAGTAGCTCCATTCATTTTCAAATCCATCTTGACCAAATTCTTCCATGTCAATCTGACAGAAAGCAGTTTAGCGTACAGGGAATTAGGATCTGTGAGATCTCTGTTTTACTCATTACTCTAGCCCAGGTGGCCACTGGAAAAATTGCTTGTTCCCAGTATAAGAAACAAGGACAGTAACCCTTCTTGCACACCAGTGGGCATGCAGGCAGGGAAGATATTGAATGACATTGGCTACCCAAACCCAGCTTAGAGTCCTTTACCCAACATAGTCACAACCAGCTGTGGTCACAAGTGGGAACAGTTAACCCATGATGCAGAGGGCAAGGTCTAAGGAATCAATGTCTTTAGAAAGTCAAAATATATTCCCAAATCATAAAAATTATTGTTTTTACTATTTCAGAAGAGGTTTTGGGACAGTGGCACAAATTCAACCAGTGGACTGGAAGTGCTATCCTCTGAGGAAGCACCTTTCAGAACAAGTGAATAACACCTCTGACAGTGGTTTTACATAAGAGAGATGTAGCCAGCTGCCTTTTCTGAGTGAAACCCACTGAGGAGCCAGAAGCCTTATCTGCTTCAGTTGTGCCCACTTGACTCCTTCTTGTCAATGAATCCCTTTCCCTTATCAAACTTGTCTTCTCTTTCAGGGGATTTGACCTTTCTGAATTATATACAGAGCTCTTGTGTAACAGCCCTTATATCAGTGTGTTTGCCATCTGTTCTCCTTTTCTGAATGCAGACATGTGTTACTGTTTATCCACTATGTGTCACCAGTTTACTACAACAAATTCAGTCAAGTGGAAATCAGGTCAAGGTGAAATTTATTTCAGGCACTATTGTTCCACTTCATTTTACAGTTCGCCACATGCTAATCATATGAATTCTGAACAAGGATCAAAAAAACCAAATAAAATTATGTTTTGGCTTCTGACTGACATTTTCAATGGATTGTTTCATTCACCTTTTGGAAAACCTCATCCTGTGCTTGGCTTCACTGGAAAATGTAGCTGCTGGAAATTTTAGCAGATTGTTGGACAATATGGAAGGTGAAAGCTAAACACTCAATGCAAAGCTAAAAAAAAGAAGGTGACTTTTAACACTGTATGGTGGGGAGGGAAATTATATAATTCCTATCCTTTCTTCATGTGTACTGAATGCAAGGAACATAATGCAAAAACCTGGAAAAAATGTCCACACCCACTGTGTAAGAACTCGACACCATCCTAAAGATTAGGCAGATTTAAATTTGATTCTCTGGAAATCAGTCTGAATTTAGCCTTTTTGTTATTGAGTGATACAATATTATTACATAGAATAATTATAACTAATTATAGTTCTGTGAAAATGGGGCTTGAATATGGGTTCAGAAGTGACATAACTTTAGAGGATGTGTAAGGTCAGACACTGATGATTACTCTGGGCATCCATGACTTCTTGATGTTGGGATGAGGTATGTTGGGTGTACTCAGCTCTTTGGACCTCAGAGAATAACCCAAGACATTTACTTGGATTGTGCAAATTTGCCTTAGCTATGGAAATTTCATAAACTGCTTTCCCCAGAAAAAGCAATTTTGCAGACCTCGAAGTACATACCAGAGCCATTACCACTGTGCTTGTGCAAAATATCCCTTCCTCTTTACATAAACATAAATTACTTGTTTCCGTAGACCCCTGAGAAAGTTTAAATCTAGTAAAGATTTGAGACATGGAAATTTAGTTAGTGAACAAGCTTTTGCCTTAAAACATGCATTTCTTTCACATGATTATATTTCTCAGTATTAGCTTTTCTAAAGCTGTCCATTCTTGCAGAGGAAAAAAAGGATTCTCACAAAATGTTTGCAATTTCTACTCACTTATTTTATTACCATTTCAGATGTGTTTCATGACCTTTTATTAACAGTCATGTTCTAGTCTGCAGGTCAAAGAGCTTTAAGCAAGCAAAAGTACATGGTGCCAACCTCAATAACAGCAAACGGAGTCCTCAGCCACAAAGACACATGCATTTTCCCCTCTCCTTTTCCCCCTCTCTTCTCCATAGGCAGGCTGATCTGTGGTAAGATGGAGTAAGGATTAATTTCTCAGAGTAAATCTATTGTTACAGATTAGGTTAGTGTAGAAAACTAACCGTGGCTATAGAACTTCTTGGGACAAAATGTAAATTAATTGGAAATATGAGTTAATAATACTCTTTAGTATTTCTTCCAGTTTTGCTGGTTTGCACAAGTGTTGAGTAGTTTCACAAAGCTATGTCCTGCTGTTTATAGATGTGACCCATGATACTGATCCCATGTTGTCAATTTTTAATAAACTGATAAAAACACACTTGAAATTGAACATCATAACATGCTAGAGTTATTTTACTTGTGGCTAAACATTTATATTTCATTAGTCTTGAAAAGAATCAGCTATCATGGAGATCCACTGAGCTAGGTCATGTAAAGTGTGCAAAGGAGTTGTTGGTTCCTGACCATATGAACACGCATTCCATCTTTATATGATGAGACCACTGTAATTCCACTGAGGGAATGGAGGGGGACTGTAGCATTTGGGGTTTTCATGGTAATTCCATTTCAAATTAAAAGAAATCTTGAAGTCAGCTGCTAATCTCGAGGGATTCACCTTTGCAGTCAAGTAGAGATGGTCTCCTACATGATGCAAAACAAGTGCCCACGCATCCTCTCTTGATTTCAAGGTGATACAATCCATATTTCCAGGTATACATTTTCCATAGGAACACCAAACTACTGCTGAGGAGCTTAAAAAAAAAAAAGTAGGTACTTCTGCAGCCAACAGTGTTTTGCTACAATTCCAAGGACAAAACTTCTGCGCAGGATTTTCTGCTTCTTCCTGTGTTCATATATTCTATCATGACCTTCAGAGAAGCATTGGCTGTCATAGTACTCTGCTTACTACATGTTAGTTGAGGATTTAGGTAGGTAACACATTTTTAGATCATGTATTGGGCTGACTTTGACTGGACAACAGTTGGCCACCAAGCTGCTGTGTCAGTCTGCTCCAAATAAGGACAGGGCAGGGAGAAAATAAGTTGGAAAAAAGTATATGGGTCAAGATAAAAGGTAATTCAATAAAGCAAAAGAAACACTGCACATGCATAAGCAAAGAAAAACCCAAAATATTTATTGTCTACTCCCAATCAGCAGGTGATACCTAGCCATTCCCTGGGAAGCAGAGCCTCAGTACCTGTAGCAATTTCTCTACAAGACAAATGTCATAATAAAAAATACCCCTCTCCTCTTTCTCTTAGCTTCTATTGCTGAGCAGATTCCATGGTATGGAATATACCTGTGGGCAGATTAGGTCAGCTGTCCTGGATATGTTGCCTACAAAAACCATGTCTACTACCTGCTGACTACTGAGGGGAAAATGTTGAAGAGACCACTTTGAGGCTGTGTGAGTGCTTCTTAACCACAGCCAAAACACTGGTGTGTTATCAACACCTTTCTAGCTACAAATACAAGGCACAGCACTCTGAGGGCTGCTGTGGGAAAATTAACTCCACCTCAGCCAAACCAAATACATGTAATTATGATATTAGTTCAATAATGTGTGATGGAGAGCTGTGTTTTTGTAACTAGACATTTTCTGAATATGTGGAAGAGTCTCTACAGAGCACCGAAATTCCTGCAGATTTAAACAATTTTTCTAATCAGAATAGAAAAATGGCTCTGTGCCTACCACCAGGGAGTCCAGAGCAACTGCAATAGATGGAATTGATTCTTCTTTTTTTGTCTCTCAACACAGTGCACAGCAGTATAGATGTTTAGATCACAATTCCATGTTAGGTTGTTGAGTCAGGAGCATGGCACTCCTCGAGGCTGTAGTATTATAGTCAAGAGACAAAACATCCAAAATTGAAGCACAGTAAAATGTGTGTTTCTGCCTTTTCCTTATCAAAGCTGTATTCTTAGACTGCCTTCACACACAGAATAGAGCTGTAACATAAAAGAGTGTTATTAAACTTTTGGTTTTGTAACCTGGCACCAGTCTCTCTGTTCAGTACAAATGTTCACCTTCTCCTCCCTCACTCTGCTCTGCATGACTGGGATCAACATCCCTCAACTCTGATCATGACTGCCATAAAACTTAGCCCTGTCTTCTTCTAACCAGTCCCTCAATTTAACACCTACCAAGTACCTGGCAGAAGTGTTACTTGCAGGGGTGCCTTCCTCTGTAATATTCAAGCCTTTCAGATTGGTGGTACTATGAGTCATGCTAAGTTCCCTCATTAGATCCATTAAGGATTTAAAAAACTACTAAGTATTTTTCTTATGAGTGCTTGGTAAAAATAACAGAAAACATAAGCAATTGTCTTAAAATTTAGACAAAGTTGTAAAATTTTCTGCAGCTCTACTAAGCACCTAATTGACTACTGTAGAATTGTGACAATTAAAACTGAATAGAAAATCTTTTAGCTCCACTCTGGAAAGTGAAAGGAATATTTGTTCCTTTTGAATACCAAGAAAAATAGTAACTTTGCACCATCAGCATGATAATTAATTTTAAAACTCTCCAATAGACAGTAAAAAAGTATTAAATAGTCTTTTCCACTATAGAAGTCCTTAGACTGAGCTTATACAAAGCAGTCCACTGCATGAAAAATATTTGATTATTCTAATTAATAGAGTTTAATATTAGCTATTTAATAGATAATGCAAAAAATGCCTGTCATGCCCATGGCTATGTGAATAAAGATAAAGACTATTATGGCTCAAGAAAAAAATTCATATCATTAGAAAAAAATGAATTATTTGTGCATTATTTTAAAATATAGAATTATAAAAAATTGCCATTTATAAGATCACATAACTTCTCATATATCACTTGCCATATTTATAAGATTGCTCACAGTAGTTTAGTGGCTTTCAGTAATTTTTTCAACACTGGTTATTTCACTGCATACAGTCCAACTTATGAACTTGTTTTTCCATTACTGTTTTTATAGGAGTTATTTCTCAGTAGTACAAAACAAATCAGATTCTATGAAAAATGAGGAAAATACCGAATGGAAGAATTTATTCTCTTTCTGAAAAATAATAATATCCTGAAAATTGTTCCATCACCCTATCCTGTTTACCACCCTTCACCTAACATTGCTGGAATTTTAAGTTGATCATTCCTCACCTTTTCCTTCTTTTACCTTCAATAACACCTCATATTGCATTTATGTATGACAGAAAACAACTGCAATCAATAATGAAAAAACATCTATAGAAAAAAATCATTCTACATGTGAATTTAGTTTATTGATCAATACTACAAAGAGACATCAATGACAATAATTTTACTTAAGGAAACCCTTGGCTATATGGGGAAGAACTTGGTAAAATATGTTGGCACCGTGATTTGGACATTTCACATTTAATATGCTTCATTACTCTTATCATGTATGTACATCAATCACGGTTGTGTCACCTTCATTCACAGATTTCTCCTGCTTTGGCAAGATAGTCCTATCATGCAAATCCTTTCCTCTTTCCTTTTTCACATTATCTGTGCAATTAACCCAAAGAACAGGGTTTCATTTTTCCCTCTACAAAGTGTGAAGGCATTTTTTAAAAATCCTGAAACGTGACCCTGGAACAAGAGTAAAGCTTACCTGGTTGAGACCTTTCTGTAAGATTTACTGAATCAGGTCTCTACAACAGGCCTGAACAGATATTGGTCAAAACCAAAAGGTTCTTTTCATATGTTTCAGTGACCTTCAGGTCACTCAGGTGATTTGCAGATCAGAAGGGATGCAGCAGAGGCTGTGCTGCCCACGAGGAGATGGGGTTTCCCAGTGTGGAGCTGGAGTGCAGAGCAGCCCTTTGAGCAGATGGTGCCCCTGCAGGACACCCACCATACAACTCTCAGCAGGGATGGTCCCTGAGATCCTGAATGTAGTAGAACAGTTTTGGAATGTGGCACTGGAGCCATTCTCATGGCAGTGCCAGAGCTCTGCTGTTCAGACTGCCCCGGGCTGTCCCCACACCTGCGCTGGGTGCTGTGTGCTCCCACACCTGTCCCCATTTCCATATTTGCACTTGGAGGCAGATTCCCAACTGCAGCGCCAGAGGTGTACATTAAGATTGATGAACTATCATGTGTGGAAGTAGAAGCCCAAAGGACAGCTAGGGTAACATATTGAGACTGATACTGTATTATTTTTGTGGAATACAGCCATGAAAGAACTTGATAAATCTCAATATTGAAAAAAAAGAACCCCACAAGTGAGTTTAAACATACTTGATCTGAGCAGCAACTCCGAGCTTTGGGGTTTTTGTTTGCCAGACTATTCTGTGTACTTCAGAAAAACTTCAACTTATAAAAGAGGAGAAAAGGAGAAAGCTGAAAACTTCCAAAAGACCATTGATCAGTCCATGAAGCAATATAAAAAATAAAGAAACAAAGAGTGCCTCCATATAGAAGGACAACAAAACAAAAATGTCTGTAACTATGGAGATAATACACTTTGAAGCAACCTGTCTATAATAAAGTTTCACTTACTGGATTACTACAAATATTTAATAACTTGTAGTACTGCCAAAGCTCAGACTAAACTATAGTTATTTTCCCTGTCAAAAACTATTCAGCTGTGCAATGTCAAGCCACCAGAAGTCGCCTTTATTGCATCCGTATGAGAAAAGCTAACCGCATTTCATTTTTCTAGAGTAACAGTTTTCTTTTTGTTAGCATGCTATGAATGTACTCAGAGATCAAAAAGCTGTTATTTAAAACAAAATGTTAGAATGGTTCAAATTAAAATTAAATCATATTCATTTGTTGAACTGGCAAGACTATAAGCAATCTGGTCATGTGATTGTAATTCATACAGACTAATGACTTGACAGAAAGCCTTTCAAAATATAGGTGTATTTATAAAGATTTGGGTTTAATATATCCTTTAATACTAACCTTTCAGCTTTTGTGACATCCCAAAACCTCTCAAATATTATGATAAGTTTATCACAGAAGGATATCATCTGCAAGTTTTGTTGCTTGCATATGAACCTATCATTAGTTTATGCAGTCAGGTGTTGTGGTCTAGGAATTGTACTTCCCAAATCTGTGCTCCCACCAAGATTCTCCCATATCACACACTGTTCTCCCGCTCACCCTTCCTGCTGCAGTGGGATGGAACTGAGAGGTTTGAGGCACAAAAGGTGAAGATCATGGGCTGAGATAAGAACAAATTACTGGAAACAACATGAAATAGGAAAATGAATAGTAACAGCAAAAATATTAATAAAAAAATTACACAAAAGAGACAGCGATTCACATGCAAAAATGCTCACTTTGGACCCAGCAATGATGGTGGATGGCTTCCCCCTTGTTTATGAATGAAAGTCTAAAATATTTCCCAAAAAATTATAACTGCACAGACATGCGGACAATACCTTTACTTTAACGCCCTTTATTTATTATTAATTATCTTTATGCTTAATTGTCAGTGATTGCTTAGACTTTTTGACAGAAGTTCCACAGACGGTGGATTATATTTAGCCAACCATAATTAGTATTTTTGTTACACACAATAAAAAATATGGAAAATGAGATCTACAGAGAAAAAAAGAGCACACAAAACACACATAAAACACCTTTACAGGCTGCAGGCAGAGGAGTGGGGGAACTTTAGCAATAAGAGAAGGCAGAGATATTTGTTACTGAAAGGTGAAAAAGAACAGGGAGTAGTGCATGTGTTGTCACACAAAGCCACAAGAAGAATGCATCAAGAAAATCTAACAGAAACATTTACAAGGAACACATGGATTGTGGGGAAGGAAAAACACAAGAGGAGTACAAAAACTGCTGAAGAAGCTGTAACAGCACAGAAGTGAATGGAAGCTGCCAAAGGAGAAGGCAGTACCACCAACATTTGTTGGTTTAGACTGCAAGCAAAAGATCTATCAATATAGGGGGTTTTAGGCAGAAAATCCATCATTTTACTACATTCAGTTGTAATGAAGTTCACAAACAGATTTATGTAGGTATGTATTCTTCAGTAGTTATTTTTAGGTTCTGTTACACTTGTGAGAAAGCAGGTAGTCCGCAGGTATCTGGATTTGCCATGAACCTGCTTCTGCATAAATGTTGAACACCTCCTGCACAGTTCTCAAGAACTGCTTCTTCAAAATTCTACTCTGAATTCAGTAGAGAAACTCATATCAATTTTAATGTAGGTTATGGCCTTTTTTTTCTAATTAGAATATAAAAAAAAAGTCTCTTTCCAGTTCATCTTCTGGAAGACATTTATTTTTAAAATGTGTTTTTGGAAGACTATTTTAAACACATGGGCAGCCTATTAGCTTTTTATCTTGCTGGGTTATTAGCACAGAATTAGCAATAGAAAAATCATCTATTCCATATTCAGTATGCAGTACAGACTTCTACTTAGCCCCAAGGGAGTATAATACAGCAAGGCAGGAAAAATATTCCTCTCTTCTTTTTCCACAAGGTTGTTTTCATTTCCTCCTGCCTTCCACTGGAAGACATCAGACCTTCGGAAGAGAGGCCAGCTTCAGAGTCTGAAAGTCAAATAATCTAGAACAACAAGACCTCTGGCATTATTCTTGTTTTTCATATCTATTCTGCATGTAAAAACCATATAAAGAAATGAAGGAGAAATATTTGTTAATTATCCAGCTTAATCTCAGGCAGAGGATACAATGTGAGACTGTATTTATTTTATTGTTCTGGAAGACTTGTGCAAATGAACCAAAATTAATGCAGGTAGACAGGAAACAAAGGCAACTAGCAGGTCAAAAGTGCAGTAGTGCAGTACTAGTAGTAGTGTCATGCTTGTCTCTGTATAGCTTGTCCTCAGCACAGAAGACAGGGATCTGTGCATCACTGGGCAGAAATAAGAGGAAACAGCCAGCCCTTGAGTATGATTAAAAAATAGCCCATCTAAATGTTATAACAAAGCTTTCAAGTGTTTCAAGCAAATGTTTAGAATAGGTTTCTTTTTCCTCCCTGTTATTTCACATTTCTAGGGTATTATGAAGCTATATTTTACTTCTATATCCCTACTTCATGAAGTATCACATTAGCAGTATAGGATTAAGTGAATAGTACATTAAATCAAATTATCACAAGTTATTTTTACATATTCTGTTATTATAATTTCAGAAAGTGAATCTTTAGAAACAGTACCAAAGCATGGTCAGGGACAAAAATGAAAATGATTAATGAAAGCAGACTTAGGGTGTGGTGATCTGGGATTGCAATTCCTTTGATATTTTCTTCACAGAAAACAATTCTCGCACAGCTTCTGCCTTCAGAGCTTGATATGGAGAACAGGATTTATCTTATATTTTTCACTATTTAAAAAGTAACTTTTAGCTAAATTCGTGGTCCTAATTAATAAAGAGCTCCTTACCCCTAAAGGATTGATTTAATCTCAGGGTGTGAGCCATAAATCACGAGTTCCAGAAGCAAAGTCATCCTGCTCCTTTCTCCACTGACTACCTAGACATGACATGTAGACAAGTAGTTTAGAATACCCAACTTCTGGACATCCAAAGTGAGATGAAACAAAACTCCTTGCTCAAATACATAAATGCAGTGAAATGGCATGAAATGCCTCTCTGTCTTACTTGAGACTATGGCTCATGTCAGCAGACATTAAAGGATGTAACAGGGCATGTGAATCTCTGTGGCTATTTACCCTTGGAGCAGATAATGGACTAGTTCGGTTTTTAAGGGCTGGGACTTTGATAAAATCTAGGAAAAGAACTATGGATACAATTTTGAAAAGCAGGTAAATTATTCTGAAAACTGGCTACAGCAAGGCAATTTTATTTCTAGTGTCCAGTAAATGAGCTTGGTTGCTATTTCCCACAGAAGAAACTGTCACCATGAGTGAAAAGTCTCAGAGCTTGTCTATGTACAGCTGCAAGAGATACAATTTAGAAACGACCATCCCCCCCTGTGGCTGTGGTTTTTCAAACTGATAAAAATTATATAGCAAAAGGCTAAAGGTATTCCCTCTCCATACAGGACAAGAAACATTCCAGTTCTAGAAGACTTTGGCCTTCTTTAAACTAGGTATGTCTGCTGCTAATGATCAGAAGATTTTTCCTGTAAGGTGCTTTAAAGTTTATCTGTTTCTCAAGCCTCATTTTTGGGGAGAAAAACAGATGGAGTTTAAGAGAGATTACAGGCATTTCTGACAAGCCTAGGCAGCTGCTCATAGTTACATTACCACAAGCTAACATTTCCTTTTTCATATTCAAAGACATGAATGATTTACCCAACACACTTTGATATTTCTTTGGACTGTCAATTATTACCTGACCAACCTAGATCTGTATGTGAGGAGATATTTTAAAGTATTTTATTACTAAATTTAGCTGCAGAGTTAATTGGGATCTCTTCTTTCTAGGCTTGTTTCACAGAAGTGGTTTCAGCAGGGAGGAAGCACGCATATGAGAATTCACTCTTGTGTGTATCATGAAGAAAAAATGTCTGGATAAAAGAGTTAATACATGAAAAACAGCATGGGCTCTTAGAGCAACAGAACTAGGAAATTAACAGTGCACCATAAAAATGTAGAGAATTTTTATCAATATTCACCCTACTTTCAGTCTTCATGGTGTTTTTAGTGAACAATAAAGAACCATCAAAATATTCATAAACTGCAATTATAAGATATAAAAATCCAACAAAACCAAATATAATAATTCCTTATGTTTATGAAATTATTTTTGAATTCTCTAGGATATCTTGAACTCATAACCAGTCAACTAACTTTCTTTTTACAGAGATTTTTGCAAAGACATTTAATATTAAAATTGCCACTGTTTTTAAGTGTCTATCAAATGAATGGAAAGAGAGGAATTATGTTGAGCAAAATTTTAGTACTCATTTTGCCTTTATTTATGCTAAACCATACCTTGTGTGCCATTAAATCACTCAGTAAGTCTCTACAATCAAGGGTTAGTTGGCTCATAAAAAGGAAATTACATTGTGTAAGTCTGGGAAGTTGTATGGGTAAGGAATCCATAAGCAACTGTTACCTACAGCACATAGAAGGAATGAGAATGTTTGCCAAGTGAGAGAGTTAACTACCCAATCTGACTATTCCTGAAATATTACAGTTAAAGCACACAAAGGAGGTACATTTTCTGCATTCTCTAAATTACAAGAGTATTAAATCTGTCAGAAAATTCTTCAGCACTTTTTTTTTCCAAAATTATTTATGGTTGTATAATTCAAAGTGAAGTGTTTTATAAAGACAGTAATATGTATCTTTACAATATAGTTCATGAGATACATATAGATATGGACATATGATTTTACATATGTGTGTGTGTGTGTGTGTGTGTGTGTAGAACATAAACCTCTCCATACCTATTGAAAATGTTCACTAATTCCTTTGTCACCAATATTTTGGACTCCATGTAAGCCATTCCAAAGCAGCCCCATGGTATGATGGAGTGGACATCCCAGAGTCTGCCAGGAGGGCCAGTCTGGAATTTTACTGACATATCTCTATCAAATTTATAATCACAAGCAATCCAAAAGAGTAAAAGTTCATGTTACTGACCACAGAATTATGGTCTGGAAGAAACCAAGATCATTTGGTAGACCCCATGGGTTTACAAAGTGGACACAAGTTTGACACACAATGCTCTGCTTGAAACTTGATGCAAAGGTGTTTCTTCTAGTCAGGAAGGCTCAGAATTTTCTGCACTGTGTTAATGACATTCATCCATGAGGATTTTTATGGAGGAGGAAAGCACAAAAATTTAAGTAGCTTTTAGTGAGCTGTTGGAGGCCATCTTATGCAGGAGTGCACTGCTGGAAGCACAGAGAGCAAGTGCAAAGTCTGGATTTTAAAGGAGGTGGAGTAGCTCAGCTGGTCTAAATTAGTCTAACTGACTTTATAGAAGGATTTCAGTTTGGACCAGATGAGATCAGAATTCTAATATTAAGAATTTTTTTTTGAAGGGGTGAAGAGGAAATGCTAACTTCAGAAATTAAGATAAGGAATCAGCAAACTGATAAGTAATGATTTCAATAACATTTAGTTTTTGGACTTTGATGAGATTACTCACTAATCTTTCAATGAGCCGATCAGGACTAGAGAATTTTAGAAGAATAATTTCCATGGTGTTTCCCATGGTCAGCCTGCAGCTCTCCAGCTAAATTTGTTCAAAACTACATAAACAAATTGACTCATAAAATAAAATTGGTTCTCTGGCTAATCCAAAGAAGAGAGGTAAAACCACAGATCGCATATGGAGATAGAAGCATAAGGAAATAATTAAAGATTTAAGAAACACTATAATATGCAAAACACTAATTCTTCCAGAGACTATCTTCCAAGGACAAGGAATCAAGATCTATTTCAAAATAAATGTTAATCCCTTACTCTGAAGTAGATAAAAATATTAACGAAGGAGACATTTTCAGAATTGCTGGTCTTATCTGCCAGACAAGTAATTGAAATTAAATTAGTCATAATCAGGATGTAATTTTTAAACAATAAATCTTAGGATTCCATTTCTTTACCTTAGATAATGCATTCTTCTATTTTCTTTGAGAAAAGCAATTTAGACCAGACCCTTAGCTTTTAGCAGTTTATCTTGGTAGTGAACAGAAATGAATTTACACATGCAAGACCAAAAAAATCTTTGAAATGTTAATTAGAAAAATTGTATTTTTTTCCTTTTGTGCACCTATGGCTTTATTGAGTTCCCAGTCACACTGATGAACATGCCAGGTTGCTCCAAAAAATCCTGGCTATCGAGGGCAGTGAAAGCACCAGTGGGAGAAGCCAGAGGAGAAATGGTGTACCAATGGAGCATGTTGATGGCACCAGACTAAGCATGTCATCCAGAGCCTTGCACTGACAGCTTTTCAGGACACCCACTACAGAAGACCAAGTACATACAGGCATAATTTCTGAGCAAGCACTGCAGCATCCTAAATAGAAGTCTTCCTCACATGGTTCTCAGGCCCTGTTCATAAACTTGTGTCATATTGTAGAGTAACCTAAATGACTTTTCACAGAGGAAAATCCAGGATTCCTTATTCTCTGAATTTTGTGACATTGACCATCATTATAGCAGTCACTTTTGTGGGACCACAGGTGTCTAATTGAAGTAAAACAGCCTCAACAAGAGATTTCTATTCCTTTCAGTCATAGCCTGTCCCTTCCTCTGCAGTTACGTACATTGATAGAATTAGCACAAGCTCATTGCATTTTCTTGGAAGCTGGCAAAGACTCAAAATTCAGCAAGCAGTAGGAGGAAATGAGTTTGGTTATCTTACATTTACACGAATGTCCAAATCACTGAATTATTGAATTAAGATGGGCAGTGTACATGACAGCCACTACATATGGAACAGGTGCAGGAGAAAGGCTATCCAGTAGTGCTGCCCCCTCACCTTCTGGACAGTTTTCCCCTACATAAATTAGCCAGTTTTCCATTCCAAGTTTACTTCAGGTCCCACAGTTCCACTGCTTCAGATGTTAAATCTACCACAGCAATGATTTTTCAGGTTTTCTTTTATATTTTCCTATAGGATATGGTGTAGATGTACCTGGTGAAGGGATGACACATCTCTTAGAAAACATAAATTCACATTTTTGCTAAGAAGAAAAATATGGCTAAACAGTTAGAGCTTCAAAGAAAGCAGAGACAGGCCCACAATAGTCAAAAACCCCCAGTTTTGAGGCTAAATACTACATCATGTTTATTGAGCTACATTCCTACTGAAAACCATGACTAATGGCTACTAATGATTGAGCAAGGTATGGCCACAGACTTACCAACTAGTTTGGTGATAGTTTCAGCTTTCTAACATGGCATTGAATTATTTCCATCTAGCCATAGCCTTGCTGATGTAAACAAATACCAGAGATTATCTTCATCTTTTGAGCAAATCTCCAAAACAAAAGTTTGATCCTGTCATTGCAACACTGGACTAAAAATTTGCATTTAGTTCCTGCATCTCAAGAAATCACCTTCTCTCAGCATAAGCAACAGTCTGTCCTGTCATAAGATCACAGTAAAAATCAAATTTTAAACAACTCTCCAGGACATAACTGTTTCAGAGAAATGCTGAAGATTTTAATTCTCCCCTTACACAAGACAAAGGTTTCCATTTTTAAGATGTACAGTTCTAGTTACATAGAAATCAGCCTTAAAAACCTGTACTGCACAGTTTTTTAGCATGGCACATACCAAATTTTGAGTTAAAGGAGACCATGCAGATTATTAAAGTCTAATCTCCTGCAGGGTTTTTTGAAAAAAATGGCTTTTTAATAAAGGCATACTTTGAACAACCTAAAGGAATTCAGCTTTTGTTTCACACAGTGATATTAAAATCCAAGAATAAAGCTAAGAAAATTCATACTTAGGGTTTATAATTACAGCTTGTGGTTCATTGAAGACCAGAATGATGGCTCTCATGTAAACTTTTTATATTTTTCCTAATTAAAATGGGCCTAGCTTTCTCATAACTCTCTGCTGGTGGTCTGGTAATGTGACCACAAACTCATTTTATCCGCTTACCTCATTGCTGCGAGTGCCAAGTAAAACTTGTTTGTAGGTCTTCTGGAATACATGTTACATTTACTGCTGGACTGCACAGTTTTTTTAGTGATTAAATAGATCTCACAAAGCTCACTAAACCTGGCTTTGCAGACAGAGGGAAAGTGAGCGGATGGCATGTAGCAGAAAATTAGAATGGCATGCAGGAGCCCAAAGAACATTATAAATCGGGAATGGGGGTAAGGCTAATGTTAGAAATAGAGAGAATATTCAGAACAGCAGCTGGAAGAAAGAGTAATCTTAGAAGCACAGAGCTAGCTGAAGAGGATGGAGAAACAAAACAAGCAATTACTCCTTCTTTTGAAGAATATGTATGAAGGAGATAAACACAAACCACCTCCATCTCAGGTGTGTGCTGTTTAAAAAGAAGAAATAGAGAGAGATTTGTAAGAAGGGAAAAGCTGGAGTCTAAAAACAGTTATCTGTGATAGAATGGAACAAACCTGTTTCAGCTTACTATATGCAATACAGTATATAGAAAACATAAAATATATTATCACTAATGTAACAGAAGATACTTCCCTCCTCATTTGAGGGAGAATTTTTTAACTATTTTTTTAAGTCACTGAAGTTTGGAAAACATGCAAATTTGCAAAAAGGAAAGACATAAGTAACATGTTAATGATTACTATTATAATAATTACTACTATGAATATAAAGTGCAATGTTAAATAAAAATTGGGAGCATCAAATGTAAACAGACTTCCAGTAAAACAATTTAGTTATTTTAACACAAAAGCAATGATTTAAAATGTAAAATAGCTACATGAAGATTAAACACTACATTTCTGTGTTCCAATAGTTATTTGCAGACAGAAATGTTAGCTATTCCTTGAGTTTATAGAAAAAGGATCAGATACTATACAAGAGCTCTTTTAGGAGATCATCACCAAGACATATTTCAATCCAGTGGTTGAGATTATGATCAGGTTATTTCTGATATCCAAATTCAAGACATTTGGGGGTTAGTTTCCAAGATACTCTTTGCAGCTGTAAAGTGTCTATATTGAAAATATTAACTTGACAGACACTCCTGCGATACTGCCAGGAGTTATTAGGAAGACATCTCTTTTTTAAAATACAGTTTTTATCTTATATTTCACTTCACTCTTAGAGCTCTGAAAAAAGAAAGAAAGTTTTCTCAAAGGAGAAGCAAATGAATTCTAAGGTCTGATAATCTCTGCCACCTTATACTTTCTGAGAGGACACTTGTTCAAAAGTCTCAATAAAATGCTCTCTGACAAATACTGTAGTACTTAATTTGGTGTTTCTGTTTTTGCATTGGAAAATAACAGATAGATATTTAATTAATTGTGTTTGCCGAAAACTTCAATGAAAAAAAAAAAGGTATTTTTAGATTTCTGCTACTGTTGAAGCAAAACTTTATGGATCTGTCCTCCTCAAAGGCTGCCCTGCTGTTTCCTGGAGCTGCAGTTCTGGGATTCTCAGCCACTCCCAAAAATAGATCTAAACTTTGTGCCTTGAATAGAGAGTCATCCGTTATCAAAACCTTATCTCAGCTCTTTGTGACCTGATTTCCTTCACTGCTTTGTGTTGTTACCACTCAAGAAACAGCTGCTAGCTTTTGTGCTTAAAACCACTCATATCTAATTTGGCTCCTATAGAGCCTTAACTCTGCACTGACACTCTGGGCACAGTTACTTCACGGACATATTAAAAGCACAAATCTTAAACTCTTGAATTTCTAAACAAAACCACACTCAGAGGAATTTTTAAGATGTTCACTGCCTTAGCAGTTTGGGAAGGATGGACCTCCCATCAGTTTCTCTCAAGTTTGAATCTCTCTCTGGCTTGGACACATGGGAGCCAGCTGGCTGTCCTTGACAGCAGGAGTTAGTGTTGCATCCACTTTCTATAATATTGTGTTAGATATTTGTCTGAAGGACATCTTGGCATCTGCAAGTAAACATTACATTCAGGAAGGCCTGTGTGTACACAGTCTTAGTCTTTTATAGAAGAGCAGGATGCTTCTGAAGAAAATGCTAAATTTAGATTGAAAACTCTCATTCACCAAAAAAATTGCCTACCCAAACGTTTTTTTTCCTTTTCCCCTCTTATTTTTAAATATTTCCTTTTAAGTTTACCAAACCAATATGATTTTCCCCTTGACCATAGTAACAATTTTTTCAAACAGAACCAAGGAGAAGGTAAGCAAGAAATAGATATTTATTAATTTTTTTTTTCTCAGCCATGATGTATCTTTGATTAAGTATTTTCAACTTTTCTATTGAATACTAGAGTGCCCAATGTTCTTTTAACTAACTTTAGTATTGCTTCAATTGAACTTTGGAAACAAAAACATGCTTGCTAAACAGCTCAATCTAATGCCAAACTATAAAAAAATAAGTCATTTAATATACTAGTAGATATGTGTAGCTAACAAAGCAAAAATGTTACTTTCTTTCAAGTGAGCTTGTGTTTTCATTTCCCTATTGCACTGAAAACTTGTATTCTTTTACAAAAAGCTTTCTATTTGATGTAGAATTATAGTTAGATATTATTATATTATGTGGTTATATTATTATAATTAGATATAATAGAGAATGTAAGCATAAATGAGGGCAGATCTCATGAGGAGAAACAGATTTTTGAAAAACAGGGAGAGGATGGGACCAGAGAATGGAAACACACTGTTCTGCCAGGAACTTTCATGTTTCAAGTCATTGCTTTTAAAATCATGAAAACTGTGAATATATGGCATGCCATTGAAATTATTAAATTTTAGCTTCTATTGTTAGGTTGCAGCACCACATAAGGAATGCTAGTAGTGAGTTCAAGAAGATATATGACTTGAAAAGCAGAAGAGAAAGAGCCATGCAGTGCACAGCACAGAAAACATCAGCCCTGATTCTGTAATGGGAGAAGAACTGTGTGCAGCCACTATGACCAGGTTGTGTTAATGCTACTGTACAATGTTCTCCTCTTGCTGGACAGAGTATGTCCTAATCATCAACACAAAGTCCTTTCTTTGAGGTGCCTACACAAGTATGCAAAGCAGAATAAGTAGAGGTGTTTGCTGGACAGAAGATATTAGTCCTGAAAAGTTTCTGAGAAAAGATTTTTTTCATCCCATTGCAGGTATCACAGGAAATTTTTGTGTGTATCATAACAAAGATTCTATCAAGTCTGATTTTAAGTAAAGAAACCATAGTAAAAGTTAAAAATAACATTCCTCTGTCATTTGGCTTTTTCTACTGATAATTTGCTCTAATTATACATATAGTAAGATCTCTCAGAAGCTGATATAGCATTTCTCTTCTGAATAGGCAAGTCATCTGTAAATTAATGCCTTAGGCAGCAGCTTTAATTTCATTAAGCAAAAATTAATTTGGGTTTACTGTCACCAATAGCTGAGAGTAATTCTAAAGGGAGTAAACAGACAAGCTGTTCTTTAAGAAATGTGTTTTTGTGGTGGAAAAAGTAGAATTAAGCTGACAGGTGACATGAAAAATACACTGATTTCTTTGGCTAGTGCAGAAACTTTGCTACCCTGACTATTCTTGTTCCAGAGCTCTGAATATTGTAAATAGTGACACTGCATCTTCTGTAATAACATTCCTTCCACAAAAACTGTGGGTTTGTTGGAAAGTGGATAGGGAGGATGGTGCCTAAGTTTGCTTACATGATGGAAACAGAGAGGCAGTGATGTGCCAGAACAGTGGGGAGGGAAGGGCAGCAGGTTCTTCGGTACAAGCACTCTGTTATTGGCTGGTGTGGTCATAGCCTGTTCAAATCTATTTGCCTTTGACATCAGAGAAGGGGATCCCCTAGTGCTCTGGGCCTGGCTTTGTGGTGTGATGGGCCACAAAGAACTCCTTTGCTCTTGCCTTTCCATTTCTCGTACAAACAGTTTAGAAATCACCTTTCTTCCAGGGTTTTTTCCCTTCCTCATCTTAATCAGTCATTATGATAGAGATGTGCTTTATGCTTTCAGAGATGATGAACATAAATTTCATCTCACTCAAAAAACTCTTTACTTTCCCTTTTACATCTCCAGAATTTAGATAACTTCTGATTAAAAAAACTCTTCAATTTATTAAATCTAAAATATAAAAATATAAAGAAAAATAAAGTCGTAAACATGATTATCTTAATGCTAGAGTGACCAAATGGTATCATTTAACATATTACAAAATTTTACAGGTTTTTTTCCTCTGGATTCCAGTTCTGGAAGAAACACTGCATTGTTTGTATTTTGGGATGCTAGACTTTAGAAAGGCCTTTGTATAAAGATGAGCTTTCTTTTGCTTTCATTCCTGCAATAGGAATTTAACTCTTAAAGCAGAAAAGCTTGCTGTAAGACAGGCATTGCAACACAGGATAATATTCCTGACAAACAAAAAGTGTTCCATCTGTCTGGTTTCACCACCTCTATCTAAGTCCTAGCCTGCATATGCATAAAACATATATGGCTGATGAAGGCCCATACTCTGTGCCTTTTGCAGTGCTAGAATGCAACTTCAAGTCCTTTATAATCTGACACTACTCAGGAAGGAGGGACTAATATAAAGTTTAATTGCTGTTAAAGCCTATAGTAAATATTTGCAATGTTCTTTAACTCCCTTCCCACAGCTCTGTACAACACACAAAACCTTGGCAACCTCAAGCTTCAAACCAGCAAACAAAAGCACTGTTGCTGAGAGAAGTGAAATGTTATGTGTACCTAATGTAGTGTCACCAGCATGAAACTCTGTGGTTTAGAGAGAGATAGCAAATTTTCAACTTACTCTTCTGTTATCATAATCAGAATTTGCTATCCCAGTGATTCTGAAGGAAGAAGAGTCCAGCTGTCCTGACTTGATTCTCTCTTATCTTAAGACCTGGCAAAACTGTTATTCTCAAGACCTCATATGAGATGCTTCAGTCTTTGAAGAAATTATTCAGCACCTTTAGAGTCAAACATAGACATGCTTTTTGGCAGCTAGAAGGAGAAGTAACACATGTGTTAGGAACATATGGCCTTGGCAGGTTCATATTCAGCCATTTTTACTTCCCAGAAATATAAGATTAACTATGAGTTGGTAGAGCAGTGAGTTCTCTTTTTTTTTCATTTTGACAAACTAGGAGATATCCATGGTCTTTACTGTCTGGAGGTGTTTTTAGTTACATTTAGAAGCCCAAATAACACTGGAGTATTACTCCAGATCAAGACACACAGTTAGATGTTGAAAAGGATATTCACATCATAGTAAAGGCCTGCAATCACGTGTCCATAGTCTGAAAATGTCTGTGTGTGTGTCCCCACACTGAACTTAATGAGGCAGCTTACCTAAGCAATGCTGCAGACATGCATGTGAGCATGACTCACCCCTCTGATAGAGAAGCAGGTGGGAAAAAAATGTCCTGCATAAATAAGTCAAAAGGCTTTAGAGCCAAAGGCTTTAGACCAGCCCATCCTCCAGGCCCTCCTTCTCTTTGAAAAGCTGTCATCATTAATTACAGTGCAGCACATGGAGCTCTGTTTGAACGGGCACAGCCCCTGACGTGGAAGCGGGGGACTGGTACCTGGCAGGGCAAAGCGGGGATGTTGCAACTGTGTCAGTCATCAGGAAAGAATTGGTGAGTGGGAAAGAGAAGTGGCAGCATGAATGTTTTCTGTGCTGTGTTTTGGACACACACATGGCATCAAAATGATTCTCAGATTGGAATCTCACCTTTGTAATCTCAAATACCTTTTAGGCTGAAACTTTTATTTATTTTATTTAATAAATGTAATGGTAAATATTAATTTACTTTGGTATTTTCTTGAGTCTTCTTAAATACACGGGATGAGGTTGAAAATTCTCACCAAAAGTTTTAAATCAAACCTGCACAAAAGCTTTCTTTGTTCAGCAAATATCATATGCCTTACTAAAAAGGAAAAAGCCATACTGCGTAGGATTTTTCAGGGGGAGATGTTAAGTGATTGTGAAGCAGTCTTTTTATGAACCCTTAATTTTCCTTTAAGTAAAGATACCCAATTATATACATTGCACAGGAACAGGAGATTCCTGTGGTGTTATGTAGTGAGCGGATTCTCATTTTGTGGGTATTTCCGTGGACACAATGAAGAAAACAAAGCTGTGGTGATTTATTAAATGTTTTCTGGGTATGTAGATCTCTTGCCACTCCCTTCCTCTCCTTCCTCTGGCCAGACAAAGGTCAGGAGGAAGGCAGGCATGTAGTGGAAGAAGGAATGGTGACAGTATTGGCTGGATCCTCAAACAAAGGCAGAAACACTACAATTGGCCTCAAAAACACAAAAGAAAGTCAACTCCCCCTCAGATATGCTTCCTCAATACGCTCCTTGCTAAAACCATGAGGAGTGTTGTCCAGCCATGGTTTGTAGGCCAGGAAGGGCACATATTTCACTAAGAAGAAGTTCCAAGAAAAAGCTTCTCTTCCAAGAAGAAAGCTACTAAAAGAAAACCACCATTTTCCCACTGAGACCCAGAGAATGTGCTATTCCCACACCCAGGTTGCCCAGGTACTTACTCATACACATACAAGTTCATGTCTGTCCTGTGATATTATCAGATAATAGAAGGATGAAAAAACCAGCCAGCCAGACAAATCCCAGTTTAGCAAAGCAGCAAGTGTTTAATGCTCAGGTGATTAAGTCATCAAAGTAAAAGAGGCGATAAGGACAGCCTCCTGCAAGATGCAAGGAAAATTCTTGGGAGAGAAACAAACAGCAGAGGCATGGGAAATAAAAAAATAATTAAAAAACAAAAAGCTAACCTGTAAGCAATCTTCCCTTTTGCCATGTGCAGTTCAGCAGCTAGCACAGCATGTTGCTTCCCCAGTACTAAGCAGTCCCTCGCATATTTGCTGTACTGGAAGGTCTCACAGTGCTGCCAGAGAGGCAGCAACCTGTGCTGGAATGTGCCAGCTTTCAGGGATGGACATTTTCCATGCAGCCCATAAGTGACTTTGGGGAGATGAGGCTGATGCACTCTCATTTTGATGGGATACACGACTGTGCTCTTTCTCTAGCTGATAAGCTCCACATATTAACACAACATGAAGCTCTACTGAGCTGTTATTTTGCAGAAAAATGGAAAGTTCTTCAATGCCCCAAAAATGCTTTTTGTGGGCCATTGTTATTTATGTTGGGTTGTTCACTCCAGGAGTTATTTTGGAATGTGCTTGCATTGGGGTTTGAGGTTTTTCAGAAGAAAAAAAGCTGTTTTACATTTATGTTTTAAATATAATTCTGAAGAAGAAAGGGCAGAATCCTTTGTTTCGTACATTTATCCAAGATGCACTTTACTGTTAAATTTTAGTTCCTTTTTCTTTTTGTTGAAGTCTTTGACCTGAAACATATGGTATGGACTACTGAGGGATTTTATTTGTCCTTTTCTTACCTCACCTTCTGCTACCCTTGTGCCTCCTGCCAAATAAATAAAAGGCAAGTTATTTTGTCTTGAGTAAAGGTCTTAATCTCAAGAAAATGACAGGAAAATATGATAAAGCCCCAGCCACCTACAGAATTGGTTTGGATCAAAAGACTGTAGAAAACAGTGAAATCAAGAATCCAAATAATTTTCTTAGGTAAAGTAAGTTATTTTAAATACTATGAAAATGTTAGTGATATTTAAAATTATAATGCAATTTACTCCAGAGTTTATGCATCCCACTTCTCCAGCAGTAAGGGAGCTGTTTAACCCATGAGCTGCAGTGTTAATTGTAGTTCTCTTAGTAAGCATTAAGGAAGTCGGTGAGCTGTGATTCAATATGAATGTGGGATACTGTGTATCAACAATAAATAAAAGACCTTTTAGCCACTCTACAGCTTGAGATTCCCTGTGAAATAATTTTATCCACAAATAAATTCCATTTACTGATGAAAACAGGATTTTAAGTCTAATACTCATGAATGAATATATCCAACTACAGTGAGTAAAACATAAATGTTGTGGTGTGTTTCGTTCATAACATTTGGTTCAATTACCCTATGTATTTTTAAGTTGTCCCTCTCCTCCTATGTTAATGGTTTGTTCTGTTTCCCCCTATGTTGTTGGTTGGTCCCTAAGTTGTATCCTCCCACCTACTTGTCAATCCAGCCTGGTACCTGTCCATTGTTCCCAAATGTTCCCTGTTCCCCTTCCCATTAAGTTGTCAATCCTTCCTTGTTCCCACCTCAAGCTTGAGCCTCCCCTTTGCAATTCCCGCAATTCCCCTAATACTCAAGGCCTTATTGGCCCCTACGACTTGCCGTCTCCTCCCCCTTATCCCCATTGGTCCCTCAGTTGTAATCCCCTCCCTTTGCTCCTCCCTCCTGGACTTCCCATTGGTTGAAATTTTGTACCCACCCCTTGAACCTCCCCCATATAAAATTCCCTGCATACCTGTGATTTTTGTTCTTTGAGCCTTGACTCTTCCAGGAATTCACTGGGACCCTACACCAAGAGCCTCCTCCTCATCCTTTGCCTCCTCCCAGCACCGACATCTTTAACACGCTGTAGAGCAGCAGCTCTAAGGCTCAGCTCCTGCCATTTCTTTCAGGAGCTGTTCCCCACTCCCGGTGTGGTGCCGTGGAAAGGAGCTAGCCAAGACTCCTCCAGCACCATGTCGTACAAACAGATTTTAGGCCATCAGAGCAATGAAAATAGTCTTAAGAGTCATTGCTAAGTAATTATAGCAGGCTTATGATAAAATATCATCTCTACCAAATGCCTCACATTTCTACTTTAAACTATTAAAACTGAGAAAATGTGAGGGTTTAATCTGCTATACTACAGCTTCTGTAGCATTTCTGGTGCTGCAAAGGAACAAAATCCCAGGAGCACAATACCTCTGTGCTGTCCACTTGATAGACCCAGTACAGAAGGCCTGCAATGATGATGCTTATAGTAGATCCAATGTATGGGGAGCTTCCTCTGCTTCAGTGTCTTCTGGAGAAAACACAGTGAAGCAAAATTTAGCAGAGCTAGCTCTGAATAAAGTTGTACTTACATATACTATGGGCAAAATAAGGTATACTAAGTAGACGAGAATATTCTTTTTTCCTAAATCCTACTCTACTTTTAGACAGAAAATTGAGCATCAGGGTCAGTGTATGCTTTTATTTTGACACAAAACATCATGGCTCATTTAAGCTTAGAGGAAAGATATTGCATTCAGATGGATTTTTAGCACAGACCACAGAGAGGCTATTCTGTACTTTAAATTAAAAAGAACATGCATTCCAAATCATGCTCTGAACAGGATCTGGCTTTGGTAGGGAGGAGAGGTTTGTTGCTCCTACAATGAGGACTTATGAAACATTTTAATAAACAATAAAGCTTTGTCTGAAGAGAGAGCCTTGACAACGAGTGTGCAGAATTCAGATATATGAACAATACATTCAAACTGAACCACTGCTGTATTCAGAGGAACCATGGCAGTCTAGTGGATGAAATCCTTATTTGCACAATTGTGCACTTACTGAAGTGGCCTTTCCCAAAGTACTTTCACAAGGGATTTAACTCCATGCCAGTCATGTTTTCTCCTGTCTTCTATCCCGACGTGAGCATTTTTCACTCTCTGAGTAACATGGGATCTAGTGTGGGAAAATGTTTTCCCTTTATACCTTACAAATAAAAGCTCTTTTACTCTGAAAAATCGTACTGTTAATTGTGTTAATCCCATGTCCTATGTGTATGCTTATTCCAAGGAACACTTTCAAAATTTTATGGACCGCATATTTTCTTTTTTCAGGTTACTGAAAAGCTACTTAGGAGAAATTTTGTGTATAAAAGCTATTCCATTGGTTGAAATTTTGTATCATACAAGTTTCTAGTTCTTTTCATACAAGAGAAATCAATTTAGGCAACCATAGTTTTACCAGACCTCTGCAAAATTCTAGGCTTTGAATACCCTCACCTCTGGCCATACATGAGATACATCAGGCTCAAAAAGGCAGGAATGCAGGGCCTTTGCTTAATGGTTCACATATATGAATGTACTACACAACTGCTCTCTATCTTAGTACTCCTAGAAAATAAATAATTCAGAAGTTCTGTTCTGTATGCTTACACAGAGGTTGAAGGACATGGAGACTCTCTAGGAGTTTGATTTCGGACTACATGACTCACTAATGGCAACAATTTCATCTTGTTTTCCAAACTATCTTGTTGTTTACTTCCAGTGAAGTTGTGGGCAAAATTTCCATTGACTTCAGAGGAAGTCGGATGGCGCCAGTGAGGTTCTCATAGTTTTAGAAAGCTATCCAAATTTGTCACTAACTTCAAGAATTTGGTCTGAAATGTCCTTTTATATGTGGGCTAATTACTGTGGGAATAACTACTATATGTACCAAGATATTTTAGCTTCTCTTCATACTGTAATTATATGTATTATCTTACATCACTAATTAAGTTCAAATGTTCTTTTCTTAACCCTATCATTAATAAATTATAAAAAAATCTCACCAGAACAAAACTAAATTAACTGTAAAAATTCACTGTACAGACCACTTACCAGAGTAATCTGGTTGAGTTTTTTTAACTACTGGCTTTCAGATACAGCCTCAGGGACTCCATTTGGGTGGTCAAGTAATTCTGTCTGATGAGTAATAAACAAATAATTCTACACCCAATTCTGTTTTATTCCCACTGAGTGGTAGCTCCTNGTTCAACTTCAGTACTTAGGCATGCACTTAATCCCAGCTATTTATATGGCTAAACACCACTCCCTGAAACAAAGGATACAGTATTAGGCCATATATAAAAAGGGAGAAAATTGCCCAATAAAATGCAAAAAGTCATATGTTGAAAATATAGACGTTATATTCAGGACTCACACATCAAACTAATTATATTTTTCAGGTAAAAATAAAGCTTCTCAACACCATATCTAAGTGCATATTGTTTTTCCTGAATTTGAGATGAGCATTCATCAGATTCACATTCCTGTTCTTTGAG
>VWYI01000707.1:0-31685 GCA_013399455.1 Anthoscopus minutus | reverse complement strand
TATATATATATGCACATATATATACACACTCATAACTTCCACTTGAACTGATGTAAAACATTCCAAATATGAATCTAAAAGACTGTGGTACCTACTTGAGTACGTTCTTCATGATCTTTGGCTGTTTAATCCCAGAGGGATATTGGTAGTAACTTGTTCAATCTAAGACATAAGGAACATGCTCTTTGCATAGGCAGGACTTCCTGTACCTTCTGAGTAACGCGAAGGAACAGCACTAAATATGTTCTTAGAACTTTATTTGTCTTAGGTAGAATTACCTTCATCTAAATAGGCTTTAAAATGTTGTTTATTACTCAATTCAGGTAGTGTCTAGATTCTTAGTTTAAAAAATAATTTAAGTTTCTTTTGTGATTAATTAATTAATTAATTAAGGCTCTCAGATGTGTTCTATTTTATTTGCATTTCATCCAAAGAATGACAAAGAACTCAGTGAAAACCTATATTTCTTTCTAATCTTGGGTGCAGACATAATCAGTGTTACAGATATTTTGGAAGTGGGTTGATTAGAAGTACATTTCTGTTCTCTGCTGTTATGTTAATCTTCCTATTTCTACTGAATATTAGATTGCTCAAAAATACAATTAAGTTACAATATTCAAATACACTGCTATATTTTATAATATTTTAACATTTATAACATAACATTTTTAATGGAATATTATTAGTGCACTGTATTTTAATACCTAGTATTGCGATGAAGAGAACATTCATGACATAATTCTAAGGTATTATTGCACAATTTCAGATATTTTTCTTTCAATAAGTTGTATAACTCTAGAACTAAGTAAAGTTTTATTCTACAATCAGTGGTCATTTTTAAGTGTGTTTCCAGGGATAATGAGTCAGATGTATATCACAATAATTATGTCGAATGAATAACTCATAATAAAACCATTTAATTGATTCATGAGTGGTCTAAGAAGTTTGAGAAATTATTCTGAATTTGACTTTGGCAATTATATCTTGATGCTGTTTGATAGCTTTATAATAGTTGCACGGATTCTTAACGATGTAATATTTTAAATTGTTTTCTTAATGAATGATATGAACTTTAATTTTTTTGTCTTTTCAAGTATATTTTATTTTTATTCCAAAGTTAAAGAAATTAGTATAAAAAACCATATCAGTCACAGGTCTTTACTATTTGAATGGTAGTATAATTCACAGCTACGCTACTCTATGTAGACAAAGTTGGATTCACATAGTCAGGGAATGGAAGTCTCTGCAAATTAGTCCGTATGCACTGAAATTAGCTTGACATTTGAAAGCACATATTCAGAAAGAGTACATGCAAGAAAAAAAATCAAGTAGTCTTGAGACTTGACTAGACAGACACTTTTTGAGATGCAAACAATGACAGTATAAATTAGCCTGGTTTATAATGAGCCTGATTAAAATAAATCTTATTCTAGTCAGTACTTAATTTTGAATTGGTGTGGGGTTCACTGAAGCTAGTTTGAAGGGCATGCTTGCAATTCTGTAGACCTGAGGAATTAAGGGATTGCATATGTTGTAATAGAAGTGCGTATTTTTAAAATACTTGACAAGTTCATGAATATTCCATATGGTTTAAAGGTAAAATGTAGCCAAATAATCATTGCTACCATGCTACTGCTGAGGCAGTAAGAGAATTTATGCAATTTCTTTTATGTCCAGTCTTCAAAGAAATGCAAAAGTGTGAACAGGTTTTATCTCTGTGTGTATGACTTGCAGTTTGTTTCTCTTGTTCTCCAAATATAAAGTGGGAAAGAAAAAGAAAGACAATAGCCTCAAAACAATTGCTGTGATGTAATAGCCTAAGGAAAAAAAAAAAGAGAAGCAAAAGCAGCAATCAGTGTTGTTACAAAATACTCCTGGACACTCCTCTTCACATACACCAGTGTTGCATTATATTTATGGAAAATAGGTAGAAACATAATTGTTCAGAAATCTAGACATTCCTTTTGTCATCACTGGAGCTCAGCTGCCAAAGGAGACTGTTGCAATGATAAGTGCTGAAATAGATGAGGATGAGTACCCATGATGAAAAAAGATTCTAAAGTTCCTTAAATGTTTAATGCAAAAAGCTAAGTACCACAAAATGGAGATCCATAAAAGCCATCACACTTACAGTCCCCATAAAGTAGCTAATTTAGGACAGGTGAGAAAAAAAAATATATGCCTTTCTTTATATCTTGCTTTTTTTCATGTTTATTTCTGGAAGTACCTCCACCTTGTCTCAGACTAGCAGGCAGGACTGTCTCATATCTGTATCTCTCTAAAGATATGAGAAAAAATGTGCAAAAAGCCTGGTCACAGAGATCTAGCTTCTTTTACTATTTGCAGTGAATTCTGCGGTCAGAGCACTAATGCTCTACTCTTGATTCCTTCTCCAAGGAAAAGTCTTCCTTTGGGTTTTACAGATGGATCTGTGAAGGAGAGAGTAAAAGTATTTCAGCTAATTCATCTTTCAAGAAAAATTAAGGAAAAGACAGAGGAATGCAAAGAAATGCCATTTATTTAATGGAAAAAAATCTGAATTCCTTGTTTTATCTTTATGTTTGTATCACAGTTTGGATTAAAAAAAATCATAATCAGTAATGTGGAAAAAATAACATTGGGAGTTTTTTTTCGTTCTATGAGGTAAGCATTAATTATGCCACAGGCTGCTCTGAAGCTCTCTGTAACTATACATAATATTGAGGTTTTGACTGGAGGTTTCATACCTACAAGTTTGCAAATTATGGGCAGTGTTTAATGTGGATGTGTGTGTACTTACCTTTTTATTTGATTCAATCTAGCATATCACTCTTATTACCTGATTTTTGCCTCTCTAGACAGTAATTTTACAAATACTGTGGTAGACAAAGGCAATAGTAATGGCTAGGTGTTTGTGCTACCACGCATGCCTATGAAAAATTCATTAGACCTTTTTCATATTGATCATAGGATGGAGAACACAGCTTGGGTTTGTGCTGGCTTAATGAGTGGCAGCTATTATGAAATATGTAGATTTTAATTGCTTGTGAGTTAAATTCACAGTGTAGTAGTGATCCTGCAGTGCAGAAACTAAAACCATCAAATTCATCTTAGACAGGATTCACCAAATTGTCAATTTTAATTGCTGTTTTCAGGATTAGCAAAAAAATGTACTGACACTTCAAAACAGCAGGGCTAAATCGCCTACAATTTATTTCTGTATTTCAGACATCTATTTCTCTCCGATTTACAGGTTCTGTGAAATTTGTGAGAGTCACCAAAAGATACACGACACTTGATAGATCGGTACAAATAGCAGGAAGAGATTGCATGCTGCTTTCCACTGAGTGCTGTGCAAGCTCCATAAAGGCTTATCTTACAACAGGACATGGGCTGAATCATTCATACAGTTTACTGAAGGGCAGCGTGTGCACCCATGTGTGTTGTGATCTCCCACCTCACTTAGTGCAGTACTTAACTGAACTAGCATTTTAATCTGGGAATTTTAAAGATTCAGCTTCCAGTGGTCTTTGACTTGATTTCCATCGCAGACATAATGTGTTCTAAGCTCTGACATGCTACCTATGCTATGGAATATCAGCGCATAATATAGTAGCACACTGAAACTTTATTGAAATGTATACTAAGCTCAATATTCATAAAATGCTTCTTATCCTTTTTTGAATGCCATTGCCATCACTCACATATATAACTTCCGTTTATGTAAAGTCCCTCTGTCACAAATTAAATGCTGGAAGAAAATGTCCCTTAGTAAAAAAGAGATCTGCATTCTTGTATGTGTTTGTGCACGCAGTGAATGAGTAATTGTGTCAGCTAATTTACTTGGTTTATCCATATAGATATGGCCATTCATCTTGACAAGATAGTTAACACATGACACAAGCATCTCTCTTAGGCATAATGCAGGCCATTCATTCAGAAAATAGGGCACTGTTACAGAAGGATGCAAAAGCAGCTCCATCTTAGGTGTCTTGCTAGTAAATCCAGCACTGCTCTTTTATAATCTGCAATTGCATTATTCTAAGTTGCATGGAATGGAAGAGAGCTTCTATGTCAGTGGCCCTGGCCAGTGATTTTATGAAGTTTTAAAGTGGCAGATCTTGGAGAATTACACACTAGTGATAGCAGCTACTAATGGAATTATAGCCAGAGCTGCCTGAAAGATATGTGAGTTTTCCTCCATAGTATATTAGAAAACTCTCTTGCGTGTAATTCTGGCTTTATCGGTTTCTAAATGTACAATCTTCGGTATTTATGTTTGTAAAAATCTCATTCTCTTTGGAAGTATATGCATAAATACTGAGTGGTGAGATTTAAATTATATAGTAATATACTAATTATATAGTAATATAATATAGCAATTATATAGCATTTATATAATAATATAATAATTATATAATATTATATATATTTAAATTACTTAATTGTTTTATGTTTGACCACTTAAGTAAACTGCAAAGACTCAGTGCAGTTTGTCATCTGGAATAAGATTAACTACTGAGCATCAAGGAAACAGAAAGTCTGTGCTTTGTGACAGCGTGAAGCCTGTGTTTTTGCTAGCAATGCTCAGCTGATAGTGCACAGCAATACATTTCCATGAATTTCTTGAGCTATTAAGAAAGGAAAAGAAATTTCTCTCATTTTCACTGTGGCATCTACTGCTTGGTTTTCTTCCTCTGCTTGTCAGGCAGAGGAATGAGTAGCCATCGTGAGCACTTTACTTCTGTGAGAAGACAGGGAAATACATCTCCAACCTTTTTCATGTAACTGCTCAGGGTAGTAATATTAGCCTCCAGTACAACAGTCTTTACCCTTCATCTCACACTTCTCAGATTATAGCTCCCGCTGGGAGGACTTCCACTTCCTAGGGAGGTTAAGTTAAATTAAGTTTTGAATTTCTGAGTCCTAAAAATCCTTTTCATTCAACTTTCGGTTGGCAGGAATGGGGAATCATAAAATGCTAGAAAATATTTAACCAGAGTATTAAAAAAGCTTAATGGTGTCAGTCTGTCTTCATAATGGACCTGGTATATTCCCATTGTATTGCCAGCTGGGTAATTAAAATGAGTGGACTGTGAAGGCATTGTGACTACTTGATGCCCATGATCAGTGCTGGACACTTTCCTGTTTTATGTATTTATTTGCTGTAAGAGCATGAGAGGCTTGGAAGACAATAAATCGGCTTTTGGATTTTGGTTGATTGGTTGGTTGTTTTTTGTGGTTTGCTTTTTGTTGTCGTTTTTTAATGAGAAGCAAGTGGTTTCACAAATATAAGGTATAAGAGATTTCATTTTTGCAGTGGCACAGTTTTATTTATTTATTATTTCGTTCAAAATCTTCATTAACTGAACATGGTGATTGAGGACAATGATTTTGATAGGTCTGATGAAGAATGTAGAAAGAATGCCTATTTAATGAAGGAACCTTACTTCTAAAAGAAGCTTATTCCTGGTCTAAAGCAAAGTTGTTTCCTTTAAGCAGGAATTTTGTCTATGGCTATGGTAGTAAGAGGAAAGGGGGAAGGAAGGCAGAGCAGCTGGGTTGTACTCTGATGAAGCAGGCTTGCTTGAGTCTTGAGCTAGAAATAGAGAAATATTGCTGTCAGCAACTTTAAAGAAGTGGTTGTGCTTCTTGGTTGTTCTCCAACAGTTTATGTATTTAAAATTTGAGGTTTCCTGTGACCTTTTTTCTGTATTGTGTTTTCAGGAAGAATGGGTTGCCTCCTTTCAGGAAGCAACTTAACTATTACTAAATTTGCATTTTGCTAAAAGCATGCTTTGAGGAATTTTGCATAGCATGAGCAAAACAGTTGCTAAAAACTTTTTCAACTGGAAGGGTTATATAAAAATGAGTATTTTCTCCGTAATGGCATTATTTCTGCCTGGACTATCTTTCATTTTCCCTCTCAGAATACATAAATTGGAACATAAATGCCCCATTAGTAGTACAGACCTGTAACTCTTCAATAGTGTAGGTTTATATGCACCTAGTATTTGTTTGCAGGGCTTTTATACTTGTAGGCTTTGTTTCCTGTATTCTCTATGGTACAAAAAATAAACTCATACAGCAAGATCCAATATAATAAAAAGTTCTGTCAGCAATGTGAATGTGTAAAATATATCAGTATGTGTCCAAGTTGTTAAAATATGACTATGCATCGCTAGGAGAACTCTGTTTGAGTTAATCATCGGTTTTCCAGGAACAGCTGGAACAAACTGCTCCCTCTATTGGGGCGTGCAAAGCTGAAAAAGCAATGAATGCAGCATTAGCTGTGTGTGGGAGAGAGCACTCCAACCAGCATCTTTTTCTGTTGCATAACAAGATTATTTAGAGACAGAACAGGTCGAAGATATGGGGTGGAGGGAAGAAAGTGTAATTTGTCAAGGAAGTGTGATGGCTGCTAACTTGTGACAAACTACTGGGTTTGTTGTGGTACCATTATTACTAGAGCTGTCAGGTGACTGGCATGACCAGTATGATGAACCTTAAAAATCTGCTTTCCTTCAACAGTTTTCTCTGGATTTTAGGAAGTGCATGGAACTTGAAATAGGGTTTATAAAATGATCATCTTTTTTTTGAAATGAGTCTCAGAAAGGATGAGAATGATTTTAGGTACGAATTTTCTGCTACGCTACACTATAGTAAATTGTTGTATTTTTACATGGTGAGAGAAACACTGTGAGATCTTACTTATATTTCAAAGACACTGTAAGAAGCAATGAGTAGATTCTAAAAAGCATTCAAAAATAAAAATATTCCTTTGATTCTTGGATATTGTACAGAATACAAGAAAACAGAACAAAATGTTCATTGTCTTAGATCCTATCAGGCAACTCAGCTATCAGTCAGGAAAAAAAAAATCATTTAATTTTTATGTGTATTTGTCCTTTTTTAGTAATGATTTAGAGATTGTGGATTTTAAGGGAAAAATAAAAAGGGAGAACATGTGAAACAGCCCTGCAGATGCCAAGGTGGGTGCAGGTGTGGGAGGAGGTGCTGCAGGTGCTGGAGCTGAGATTGCCCTGCAGCCTGTGGGGCAGACCATGGCAAGGCAGCTGTGCCCCACAGGGGTTTTTACCCCACCCGGGTGCTGCTGTAGCTTTGCAACCCCCGATGGTTTGTGTGACCCACAGACAAAGCACACAGGCTTTGCTTTTTTGGTCTTCAGAGGTTGTTTATTGTTCTCTTATCACAAGTTTCAAGCCAGGAATGACACAGGCTTTGCACTCTTGGAAAACACGCCAGTGAAATCTTTGAAAGGCTCAAAATGTCCTAATTTATACAAGATAATCAAACCAATTACTTGATACCATGTTCCTAAAATGTCTATTGTTATTACTCTACTACCAATACCTAATTATTTGTCTGTTCACACAACACCTGCACTGTGGCTAGCTCTGTCCCATAATTTTGTGCTCCCATCACTGCAGAAGGTGGAGTAGGTGAAGAAGAAGAAGGAAAACTGAGGCAACACCCACAATCCTCCGTCTTGAGTCCTCACCTACATCCATAAAACCCAAAATATACATTTTCACACCAAGTGACACACTACCAATCATACTGCTTTCTAATTCACACACTGGTTTTTTGCACTCCATCCCAAAGCCTTGGAAGTTTTCTCCATGGACAGAGGTCAAAACCAGTGTTTTCCTGGGGGTCAGAACCTTTCCAGGACAGGCAGAGAAATATTCCCTGTGTCCCTGATTCCAACACCCCCGCAGCCCATGCAGGTCTGTGAGGCAGCAGAGATCCTCCTGCTGCCCATGGAGAGCCTCAGGCCAGAGCAGGTGGGTGCCTGAAGGAGGCTGTGACACTGTGGGAAGCCTGTGCTGGAGCAGGCTCCTGGCAGCACCTGTGGACCCATGGAGAGAGGGACCCACACTGGAGCAGATTTCCTGGTAGGACTTGTGATCCTAGGATCCCATGGTGAAAGTTCTCAGAGGCCTGCACCCTATGGAAGGGAGCCACACTGGAGCAGGACAAGAGTGTAAGAAGTCCTTGCCCTGAGGAGGAGGGACTGGCAAAGTGTGATGAACTGACTACAACTCCTATTCTCCATCTCTCTCTGGTTCTCTGGGGGACAAGGTAGAGAAATTGGGAGTAAAGTTGAGCCCAAAAAAGGGAGTTACTGGGGAAAATGTTTTAAGATATGTGTTTTCTTTCTCATTATCCTCCTCTTCTGATTGTTAGTATATTAAATTAATTTCACCAAGTTGACTGTTTTTTTGCCTGTGGTGGTGATTTTTGCGTGATCTCTTGAGTCATACATTACATGTCTCAAAAGCTGTTAAAATGAGGCCTGAAATTCTGAATTAAAACAACAGCGCACACACACACAATCAAAGAAAAAAAAAACCTGCTCCAAAATACAAAACTCATCATAAAAGGCCAAATTGATTCAATTATCATATGTGGAACTAAATGAAGTCAGTTCCACAAACTTGCTCTTTACTAAAAGCATGCTTTGGGGAATTTTGCATGACTTGAGAAAAACAGTTGCTAACAAATTTTTTGACTGGAAGGGTTATATAAAATGGATATTTTCTCAGTAATGGCACCATTTCTGTCTGGGCTATCTTTCATCTCCCTCTCAGAATACATAAATTGGAAAGTAAACATCCCTATTTACAGGCACAGACCTGTACATTTTCAGTTGGAAACTTCTGTATCAGAATACTTTTATGTATAACATCTTAACAAAAAATCCATAAGTGAATAAAATTGATAAAAACTATCCTTGTAAGTATTTTGGTACATCTTTGAATACAGTTTATAGTTGCAATATAAACAATATCAAAAATAAACTTTTTTAACCTTGTCAAATAAAAGCATTACAATGTGGCATTTGTCTGCCTATTGAGGAAAAAAGCCCCACCATCCCAAGTCCCCAATCTTTGACTTAATTAAAAACCACTGAACCAACAAACTTCAAACTTTACATATACTTAATTTTTCTGCAAGTATTATATTATTGTATTTTAATTTGTTTCAAAGTTTGAAATCATTCTATGGATAATTGTTGATGCTCACTCTCAATCTCTATTTGGAAATTCCATTTTTTGAATATCAGTCTAAGCTGTGTTGGACTGCTGAGCCCATTTAGTTGTTCATCCGTGGAATATAAATTGCTGGGAGCTGTAAGTATTGGAGAGAGATGATGAAAGGAGTATTGATAGAAAGTAGAGCACAATATTGGTAGGAATACTAGTAGAGGTGAGCAAAAGCTTATGTTGTTTTTGAAACTGAGCACTGCTCCATGGAGAAAGAGGAGAGGAAATAGGAAGCTTGAAGTAGTTGTTTAGAAGAATGTAGAGGATAAAAGGCAAGAAAGTACGAAGAGATTTAAGATCAATTGAATACTTAAAGACTGAACCAAACATCCTAACAGTTTAAGTGGTTCCTAGGGCATATGACATGGAGCAAATTCATTTCATCAATAAAAGTAATAAATTCTGGAAAAAATGAGGGAAGACTGAGAGAAGCTAAAGCATTTGTCATCAATATTTCTGAATTCTGTAAGTAATTGCTTTCAGAAGAATGAGATTTTAAAATAGTTGTTCATTAATTAAATTAATTTTATTTAACATTTTATTTTTACAACAAAAAAGGCAAAAATAAGACATTTTAAAAAGAACTGAAATCTAAAAAACTCCAGTATTTTAGGAGGCTATGAAATTTTATGTGTTGGTTTATCACCACTGCCAATAGAGAGGTCTATGCTTGTAGCTTAGGTTAGGTCATTATCTAGTGAAGGATCATAGATAAGAAAAAACCTACCTGAGAGTGTTTTGAACTGATTCTCCCTTTCCTGGGAGAGAGTTCTCCATGAAATTCTCCAACATGAGTCCATCCCACAGGCAGCAGTTCTTCACAAACTGCTGCAGGCAGGTCACTCTTCCACAAGCTGCAATCCTTCAGGCACAGGCTACTCCAGCATGGGTCCCCCAGGGAGTCACAAGTCCTGTGAAAGAAAATGTACTCTGAGCATGGGCTCAGCTCTTGACAGGCCTGCATGTCCCTGCCAATGCCCTGGTGCAGCATGGGGCTCCCACAAGGTCACAGCCTCCTCTCAGGCATCCAGCTGCTCTGGTGTGGGGCTCCTCCATGGGCTGCAGGTGGATCTCTGCATGCCCATGGCTCTCCATGGGCTGCACCAGGGGTTGCAGGGGAATCTCAGCTCCAATGCTTGGAGCACCTCCTCTCCCTCCTTCTCCACTGACCAGAGGTGCTTCTGCTGTTTCTGATTTGCCCAGCCTTGGCCAACAGCGCATCTGGCTTAAAACTTCCTGGAATTGACTTTGCTGGACGGGGAGGAGAGCAGCTTCTCACAGAAGCCACCTCTGTACTCCAACTTTGCCCCCACTAACAAAACCTGGCCACACAAACCCAATATAAATTCTAAACAAGGGAATTATTTCTTCTCTATAGAAACAGTTTGGTGTGGTACAGTGGCTCTTCTCATTGTCCTTCCTATGTTTCCAAAGAACTCCTCAAACAATTTGTCCAAGATCAAACAATAAACTGATAGCTAGTAGTTTGTTTCTTGTGACAGGTAATAATCATAAGATATACAGAAATATAGAACGGTAGAGGATTCAGCTGTGTTTTGGCTGGGCATACAGATGTCCTGTGACTGTATTTTGCCTTATGGTATTCAAAGAAGGAGGGATCATTACAAGGATCTTAATTCACAAATTGCCTGTAGGAGGAGACACCATTGTAAAGTATACATGACACAGATTTATCTCTAGAACGAGTTTATAATATGCACTGGATTCTTTCATTTTTATTTTTTTTATTATTTTACATAGAAAAGGGATCTCTCAGACAGCAGCAATACATCTCTGAGTGAATCTGGTAAAATTAAAAAACCCTATGTGATATTCTGATTATTTTTTAATCTGGTACTTCCACCTACTGAAATTCTGGGCAGAGCCTGCAGTTGCAAATATGATTGCTGGTAGCAGAATGAGAAGCATAGCTTTTGTTCACAAGCAGAACTTTAGCCTTGCTGTTGCAGTAAGAAAACTGTTTAAAGTCTTTATAAAACTCCCTCTTGCCTTTTTGCAAGTGATCACTAATGAGAGCCGTGACTTCTGACAGCCCATATTAGATGGTGCAATTCCACAGGCTATTGATTTCTAAGCATTCAATAAGTAATTTTTAGAGAATGACTTGTGTGAAGATTTTTCTTTTACATATGGAATACTTCTTCTGGTTTTGCAGGTTATAAATAGAAAAGCAATGTTTCTTTCACTGAAGAACTGGATATATTTTGTTTCTCGATTATGTATTTTGGATATGTACCCAATAATATGCACAAAATTGAATTGAACAGTTTTTGGGTAAGTTTGGGTGATCAATCCTGCATAAATGAAAACTGAAAAAAACACCTTGAATACAACAGGATTTAATAATACAGTAATGATGAAGTTATGTGGCATTTTCTGTTTAAAAAGTTCTTTATTTGGGGCCAGGACCTTCAGTGGAATGAAGAATAAATGTATTCACATTGAGCATTTAAAACACCTGAGTATTCTGTATAGTTTTCTGGTATACACAGTGATATTAATCTATGGTTTTCTGAACATCTATAATTTCGAGAATGGAAACATTTCAAAATCTAAGCCTCTGTTTAGACAGAGAAATGTGGTATAGTTTCAAGTCATATAAATTCTTTGTTTCAAAGTACTTCTTTTTTATTCATTTTTTCAGAATATGGTTTAACTATTGGTTTTACTAATTACTTAACAAGAAAGATAGTCGAAGCTGTGTGCTCTTTAACTCCTCAACAACATTATTGTAAGCTAACGGTTTTAAGTTCTATATTCTTTGACTTATCAGTGGTTTTTATTCTAGTAAAAGAGGATCATTGTGCAGTCAGATGTTTTAGATTCTCTAGGTTTTTATTTCTATTTGCATTATTTTAAGATCTGTGATGGCTCAAAGACTGGATTTTTCTCTCTAAAGAGCTTTGGGCTCTTTAATAATTTCTCTTTTAAGTAAGAGGAGGATGCTGTTCTTAGCACTGAAAATAGCCTGTGCAAACTTGTTAAGGTGCATTTTTCCTTTTTTCTTTTTCTTTTTTATTATGCAATATGCTCTCTAGTTTGCCATTTCATTAAAAAAAATCCAAAACCAACCTTTTAAGATTATTTGTTATTTGCAATTTTGATAATTTTTATGAACCTTTTGGTATTCTCATTCTCACCCTTCAGTAGCATTCCTATAATCTTGAGAAGGGTTTGATTTCTCTATTTCTGTGCTATTAACTAAGTAATTTGAAGTGTTTTAGTCTGGACAACTCCCAGATGTTTGAAATTTTCACACTGAGTTCAGGCTTTGCACTTGCCAGCTGAGGAAGATAATGGAAAAAGTACTCCTGGAGTCTCTCCAGTTCACTGATTACAAAATCTTGAGGTACACAAATGCCAAAAAGGGTTTTGAAAGACTCAGGTCATTTTCAGTCAAATTTGTGTTGGAGTTGCTGCTGAATGCAATCAAGAAAAGCCTCTCAATCCATTTGTGGTTCAATTTACTTGCACTTAAACAAGAGCAATATATGCAAAGAGAAAATGTGATTTTCTTATAGCTAATTGGCCTTGAATACCTATGTATGCCTGTCACAAACTGGTAATTGGTAATAAATGGTATTTGCTTTAACTAGTTCCCTGTTTAAAAAGTTGCTATCTGAATTTAAAGCATTGATTATGCAGACAGAGCATTTGAAATTAAACTGAGATAGCTCCTGAATAGGATAAGTAGCAGGCTTTTTATCTAGGCTTCCTTAGAAAATAAATAAAAGATTACCTTATTGTCTTCTACTAAGCTTATTTCTTGCTGTTTTTCATGAAAAGATTTAAAACAGGCTTGGTTTTTGGTGGCTTGCTTTTGAGCAGTCATGTACTGACTTGCTAAGTTACAGATACACTGAGTTAGAGGGTGGAAAATATTGCTTATAAATGGCTAGCAGGAAAGAGAGCAATTTGAGGCAAACACTGCCTTGCAATTCTAGAACAAAATAGACTGAGCTTATTACAGTCTAATCTTATTTCACAGGACCAGCATAAATTTAATCAGAGTACTTCTCTTTTTATGACCTGGAAAAGATAGCATTTTGAATAGCCAAAAAGATTTGAGACTAATATCCTATCTATTCAAATGTAAGCTGAGCTAGACCTACGTTCTGAACTAACAAACAGTATGAACCCATTCAGATCTGCTCATTGCTGTTATTTTCATTTCTCAGAACTGCTGTTTTTGTCACTTCTAAATTCCCCAGAGGAGAGGAAGAAATGTATCTGCTTAAACCTATAAACCTCATTTATTAGGCATTAATTTATTTCTTGTAAATGACTTGACATTCTAATTCTCCAGCAATAAAACTAAAGGAATCTATGTATGACTACAATCAAAGTGAAATGGAAAAGAAAAAAAAAAGCTTAAATATCTGCCAACTGCCCATTCTAATGAGCTCAGCTCTATCATTAGAGTTTTAGGGGAGAGCATCTGTTGATCAACCAAAGATGTGAAAATAAACTTGGATTTGTGATCAACATGGTTTGAGTCCAGATTAGATGGGAACACATAAGCAAATTATGTCACTCCTGGAATGAATGTGTTTATTTTATCCAGGAGGAAATATCTGGCATGAAGTACTTGACAGTATAACAAGATTAGCTATAATTGAATTAAGCAAATGTTTCTTTCTAAATCACCAGTTTGTAACTGTTTCTGTTGAGGAATCATATTTAATAACATTCTTCCAGTTCAGTTTCCTATAGAAAGGCTCACACATATTGTAACCTTTGTAGGATAAGAATAATACTATCAATTTAAACCAGCTGATAATATTTTTCTATTCAACTCAATATTACCAATGTGAATTCGTGTCATTTAAAAGTTTAGATAAAGTGAAGTTACCTGATTTTAAATGATAAATCATTTTGTTAATTTAGTACCTGTACATGGCACAGGAGGAGGTGTTGGGGCGGTGAGATACAGAAGTAGCTGCTGTTGGTTCCCTGTGAAATTATCTGCATGTCATCTTCAATTATGCAGGATTCCTGCTACTTTAAAAGAGTGCTGCGATGCCTGGTGATTCCTGTGACAGAAGGATGGACCAGCCTTTCCTCCTTAAAGATGCTGAGCCCTATACATTGACTGGAGGAGACTGTGAAACACTTTTGGACAAAACATAATTAAAAAGAAAATTGCTAGCATATCTCAAAAATCTGGTCTGGGTCTTTTGGGTTATTAATTTTTTTTTTATAACTGCATTTCATTCTGATTTTTAAGAATTAGTATGTTTATGCACGTTTCAATTTTTTTCCCAGCACCAGCAATGTACACTGCATTTTCTTACATTTTTTTAATGTAATACCTACTGAATTCAAACCTTGATTAAGGAAACTGTTGTATTATTGCTGTAAATAAAAAATATTTCTTATGTGCTTCTTAATATTTATATTTCAGTAGAATATACAAAATGAGATTGGTTTAAATCAATTTATAATACTGTTTCATATGCTGGACTAAGATATGTCTTCTATTGGTTATGTAAATTCTTTTGTATATATCTAGCTGAAGAAAATAAAAAAAACACAGCTTAATCAGGGAAATCCTTCATTTCCAGCACTACAAGTCATATATTTAATCTTAAGGCTTTCATTTGAATCCATCTCATTACATATTTGTAAAAGGAAAGGGTATCATCTGTGTTGAGAACTATTCAGAAATTCTAGCATAGTTTCCTAGTTTCCTCAGGGACTAGTGCTTCATGACACTTCGTCTGATTTTCCACTGCAACACTGAACTGAGTAACTTCAAACTATGAATAAATGGCTATATAATGAGAAAATAACAAAACCAACATTTTTCTCCTGTTTATTTTCTTTTTATTTTTTTCCTTTTAAATATAGACGCCATTATAATTGAAGGCTAAATTCAGTTTTTATTAAGTTTTTTGGATAAAAAGTAGGTATGTAATTTTTCATTGTAAAAATAATCAGAATTCATTAAAAATTAAGTCAATTAGAGTTTTATTTTTCTTTCCCAGTAATATGAATGTGAATTTGAGAAAGTAAACTATAGTATGTGCTCAGAATCAATGGAAAAATAGGATTGCTTTTTCCTTTCCTCTCCCAAAGCAGTAAGATTTTTCTATCTTTGTACTCACAGTGATGAGAACAGGGAAAGGATGCTGTGATTTACTTGTATCAGATTCTAGAAGATGTGATGGAGTCAACACTTGGTCACATCGTACCAACATGGAGTTTCTCCTGTGTCTTACAGACTGCCAGGAGCCAGCCACCCCTTGCCACCCCACTGTGACATGGATTCGTGTAGCTCCGAGGAATTCTACCAGGCTGTTCACCATGCAGAGCAAACCTTCAGGAAAATGGAGAGCTACTTGAAGCAGCAGCAGCTCTGTGATGTTATTCTGATTGCTGGGGATCGCAAGATACCTGCACATAGGTAGGAGATAGACATAAAATATTGAAATTACAAAAGTAAATGTTTTGAGTATGTGTTTTTCTTAGAACAATGTTTTATGTTGCCTGATATGATCCTTTCCTCTTGCTTTAAACGAAAGTGTAAGTGTCTGAAAAGGGTGGGTTTGAAGGTTGGGGCTTTGAAGGTAAGGGTTTTTTGTATGGATTTCAAAAGTTCAAGTAGCACTCAGCTAGCACACTGATGGTGAGTGTGACTAACAGTTCTCCCTGCTATGATGCTATTCTTATGTGAAGAGAATGAAAAATTCTGAAATGGGATGCTGTGTAGTTTCACTGAACATAGCATCATTTCTAGCTTAAGATCCTGATCCTCTGATAAATCTGTTGTACAGAATCTCAGACACTTATAGTAGGATACTGAACACTTTCTTTCTATGACCTGTGCCTTTCAAGAACTAAAAATATTCTTATTTACTTTTTATTGTAATTATTGGGATAAAAATTATAATTACATTAAAATTTCTAAATTTCTGTAAGATTTTCTGATATTAAAGCAGCGGGTATTTATGAAACTATACTTGGTTTTGGATAACAATTAGAGCTTGTAATAGTAATTCTTCATTGAGATTTTGGTCTCAGAAATGGGTTTTAATTTAATGCGTGAAAATATAAATATGAACCTAGAGTTTAGATTAAAATACAGAGAATTCAAAATTTCCAGGTAAGCAAGTATTTGTGCATCTGAACTCTGCATAAGGCTGAAAATCGGGGCTAATCTATTCCCTGCTTGTGTCCTGATTTCTCTGGTGAGGTACTAAATTCAGAGCAGGATTATGGTTCCCCAGCAGGAAATCAGAAAAACAGCCAGTGCATTTCTCAACTCATGAATTAACTTCCTGGTGCAGAGGAATACTCTAAGGGCATCTTTACAACTTGTACCTTAAAAAGTTCCTTTTTCTGTGAGTGAATATGGGTACAGAGACTATTCCTAGTAAACAAAGAAGCTGGATAATCTATATTCCAACTTCTCTAACAGTAAGTGAAAGAAAAAAAGATGCAACATACAAGACTGCAGAGCCGAAGTTATTTTCCAAATGCTAGGAAGTAAAACTAGACAGAACCTTCGTTAAAATATTTAAATCATGGGTTTTTTTAAGGAGTTGTTCCCCTACTATTTTTAATACAGCTGTTCATCTTTGAATGTGCACCTTTTAGTAGTAAATTTAATTTCACATTTGTCATTTCAATTCCACAGTATATATAAATCTTTCCTGAGATGGAAACATGCACTAATAAGAACACTGACCATGAAATAATACCCATAATCTTATTTATATTTTCTAATAAACCTTGAGACACCTTTACATTTAATTTTCTAATTCTTTGTGGTCTACAGTAAAAAGTCAAAATCTCAAATAATTGGAAACGTTTTAAAAATGTTTAATCTATGTTGGTTTAGACAGATGTGGCTGGACAAGCACAGCAAGCTACTTATTTTACTGTAGTCTTTACAAGCCTAGAAATTACAGACTCAACTCTCCCCTCTCAAAGCAGGGTCAATGGCTAGGTTAGACCACTCAGGTCATACATAGTTTTTAAATATCATCTGTTGTGGATGTTTCTCTCCTGTTATGCTGTTCCAGTTTTTATTATCCTCAGTGTTTTTAGTGATCCAGAATGTGTCATCCAGGCAAATCTGCTCCGTGATCTTGGTGAGACAAATGAGCCTGTAGGTGCTTACAATTTTCTTCTTGGGAATTGACATGGAAATTGACTTTTTCAGTCTTTAGAAACTTCCTGCAATTATGATCCATTATAGATAGGACAGAGTGGCCTTTCAGTAACATTGTAGAACTTGCTCCAGTGTTACACCTTAAAATTGTCCTCAAAACACACCATACTAAAAAAAAAAAAAAAGACTGAGCCAAATAAAGCTTTTTTGAGCAGTGCACAAAATCTTTTGGAAGTTTTTCATTTGCATCCAAGGTATTTACAGAAACCTTTCTTTACTATCAAATCCCTCGCTGTCTTTATCTGTACCTGACCTTTGGGGATCTCTAGTTCAGCTTTTTTTTATGTTGACACAATGTTTCTATATTTCTCCCACGTCATTCACCTCTGCTTTTATTTTCCATATACTCCTGTTGTGCATTTGGGAAGTAAATATTGTTTAGAACTACAGTGACACGATCAGAGCACCAGTTCTTTCCAAGGTAAATGAAAATGGTTAATCAAGCAATAATCACATGGGTCAACATGAAATTAAGAATATTTGTTTTCCATCAATGATTTGGTTGTTTTAAGTGATGGCAACTTACATGAATTGCACTGGTTTTAGATGCTGTACTTGAAATGCTGTATTCTACAGCTCTTGAAGAAGCATCAAAAAATCTGTGAAGAAAAGATCTAAAGTCGCTGCAAATGGTAGATAGACCTTAATATTTCTGCTAGAGAGTTCATTAAAATCTCTATCTAGGACTGCATAAATGTTAGACCATCACTAAACTCAGACTGTAGTTTAAGACATTTTTATTAGTAATGCTGCTCAAAACAATATAGGAACTCTATGCTGAAGGGAAGCAAAAACAGAATAAATATAAAATAAGGCTAAAATTCACCTACCCTATCCAGTTAAAACAAAACACTCCCATATAACAGAGACTGGATTCAATAAAAGAGAAAATTAAATAAAAGCAGAAAATGCAAAGAAGATATAGAAGGGGAGTTACATCCTCAGTTTACAGTTCTGACTTTCATTGCACTTATTGAGAAACGGAGAAATCTGCTTTTGTTGTTGTTATAATATAATCAAGTATAGTTGTGTGTATAATGAGAAATCCGCGTTTTTATTTTCTGTTTTCTCTTAAAAGTTTTTCTTTTTTCCAATATCAAGAAAAGGATCACGAGGGACTCTTACCATGGCAGAAAAGGTGGTACAGAACTATTAAAAAATTACCAATAACATATAAAACAAAGAAATACTTTAGTGGGGGTACCCAAATCTTTCTAAAAGTATTTGAATAACATGTGAAAATAAATTAAAAAAACTCCTTCAACAAAATGCTGTTAGTGTTATGTGTTTAGCGTGCCCTGAGTGGTAACAACTTTTTCAATGCATTTTGAGTGCTACTATAGAGAGACAAAATAAATAAAAAGAGTATTAGTAAAATGAGGAAAAATTAATAGAGAAAGTTTAGCTGAAAGGCAAGATGAAAGAATAAAGAACCAGTCAGAAAAGAATGGAGAACCAGGCAGAGAAGGAAGAGAAGCCTAGAAGCAGGGAGTGAAAGAAGAAAAATGCACATTGTATAGTCTTAAGACTTGTTTTCTGGCACTAGTCAGTAACAGGTGCACATGGAAAACACAGAATGAAAGCAGTACAGCAGCCCTATGTATCTGTAAGGTTTGAGGAACTTCCCACATCAAATGTTGCATCTGAACAGAGTTTTTGAACACAACACACCGTGAGTTTAAATTTAACAATTCATTAAAGTAATATGGCTGGGAAAGAACAACAGAAAAAAAAATCCTGCTATCAGAGGAGGAGCAAGGCAATTTAGTTATGCTTTTAATATTAACCCCGATTGATAAACTTGATATGAGGGTTGGGGTTGCTCTCAAGTTGAGTATGAGTCAGCAGTGCCCTGGCAGCAAAGGGCCAGCCGTGTCCTGGAGTGTACCTGGCACAACAGTCCCAGCCCATCAAGGGGTGATTGTCCCTTTCTGCTCTGTACTGGTACAGCCCCACCTTGAGTATTGTGTGCATTTTTGAGAGACACAATGTAAGGACATCACACTGTTGGAGTTTGTCCAGAGGAGGGCATCCAGGATGGTGAAAGGTTTTGAAGGAAAAATGTACAAGGAGAGCAGCTGAGGTCACTAGGCTTGTTCGTCCCATGGAAAAGAAGGCTGAGGGATGATCTCATCACAGTCCACAGCTTTCCTAAGGGGAGCAGCAGAGGGGGAGGTGGTGATCTCATCTGTCTGGTGACCAGTTAGAAGAGCCAAGGAAATGGAATGAAGTCAGAGGACATTCAGATTCGATATTAGAAAAAGGTTCTTTAGCAGAGGGTTGGTAAGCCATTCCAACAGGCTTCCCAGGGAAGTGTAAGAATTCAAGGAGTATCTGATCATGCCCTTAATTGCATGTTTTATTTTTGTTTTAGAAGCCTTAAGGGTCCTTTTCCAGATGGAGATATTTATTATTGCATTAAACCAGAATACTAATCCCATTACTTTGTGGACTGGAAGAAGGTGCATTGGCTACAATGGACTTCAAAGGATGAAAGAACCTACTCTCTTTTACTGTGAAACCATTCCCCCATATCCTATCACCACATGACCATATAAAGAGTCCCTCTCCACCTTTCTTGTAGGCTCCTTCAAGTACTGAAAGGCAGCAATTAAGTCATCCCCAAGTCCTCTCTTTTCTAGGCTGAAAAGGCCAAATTCCCTCAGTCTTTCCCTATGGGAGAGGTGTTCCACCCCTCTAATAATTTTGATGTCCCTGGACTCTATCTAACAGGTTGGTGTCCTTCCTGTGCTGTGAATTATGCCACTGTTCATTGAATATGAGATTTAATTCCTTTCAGAATTCCTTTCAGAACTCAGAGCTTAAAACTGCAGGTTTCTAAAAGAAATAATACTTATGAATGCATATATATATATGAGTCTATAGAGATATATATGCGTACTTTCATAATGCCATCTGTCAAAAGTAAATAAAAATTAAAATGTATTGTGGAAAAATTCTGAATATTGCCATTTTTTTCCCTAGAACCTTTGTAAATGAAAGCTGTTCTTATGCAGTACTCCACGTGGGCTCTCACCAGAGCAGTGCAGAGCAGAGGGGCAGAATCTCCTCCCTGGCCCTTCTGCCCACGCTGCTCTGGATGCAGCCCAGGACGTATTTGGCTCTCTGGGCCGGGAGTGCCCATGGCTGGGACATGCCCACTCTCTCATCCAGAAAACATCACCAAGACCATTTCAGCAGGGCTGCTCTCTATCCATTCACCCCTCAGCCTGGATTGATACTGAGGGTTGCCCTAACCCAGGTCTTGCATACACATCTTTTACCGAGTCTTGTTAAATCTCCTGAGATTCTCATGGACCCAGTTCTCAAGAATATTCAGCTCCTATGTGTACTAGCATAATATAAGTGGAGAAAAAATTGTGTCTTGCCTATGAGTTTTCAGTCCAAGAAATATCTGATATTCTACTCAGTTGACAGTAAAATATTGCAAGAGTTTTCTTGGTTTTAAGTGGTCAAGGTTTGTTTGCTTCTTTTAATTAAGAAATGCGCCATCAGTGTTAAGGCAATTCTCAAAGGTGTATGATAACAGTTGTGAAAGTGGCAAAGAAATATTCTATAGTAAACTAAAATAAAATCTGATATCCTGGGAAAAAAGTTCACAACTCTAATCAATCATATGGGTTACTTATAAAAGAAACCAGAAATTTTTCAGGCTGAAATTAGTTGTAAAGGGAAAGTCCCTTAATCTGGAGAAAATCTCTCTGCGTTCACAATTTTAAGGCATGAGTTACCTGCTATGAATCTCAAGGATGAAAGAGTTTATTATGTATTCTCAATGCCAGATCAGAAGTTGAAAAGGTGACATCCTCAGCACCTGACCTTTCTTGATTAATAGGTCAACATGCCTTTAAACCAAGATTTAGGGCTGTTTCCAGCCTTCTGATCTACAAAAAGCAGCCGATCATTACAAAGTAATTGATCTCTTTGATTTCTCACTTTTGATCTTCTATCTCAACCCTGGAACACAATAAAGATTTACAAAAGGTGTCACCTTTCAGAATGGTGTGTAATTAGCAAGTTACTCTCACTTTAGTTCAACTTGCAGAGCACTTCCCAGGTATCTTCAAATCAGTTACCTTTTTTTGGTTACAGTAAGTGTATGAAATAGCTGATTCAGTATTTCTGCTAGCTATTGATTAGTATACGACACTTTAAAAAATTCCTGGTTTTTTATTACTCTGTTTGAAAGCTTGTCTTGCTTCTGTAGGTGAACTGCTACATCACAGAACCTTTCTGCTCATTTAAGCCATCTTCTTTGATAGGTGGTACAAACCAGTAGGGATAAATCTCTAAAAAAAATGGGTAATTCTGAGGGCCTGATATGTCTCTTATTTAGTTTTCTCTTTTTTTCCCGCTTTGGACTGGCTCTTGTGTATTCCTGTAGACTGAATGCTCCTTTGCAGCTGAAATCCATTAGATAACTTCTTTGACTTTCTTCACCCAAACTGTAGAAAATCACATAATTTTACAGGAATTTGTGAAAGAGATTTAATCCCTCTGTTATTTATTTTCTGCCCTCCCTCTGTGGTTTTTTGTTCTTTTATATTTGACAATATATATGCAGTAAGTTTATGTAATAAGTAACTGATGAACATTAATTATGTGAATTTAAAATATAAGATATTACTGTTTGAAAATATTTCCACTGATTATTAACTGGTGTATTAAAATTTCCGTCCATTCATTTGTCCATTTTTTTTGAATGCAGCCAAGAGTTTTGGCCTTGCTTTTGGCAAGTGACCAAGTTGAATACACATAGCTTTTAAAATAGAATTTAAATGATGGCTCATCAATCTGAAGCCACAGCTAGTGAAAAATAGTCTGAAATTAAAATCTCAGTCACATACCTAAATGACATCTCTGCTATCTGTGAATTATCTCATAGAAAAACATCAGTATTTAATGCTGTTTTTTCTTTCTCTGATTTTTGTGATGCTTTTATTAAAAGCATCTATGAACAATAAAGTCACTTATTTATAAGTGGTCAGAAAAAGTGTTAGAAGAAGATTTACAAAGATAATAATATATAAATAAGATAGAATAAATGAACAAATGTAGCAGTAAATGTTCCTCAGTGATGAAAAAAAATAGTAAAGTAGGAGTTTCTGGTGGGAGCACCAAAATCTATTTCTAAGTTCATCTTTTAGTAGTCAACCATTGTCTTTTAGTTATCACATAAATATAAATGTGTACTGTTTTATGAATTAGGATGTTTGCTTCTAAAATTCATGATTGCTAGAGTTGAGCACAACATGAAAATGATAAAACTACTATACCTATTTAGTCATTTCCCATCATTAGAGGCAAAGATCATATGTATGTCTTCAAGCTGCCCCATTTGCTGGTAAAATATAGGAGCTTAAAGCACTGTAAAATTATGAAGCAAATTCAAGCTGTCATATTTTATTTAGCTGTTGGGGTGAGCTAAGAGAGCAAGGCAATCAATTACCTTGGTGGCTGATAAGAATTAACCTATCTTCACTATTTTTTTTCAATAATAATTTGCCCTGAACAAAGTAGAGAACAATATACAAAAGGCTAAATGTTCTTCTCTTGATTTCCAAGTTCTCCAGTTGTGATTGTTGTGTCTTTTATTAATATGTTTGTATATCATGTTTTCAAATTAATCCAGAAATGTGACCATTATGGAAGCACGTGGTACACTATTTATTGCTGTACCACATTTCTGTCTCAAGATCATCTATGAATATTGTATGTCCTAACAAGATCAAAATTTCACTGTAGATGGTATTTGGAAGAATGCCCCAGTAATTAAAGTCATAGCTGATACTTGCTGTGTTATTGATTTATCTATATCAGACCCCTAAACAGCAAGCTATGCACTTTTTGTAGGTATTTTCAAATTATTTTCCTCGGACATGTTTATTAACAAAAGCATTGTATTACACAGTGATACATATTTTTAGTGAGTAGCATGTTAAGCTACTAACAGTTTAGTGCAAGGTTTATAGGTTGTCTAAAGTCACATGCTATTATTAAAGTTTATAACAAATAAGCCTTTAAGAACAAAGAAGAGTACCTCTGGAGTATGGAATGCTGTCATTATTAAGTTGTCTTGGATACTGAGAGATTATCTTGTTAACAGTTGGGACATCTGCATGATTGGAAGATTATCAGAAAGACTGAGTGCTAATTTCCACGTCTGTTTTATAGTCACATGCTAAATTACCACTTGGTTCATATCACAGGAGGGAAAACCAAATTAGAACTAAATGTCGTTCTGTGTTTTGCCACCAATGTGCATTAATAATATATTCCTCCTAATAATTTTAATTATTATGAAAGTAGTTTTTAAAGAAGTTTATAAATATATGAAATTTCTAGTACATATATTCAAGCAAAAGACACCAATTTCTAACTTTTTTTGCAGACTTGTCCTCAGTTCTGTCTCTGACTACTTTGCTGCCATGTTTACAAGTGACGTTTGTGAAGCCAAGCAAGAAGAGATCAAAATGGAGGGCATTGACCCAAATGCACTGTGGGACCTCGTTCAGTTTGCATATACAGGTATTGTGGTGCATACATTATATACGTCCTATAAAGGCAGATGTTGTTATTTTTGTTTGTTATATTCCAATTAATTGTGGTTTTCTTTAAATATTTTTCTTTTAAATCATAATCATACAAAATGTTTTATTTACTCTTCCTAGAGATGAATTCAGATTATCTCTTGTCTCCAAACTTTTCAGTATTTCAGATTTGTCAAGTTCAATATGACAGTGAAGAAAATTACATGTTTTCCTTGGTTTTCAAGTACTCATACCCACATAATTCAAACTACATAAGATCACTGAAGGAACAGTTGTATTTTTGAGGAACAGTCCTAAGTTTCTGTCTTAATCACATCTCAGTGTAAATAATTGTATAAATCTTTAAAAATTTGAATGAAAAATTTTTGAAATTTAAATTGGAAAATGTTTTAAAAGGTTTTATTATGAGCCAAATGTTTTCATTTTCATTCCCCTTCGTATGCTGGTACTCTGTTTTGAAGTGTAAACTTATGAAAACTCATAATTCAGAGTTAATAACTCAAAGCTCTCTTCTGAATAGTTTTTTTGCATTTTTATATATTACAGATTTGGAATTTATCCTTCTTAAGCGATTTGTTATGCACATTGTAACTGAAGTGCATTAATCTGAAAGATATAATGTTAATGTTACAAAATAAGGTAATTAAAAAACTGGAAATGCTTGTAAGATTTACCTTGAATCACATAAGTATAAAATATACAGTTTTTTCTATTCGTTTCCTGAAAGACATCCTTATATTGTTTAAATTTTCCATAGTTTTTCATGATGATTCTATCATAGATTAGATTTAGATTCAATTTTAAATTGATACTCCAAAGCTTGCAGTTTTAATCTGGTCTAAATTCACATACAATAATTTAATCACAGATTGCTGTTCACTTTGTTATATTTAATCAGGATACATTCTGAGTTTTTTATGACATAATAGCTTTACCATCTTAATAGAAAACAGAAAAAGCAAGTAAACATAATTTAAGCTAAAAATACTCTTTTTGAGAATAATGTTTGAGAAATAGATGTTCTAGGAATGTAAGACCATGATTTATAGTACTCTGCATGTTAAAAGGGTAGTGCCTACTCCCATCAGCTGTGGCTTTGCCACTCAGGAACGTGCATCATTCAGAGGGCTTCAAGCTAGGGATCCATGAAATGAAATGAAATGATAACCAAGATCTCTAATGTCTTTCACTTGCAGTGGTAATACACCATTATTCTTTTTTTTTCTGACTCATTTTGGGGACCAAATAAGACTTTAAAATGTCTAAAGTTTACACTTGCAATTTTCACAAATACTTGCTGACAGTAGAAAAGTGATGAGTCAGGAAACGTGAGACAATTTTACATGCTAAAAAAGTAAATATTTTGGATACCATAGATAAGTCTGGTTTTGATTACTCTGCCTTGCATTTCTCATCCATCAGGTTCTTTACCCTGACTCATTCTGATTTATACATATTTATTCTTAGCTTGTTTCCTTATTTCCTGAAGCTCATGTGGGATTATTTATTTCTGTATTCCTTTTCTCTGCATCAGATATCTTAGCAGACACCTAAATTTCCTAGGTACAATTATGCTAATAAATTAAACAATGCTGGGGAAGGTTTGCAGGCACTGGAACACAATTGTCTCTGTTGATCCTGGCAGTTTTAGCCAAATCCAGATAGCAATCTCTATCAAATGTTGGGTGGATCTTGGATACACCTCTTATTAATGTGGCCAAACTTGCACGGAGGATAAGAGCATTCAAGAGTGCTGTGGAGAATTCAGTGATAATACATGTAATTTTTGAATTCCTAGAAAATAGTCCCAAACTAATTCAGTTTACTGAAGTTAAATACAGTCTAGGCTTCTCAGTTAATTTTTTTTCCTGTTTTGTTTCCATAATTTCTCGTGATTTATCTTGATTCATAGTTTCTTATCTCCTTTCTTGCACTCTGATTCCTTAATTACCACCACTCTAGCCCATGTCCCCTTTCCCTTCGCTTTCCTTGTGTTGCATGTATGTGGACAAGTGGGAATTTAAGAAAATAGCTACTGTTCAGATACTCAGAAGCACAGAAATCCCCTTTCAATCTCTAACGTGGAGCCTACATTTGTCTAGACTTAGACAGAATATCTGGAGAATCTGGCTGCCAAATTCCAATTACTGACTGCACAATATGTGAAAATGTTTTCAGCAACTCATGTCTGTGACCAGTTTAGCTCTTTATTGTTTTACCGCAGGAATAGAAAACAATTTTTACAAATGGGCAGTTAATTACTCCTATTTTCTTTCTCCTGTCACTACCTTCTTAACACAAGGAGCTTAAAAAAAAATCCCATATAGTTGCTGCTGTTACAGAGAAGGTTTTCCCTGGGGACAACTGAACATATCAGAAAAAATACATCTGAACATGGACTTGTTTGCAAAAATGTGGAAGTACAGTGCAAATATGCTTCAAATGAATCATTTCCACACCTTATTATCTGTAATTCAGTCAGGTTTATATTGTTTTCATAATCTAGTAAAACTATTTCATTATTACTGTGAATTGTACATATTAAATGGGAATTTAAGAAGAATAAAATAGATATGCCTATTAAAAGTATTATTATAAAGATATCATAAATTGATACCAGACCCTTTACCAATATAATCGAATGCAGTTACAAAATAGCAGAATTAAAGTTCAGCAAAGGGGAGATTTTTTACAACAGACACCTAAGGAATAATAGTCCTGGGGGTCATCAAGCACAGCATGGCCAGCGGGCATGGGAGGGGATTGTCCCACTCTGCTCTGCACTGGAGAGACCTCACCTCAAATCCCATGTGTGGTTTTGGGCACCACAATATTAAGAAAGACATGACATTATTAGACATTGTCTAAAGAAGGGCCATGAGATTGTGAAGGGGCTTGAGGAGCAGCTGAGGTCCCTTAGTCTGTTCACGCTGGAGGAGACTGAGGAAAGACCTCATTGCAGTCTGCAATTTCCTCCTGAGGGGAAGAGGAGGGGCAGGCACTGATCTCTGCTCTGTCATGACCAGTGCAGAACCCAAGGGAATGACCTGAAGCTATCTCAAGGGAGGTTTAGGTTGGATATCAGAAAAAAGTTCTTCATTCAGAGGAGATTGGGCACTGGAAGAAGCTCCACAGGGAAGTGGTCACAGCATCAAGAGTGATAGAGTTTAAGAAGCATTTAGACTGTGCACTCAGGCACATGCTGTGACTCTTGGGGGTGGTGTTGTGCAGGGCTTAGAGCTGAACTCAGTCATCCCTGAGGGTCCCTTCCAGCTTAGCTTATTCTGTGATTCTGAATGCAAATAGATTTCTAAATAATTGGCAAGGTAGAATTACATGGTGACCAGCAGAGCATCAAGTCTTGGACAGACTTGATTAGAGTAGCTCCTGAGTAAAGGCACCTGCCATTCTAAGGGTAGTAACAGGAAGACAGAAAATTAGACAGCTAAATGTACTGATTTTAAGATAATATAGGATGTTGAAGTTTCTGGGAAGATTCAGTGTGACAAATTATGTAAATTTAAAGTTATGTGATCGATGTACTTTTAAAACAGAATTTGATAAAAGCTGAAAAAATTGGCATGTGTTAAAATATTTACTATAAACTCCATGTTAGGTCAGTCTGGGGTTTGTTTTAGAAGTGTTTTGGGATTTTTTATATACATTAAACTTATTTTTGTAAACAAATTAATGAAGTAGTGACTACATATTGCTTTATCTGAAATAAGCACAAAGTTTTCTAATGACATAGGCTGCATTATAATGTAATTGCAACTTGTAAAATTCAAACTATGTAGATGATGTAAATTTATTAGAAAAACACTCCATCAAAATTTTATGCTCATTGTTACAAGGCTAAATCAAAACAGCTTTACCACTGTTTTTTTGTGAAGGTTGTATTTGACCAGTAAAAAAAAAAAAAAGTGACTTCATTAATCTATCCACACTTTGCTGCATTTTGTTAATTTATTCAAATAGACAAAGTATGTTTTGTCTGTGATATGGCAGAATTGTAACTTAATAGGGAAAAAAAAATTCCTGTTTTGCATATCTGCTCCTTGTGAGCCAACTGAGAAAATCTGAAGCCAACACTTAGCTGCAATGGCTGTGCAGAAAGTATATTACATTTTTCAAGCAGCAAGATGATTGATAGCAAAAAAATCTAAGATTGAGATCTTAGTGCCCTGGCATAAATGTATAAGTAATCTTTGATCTTTTAAGAGCTCAGTATAAGCAGTTATACAGAAGAGTGTTTCTTCACCTCATTTTCTTAGGTAATGCTTCTTTCATGATCTTAAAACTTGAGTTTTCATTATTTTCAATTGTACTTCAATAGTTCAGAGACTGAAACTATATATTGATATTCTGTTGTTTTTCTGCTATTGGTGACTGTCGGAGCCCTCCTTTGAAGATACAAAAGAGCTGTGAAATTACTATGGATTTCCTATATCAGGAAATCTAATTAGCATTGGGATATCTAATTAGCATGCATTCCCAACAGTGTTCTGAAGAGCAGGTTGTTGCTTTCATACTGTTAATGAAACTGAAAAAGCAAAACCCATTTAAGCAATAGAAAACTAAAAATCTTTCATTTATTTATACATATCTGAAAAAAAATAGAGAATGGATCATACATGGAAGAGGCTCAAGCCCTGCTGTATAGCTTTTAATTAGATTTTATTTGGGAGATTTTTTAATTAAAGTACTGTCAAGTGCCTTTGTCAGAGTTATAGCTAATAACACACACAGGGCAGACAGCAGGGATGTAGGAAGTAGGAACATGCCTTTAAGCACAAGGACCCTTAGGTTCTTGCAGCACAGAAACTGTTTTAATTAAATATCCCAAAGAGGTTTCTTTCTTGGCTTTGGTTTGGGAACTTTTTCTTTTTTTAATTGCTCAAAGTCAGTTGTCTATATGAACAAACATTGAGGATAACTCTTAGCAAACTTTTGGCTTGTGCCAATTAATATTGTCAGAGTCCAGGGGTATTACAACCACTGGATTATGCTACAATGTGCTGTTTGAATGTGACTGCCATTGTTTGGAGGATGACTGTGTTTGGAGTAAAACTGAGGCCATTTCATTCCCATTAGCCTCAGTGCTAGAGGGAAGTCCCAGACAAACTTAATTCAATTGATACAACAGAAGGTATTTTATTAAAAGCTTGTGCTCAGACAAATAATGCCTGGATTTTAGGTACTGGTGGCATTTTTACTGTGTTTCAGACTACTCTCTAAGTAGCACTTTTTGAAGGAGACTATTACCTGCTGCTATCCCACTACATTTTCTCTGCCATGTATTTGATGGTTGACTTTGCACTTTCAGAGGATAGGCCCTTAAATTTCCATTCATTTCAGATGGGAGATCATTTGTTCCAGGAACTCTGGGATAAGTGATAAAAGGACAAATTAAGGTAAATACATTGATCTGAAAGATTTTGTCAGCTTTTGTATAATGGAGAGTACAGAAAAATGCTCATGTCATACTAGGTGGTCACAGACCTTGAATAAACTTAACTTCTGAATATGGAGGATCTTCTGTGAAACTCTCTTCTAGAAGCAGATGCTTGTCATGATACATGTCATACTTTTCAGGAGTCAATAAAGAGAGTGTTGCAAAATGAGTTATCCAAAGAAGCCTTTATCAGGGTTGCTTCAGTTTAGGATGCAGGAAGTAATAGTGATGGCACAATCTGTAGAACCATAATTCAGATTATCTGTCCATGGATGTTATGCATTGGCTACACTTCACAGTTCATATGTACCTTTGCTTCAGTTACATTTCAGATTGACATTTTCATGTATGGTGTTCCTCATGAGATTCTTATTTATGCACCTGGATTAAATTCTCAGCTCTACTGCCCATGTGTAAATGCAAGAATCTTTCAAAGTTCTTCAATTTAACTGTAGGACCAGATTGTTGTCTTCTGTCCTCTGTGAACGTCAGCCTGCTTGGAAAAAAGGAACCCTCCTTCACCAAATATTTTTCTGATCCTAAAATAGTGGGCTTTCACATAATTCAGGCCTGTAGGAAAGAACTTCAGAGACCCATTTATCTTAAAGAACTGCAGAGACTGACTGCCTCCTTAATTTTTCTTTTGAGCAAGCCCTACTTTGAGGATCTTGTTTCCATCTGGAGCAGATGTTTTCCATTCCTGTCACTGAAACACAAAGTCCTTGCTCATTCCTGGAGCTCTACACTCCCATGAATTGTTATTCCTCTTTTTACCCTGGGTACTTCATTAAGGGACAGAATTGGCAATTATGTATTAGGAACCAGCTGTTGTCTCATTCTTTTGGCAATGTATATGAGAATTGCTCAGTAAAGAGCTCTGAACTGGATATCCATAAATTTTGAGTATTCAGAATGATCAAGAATATTCTGGAGAGAAACAGTGCCTGTTTCCTTGTACTGTGATGCAACCTGCTGTTCTGGAGAAGTCAATGAAAATAAATTCAGGTAGACACAGGGATGCAGTGAATATGGAGGGAAAGAACAGATAACTGGCTGCACTGCAGGGGGCATTTTAAAATCTGTCCCTTGCTAGGCTCAAAGCTCCTCATCTTCAAAAAGAGATTAAAACAAGTACTAAACATTAATACAGGGCATGTCTAGAAAGTGAGTGTTCCTTTGAATGGAGTGTCATCCTTCTGTGCCATTTGGCACATGCCTGTTGTTTAAATCTCATCAGTGAAGTGCTCAGACAGGTGTTCTGCCTCTTTAAAGTGCTTCTTTCTGGAGCTCCTACGTTGCAGATATGTACCCATATCCACTTGCTTGAGCTTAGCTGCCTAGCTGTGTATCTCCAATTGCAAAACAAAAGCAAAAGAATTATGAAAATTGCAATAGTAGTTTGTGAAGGTCCTCACCTTTCAGATGTTTACTCCTATTCCTACGTTGTAAAACATCTTCTCTGTCTTTCTGCTCTGTGCCCATCTGACAGAAGCTATGATGAAGTGTACCCTCAGAACAGGATGTGACTGGAGTACTCACTTCTCCCAGCATTGCAATCCAGCCCAAAGCAAAGTCGATTTCATTAGGCTGTAAGGTGGACTCATAAGCAGAAATCTTTTCTTGGCAATTGATGCCTCCATTTCTGTAACTTTTTGTTCTCTAAGCATGGATTTCAACTGTCCTACCATAGCACAAGCTGCCAAATCATTGCCTGAGAAGTTAAGAAGCTTATTCTGGCAGAGGTGAGTGCTCCTGCTTCTGAGCTAGCTTCAGATGTGGAGAATAAAATACTGCTCCTTCAAACCGCGAAGCTGAGCTCCTTTGTCCTTGAGACTTTTTTTTTCCCCTTTTTTTTTTTACATTTTTTTCCCCACCAGAGGCCAAAGCTTGACTGTGTTCAGTGTAATAGAAAGGCTGTATCTCTCTGAGATGTACTCAATACTTGGTACAAGTCTTGTGGAATGAAACTTCCCCCCTTCTCAAGGTGAAGTTTGCTTTGGTTTACAAATGGAGGGGCTTTTGATGTGTGCAGCATGATGAGCAGAATGTACAGTCTGGAAGCAAACATAAGTACTGAAGTCCATTGACTAAAGCAGTTAAGGGAAACTAAGGCCTAATAGATGAAATGAGCTTTTTGGAATAATTCTTGTAATCTCCCAACATATTTTGTGAATGAGTTTTAAATTTAGTTAGTAAGTGCCATTTATATTTATGTATTTTTTGAGGTAACTTTTATCTTGGCTTTTTTTTTTTCTTTATTTTAACCTGTGAGTTTTTATTCCTCTATTTATATACATAATTAAGCTTAAAATTTCCAAATGCAATGCTTGTATATTACCTGAATTATTGGTGACAAAATTACTAACATAATGGTCATCTGTGCAAGTAGAAACCAGAAATATTTGGCATAT
>VWYI01000706.1:68899-134777 GCA_013399455.1 Anthoscopus minutus | reverse complement strand
TTTTCTTAGCCTTTTGCTAATTGTTCCATGTTTAATTCAATGCTTACAAAATATGATACAAAAAATGATGGCTGCTACATTTACTCAAATGATGCTTGCGCAGAAAGAAAATGGGGGAATTGTGGAAGAATGGCTACATGAGAAGGGTCATGTAGACTTGCTACAGATGGGTGATCAGAAGCTGGGAAAGTACAGAACTCAGAGTTGCTGATGTGACAAGGACACTTGTGTGCAGATGATATACAGTAACAATATATTGTAGTCGAAAGAATGAGGATGTAACCATAGTGAATAAGGAGGTAGGGGAGGAGCTGACATTTAATTAGGAACCAATCATGAGCTATGCTTTTGCAATATATATGAGCTTATTATGAAAACTGTATAAGTATGAAGCAGTTACAACAATAAATCAGAGCTTGCTTATCAATCATATTGGTTGTGCGAGTCTTCTCGACAATTAAAGCTTTCACGTGCCCTACTGTGCAGGAGATAATTAAAGGCATATCTAAAGCAAACTCAAGGCAGGAGTTTTGTATGGAGAGGTGTACCTGGTTAGCACAAGCACTGAGAACAATGAGAGCCCACATGCTGAAATGCCTCCATTTCTGTTGGTAGTGAACTGATAAATACTGAACTAATTAAAACTACACCATTCTGCTTCCAGACATTCTTTGATTCACCCAAGTCTAGTTAGTTTAGTTATTCTGATGGTAGCTGATCATAAATCTGACCACTCTGGAGAAGGTATGGTTGAGGTGTGGTTCTGTTCCCTGGAAAAACTTCATGATCATGAATACATCACCAGAATTCAAAGAGAACAAGCCTGTGCCTGTGACCACTGAGAGTGATGCACAGCTCTACTCAGTTCTGCTGGATTAAATACCAGTATTAGGACACTTCACCAGGGTCACTCTCGCTCATTAATGGACTACAGCAACTCCTTACACCCTTTCAGTCACATCTGTTAGTGTGAGTAAATATGGTCACATGACAAAGATTTTATTTCCTCTCATACATGGAGTTTGCATTAGAACTTGTACGGACTTAAGTTTAGTTCAGCTATGCAAAGATACCCACCAAAGAAATACATGGACACCAGGTGAGGCTAACTTTGCCTTGTGAATGTCCAACCTTTTTCAGATGGTTCCTTAGCTTATTTTATAGTTTTGGCTCACAGTAGATCACTTCCAAGAAACCTCTTAACTAATGAGGTCGTACAGTCATGGTTCCCAGTGGAAATACAATTTTTAGCTGTTTAAAGAGATCCAGAACCTAATGGACACTTTAATTACTACATTCACCATAAATGCAACAGTCTTAATTTTATTTATCCTGAATAATTCATTACATTAGAAATTTTGTATGCACACCTTTTCTGAGGTATAGAGTGCACCAACAAACTGAGAGTTGTGTCCATAAGCAGACAGAAGCAAGGAAAGCATGAAATCAAAATGCCCATGGTAAACTGCACATTAATAAATGCATGTCCCAGGGAAAATCAACTTTTCACTTATCTCTCTGGTCACAGCTTTACTGGCAGGCACTTTCTATCCATCCAACTCAATACAACTGTATTGGACTAGCAAGTGACACAGGCTTTGCAACACCAAAAGCAAATGCAGTGGAGCAATAGTGATTGTGAGATTTATGTCCATGTTACTCTCAGTTTAGTATGATATGACATGGTATCAACATGAGAACATGTCCCTCTTTGTTAAGCCAAAAACCATCTGAAATGCAATGATGCTTTAACTCAGATAAACATGTCTACACTGGAAATCTGGTAAGTTCAGGTGATCATGTCCTCAGTCTCTGTTTCAGAATTAACATGAGATGATGTTGACTGATATTTTTGTGGTAATTTTGCTTGTGTAATTATTTTGTTGACTCACCTAAAGACAAGTAACAGCTATAAACCGAGAAAACACAATTAATGTTTAACCATTTACTGAAAAAACATTAAGTATAAAAAGGTAGGGAGAAAGTGAGAAAAAATGGGAGGTAGACACCTCAGTTTAAGGTGATCTGAAGGCCATTCACAATCTCCCTTGGCACTTGAGAAACTACTAACTTATCTAAAGTCCAAAAATATGATGATGGTAAAATTATTATGGTCTCTGTTATATCTAAAGATAATGAAATCTGGAAATTAAAGAGACCATGAGCACCTATGAAAACAATTCTCAAAAGATTTTTAAAAATTGCTTCCATTTCACTTGTGTGGAAAAAGTGAACAGAATAATTACTGTTGTTTTCCTGAACATCTTGCATCATAAGACAGAAAATGAAGAACAAATCCCAAATGCTGATGACCATCTCCCCTTTGCTCTAGCATAGCCTCCTTCTCTACATCACTGTAACACCACTGTACCTCAAATACATGTTTGGGATGTGATGTGTAGGGCACACCCAAGAAGAACAATGATAAACTCCAGGAGAAGAGACAGAATTATACAATACTGTATGACACAAGACAGAAACATTAAAATTTCAAGTGGGAGCCACTGCAAATAAGTGACCTTTAGAAATTCCTCCTGAAATACTAACTTAATTCAGAACAAATCCTGTGATGTGTAAAATTTGACATATATTTGCTAAACATAACACCTCAAAATAACTTAAAAAAAAAGAAAAAAGATTTAAGGTATTTTCAGTGAATTTAAGAGTTGGCAACCTCTCCTGTCAATCAGATGGTCAAATTGTTGCCTCAAAGTCAGTGGTCCATATCTTATCAAAAGCCATAAAATAATTTTTATCTTATTCTAATAACAACAGTAAGTTTACTTCTGTCTTATTTGCATGTACCTTTCTTTTTAAAGGCTTATGACTTAGTGTTCACAAATTAAAAAAAAAAATCCCTGTAAGTATAGTAAAATAAAGCTTAATAGCACACAGTATAAAAAATAACAAGGTTCAAACCCATTACATTGTTATTGATGGAAAGTGCACTAAAATTAATCTGCAGGTCAGAGACGCTTTGATCATGTTCATATTTTCCACGATTAAATCCATAACAGTTTTTCATCTTCTCAATTAAATGAGAAATCTTTGATCCACCAAGCTTTTGGATGCCAAATTCTTCTGCCCAAGCATATTACGAATAAACCTAAATATCTGTGAACATGTTGGAAAAAATGTATTAATGAAGAAATACTTAAACTAGTACGTTTTAATATCTAACATAAAATAATAGCTTCAGTTTATCTTAAAATTGTAAATAATGTGAATTAGGTGCTAATTTCCTTTAGCATTCAAAAATATTTTCCACTACCTTACTACCCTAAATTATGATAGAATTACGTGAGATTAATTTTAACACTCATTTTTTCTGTTGAAAATTATTTGTAGCCTTTCCATCCAGGATCACCAAATTAACAAAACTGATTTCTCTCAAGTCTATTAAAGACAAAATAAATAAAAACCTATTTTATAAGGTCTGAGAATAATCTTCTCTCACTGCATTTATTAGCTAGTTAACTATTTAAACTAGTGAGCCATACTGACTCCAATTAAAAAAATATTACTTTGTTCTTAAATTGAAGTTTACCTCTTGTTGCAAATATGTTAGAATAGCTGCTAACACAAAACTTTGGGAAGCTAAATCCACAACTGAGAAAAACAGGATATCGAAGATGAGCAGTGTTGTTTCATTACCATAATAGAGAACATCACTGAAAGAGTGTCCTTCATCTATGGAAAGAGAATATTTTAAAAAAATTAGTATTTCTGTGAGTTTCAAGTTTGTGGAGTTCATCAGTCCATACCGAGGAAGCAGGTAAGAAAAAGGAAAATCAGAGATAGAGCAATTTATGACATTCTATGGCAACACAGAGATAGTCTTGTCATTCTATTGAAAAATAACACAAACTTTACTTATAAAATGGCATCACACTGATAAACAAAGTGTCACACACAACTCTATTTACTCCTGAAATCTCAATCAGATTATTTTAAAAAGTTGTTTTAAACCAAGAAACAGATGTAACTTGTTTGTCACTGAAATTTTTAGTAACTATTAGCTCTGGCCCCAACTTGACAAAATCATAAAATCATATGCTTAATGCCTTATTCAGGAGAAGGTTTAGAGCTTAGCATTATTTTTGTTAAATGGTTCCCCAGAAAACGTGTCTTTAAGGTGAACGTACTTTTTTCATAGTCAAAGTACTCTACACTATTTATCTACCTCTTTATTTATCAAAAAGTACCACTTCTGTAAGATTAAAGAATATGTAAACAATTACAGGAAACATTATTTTCTGACTTCCTACTTTTTTGAAAAATGTCCAATACAAGTTTGATTTGAAATAGTGTATTTTCATTATAAATTATGTATTTCAGTGCCATGAAACCCTGATTTATATCTAAACTTCTGGAAGCCATAGCAGTCTAGACTATCAAACAATGTATTTCTATCAATGCTTATGATTACAAATTTCATAAACGTGCACATCTGCACACATGTGCACATCTGTCACTTTCAGCTGCATTAAATAAAAAACATCACAGCCAAATGACAAATTATAAACAGGATTTCTGTAACCTGGAGAACTCTTAAATACCTCCCTCACAAGCAGTCATTCAATGATCCCTCCTGCTGTAAAGTCCATTTTAGATTGTAAATCCTGGGAAAGGTATCTACACAGAAACCAGGATACTTAAAATAGTACAAATACCACACATTTTTTTACCATTATAAAAAATACTTTTCTCTATTGGTTCCATGAACTCCATGCCAAGAATTCGTTCAAGCAGCAACTTATCTTTAACAATATAATCCATTTCTTTATGAACCTGTAGGAAAAAGAAAAACAACACTTCTTGTTTTATGATTTCAAACCTGCTACAAATTGAAGTACAGCTCCTTAGACCTTTATGAATGAAACAAAACCCACCGGTCTATTCCAAGACAAAAGTAAGTACATAACAAAAAAGGATTTGTCATTTTTAAGTGCAGTTTGCATTGCTGGACAGCATTCCAATTGTTTGGGTTTTGTTTTAAATGAAGCACTGTTCTGGATGCCATAAAATCTTCGACAACAAATCTTAAAGCACATATACTTGAAGAGGAATTACAGTCCTTCAGATTTACAATTTTTAGTCCCTACTTAGAATAAGTATATTTTCCTTAATATAGTAATATCAATATACATACGTGATCAATAAAAGAACTGAGAAATTTGTTCATGGCATTGTAGGCCCTTGTGCTTTGTTCAAAAGTATTTGCAGATGAGTCTAAAAGCCTGGCAGGACCACGTTTCTGAAATACAACGAGACCAAGACTTTAACAGAAAAAATTCATATTTGAAATAACATTTAAAGAATACAAATATATCACTTACTCTCGTTAAGGTTTCATGAATCCAGTCATAGTGCAGTCGCATTTTTCTTGAAATGGAAATCTGAAATGTCTGGCCATCTGTGTTTGGTAACAAACCTCTCTGACTACACAGATTTTCCTATACAATTAAAGCAATTGTAAATTAACATTATTAATGTCATTAATAGACCCAAAAATAGTAAAAAACTTTTCATTTCCTCTCCTTCATGTATAGATAATACTTAATATCTCTAAATATTTGAATCCACTGCACTCTTGTTTTACTGCAGCAAGATTTCCTTACAACATGAAATCCTGACCCCTGCTGTCACAAAGTCATATTTCTCTTTTCACCTGTGTTCAGTTCATTACCTTCTAATAATACATATTCTGATATTTATTCTGAAGACCTTTCTTTTAGGTCTATCATTTCTTCTATACTTGTCTCACCTTTTTTTTTGTTTGTTTTGGATTCCTGACTTTTTCCATAAATTTTCCAGATCACATTTAATAAATGTCAGAAACCCCAAGAAAATAAAAAATTTGACATCTTCATGGGGAAAACCCCCTGTTTTTCCCAAAATTATATTAAAATAAGTAATTAGGAAAAAATTGTAGGAATACATAAGTCAAAAGCATTATTAATATGATTCCTTTGTATTTCAGTGTTTGAGATTTCATTTTCACATGGTTATGTTTTTTATTGTCCACTTGACATTGAAATAGCAATATCCTTATTTAAGGTACTTTTTAGTTGTCCCTAAAAAGATACAAGATGTCATGGAATTTAATGCAGTCTCTGATCCTGTATTAGACATTTTATATTTGCCTGATCTTGCAGCAAAGATTCAACATATGACAAACTAGAAAAAATACATAGGCAAATTAATTTCTATTAAGAATGGGTTGTATCACCATAGTAGAAGAGATGGAATAATAGAACTGATTGGCAGATTACAAGTTTCTATACCAGTATTTCAGGTCTGTCTCTTTCTGAAAGCTTTTTGGTATGCACCTTTTTGAACGTGGCTGTGACCTTATGAAAAGCTTAAATATTGAATAAAATGGATCTGGAATACATTAAAAAGACTTTTTAGAGAAACAGGAATTTTATAACCTTGAAATGTGACTTAGTAACAAGATGAAATAGTGAAGAAAAAGAAAGATGAAGAGTTAGTTAAAAGAACTACTGAGTCATATATTTACATACCCAACAGCTGCTATCTTTAAGTAACATGGTTCAATGTAGTGCACAATTGCAGATCCAAAATGCAAAGGTGTGTCATCTTTATATAAAATAAATAATTGAGAAGGTATAAATTTGAATACTTTTACTTACTGCTTCTCTCTTCAGGTTCATATTCATTTCTTCCATATTGGTATCTGCATGTCCATGCACTGAGCGACCATGTATATAATGACCAAAGCAGTTGTGTGACAAGAGAAACACTGAAATCTAAGAGATAGGGGAAGAGAGGACAATGTAATCAACAATTATCATTTTATTTTTGATCTGCTGAATTCATAGTGAAGATCAGTCAAACCAGCCAGCCCTGCTACAAAAACAAAGTAGGCAGGTACTGAAAAAAATATGGCAGAAAAATATTTAGCAACTCTTTTACTAATTAGTTTTATCTATATGTAACTAGAAACACATACCAGCTTCAAGTTTAGTTTATCAACAGCAAGGATCTGCTGCTGCTTAATTCCAGTGAGCCAGGAAGTTAAAGCTATTTGATTTTATTTTGATTCAAATAATGTGCTACATAATACAAATGCATGATTCCAGCTGAACTCCTAAAAGACTGTATTTAACAGAACTGCATTCAGTATGACACAATGCTTATATATCACATAAACTCCAAAACCAAATCTTTTCTACAACCAAGGGACTACATGGATATTTCACAGAAGGTATTTCATGACTGGAAAGACTGATAAAAGAGGTAAATCTGTATTTTTACAAAGTTCTGGACAAATGAGGTAATCCAATCTGTTCTGACTGCACTATTCTTTGGTTAAAAGGAAATCCCTGCAGTACAAAGCTTCAAAACCCATATGTAAAAAAGAGAAAGTTCAGATGTGAGTAATTGAAAATGCATGCAAAAGGTGATAACTGTTAAGAGGGACAAAATTAAGTTCAGCAGTTGAGGGACAAGCACAAGAGAGGAGAAGAAACTGGACATATATATATTAAATAAAACCAAGATAACTTGCAAGTCAGGGCTAAAACACAAACCAGCATACAGAATGGCACTAAACTGTTCCACACCTAATTTCTGTTAAAAATTGTTATTTCTGAATTTTGTATCAGTACATGTAACCAATTTAAACCAAAAACAAGAAAAACAAGCAAAAAACCTAAAAATCATGTCTAAAAGCACATATTGATACCTATGTTTCTGAAATAATTTTCCAATTGAAGTTTAACTGAAATCTTGCAGAGTTCTCCAATAAAATGAGCTGAAGGAAACATCAGCTTTGGCTGTTAGCTAGTAATATAATAATAAATATTATTTAATATTCTTAAAACTTGCATATCTTATGTACCATTCTATTTAAAATGCCACACTACAAATGAGACAAAGAAATACTTACATTGCTCACGCAACACAAATCAACAAATTGGCTTATCTTATCTTCAACAAATCTTTCATAAATCACAGCAAAAAAAATAACCTGAAATAAATCAACCAAATTTTCTTTTATTAGTTCATCAGAGCTGAGGTTATTAAATAATGAATTTCACCACTTAACACCCACAAACAACAGACTTCTGCAGTGGCCACCATTGCACTGGACTTAATGAAACTGACTTAACATACTAATTTCTTTATGAAGCAAAGCTGTAGTAAGAACCTGCTTTTTATTTTGAACTTGTCAGATGCTTAAAATTAAACTAAGTATTTGCATAATTTCACATCTTTGAGAGAATTAAAATTCTGATTCAAAAGTCAGATGTCTCATATCTCAGAAGATTCATTTTGAAGTATACCCAAAGGTGTAATATGATAAAACAACTAAACATAACAGTTAAGAACATACCCCATGCTATATGACAAGCAGTTTGAACAGTCTAGTAATTTATTCTAGCTTCCATGAACCAGCCTGAAAATGATAATTCAGGATGTCATGTGTTTCACATACTTGTAGGATGGCAATGGCTACCCAGAGTGCAGCAGACACACCAAATCTTAAAATGCGGCTCCAAGGAGCTACATAGCTCTCACTGCTTCTTGTAAGACTGGAAGAAGCATCCATTAAAGCCAGGTTTGAAAATCCCACCACCTGAAGAGATAAGAAGATCAATATAACAACAAGTGAGAATGAATAGTATTAATGAGGATCCTGTTGTTTCCATCATAACAGGAAGGAAGAAAAAAAAAAAAAGAAAAATGGACCTGGGAATAGTAGCCTGCTCACTATGATGGAGCTCAGTTGTGTGATCCAGTGTTGTTACTGGGAAACATAATTAAAACATAACCTGTACATATATGAGTTAATACATAAATTAAAAAACATGCAGATAAATCTCAAAAAAGTCAATACTGGCTTTTACTGAAAAAATATATTTATATATACCAATATACTTTTCAGTTTACTGAAAAACTTTGAAAGATTCTACTGCTGTACTGCATAGGGATATAACTTCTGCCAAATTTCAGCTCTTTGGTCCTATATATTCCAGTGTTAAAGCATATTTTAATATGTTTTGCAACTCTTAAAAGACCGGTATTTTTGTTTTTATTGAATAGATAAATATTTTCCTCCACCATCTGTATGGATGAATCTATTTTAAACAAAAAAAAATCTAGAACAAGTTCCAAAATAAAAAAGGTGAAAGGAATACTATGTGTTGAAACACTTAAGAGGTGAAAAATTAGTGAAGATCTTTCAGAACAGACGTTGCATCAAAATCTTCTTGTGGTGGATGGACCATTTCCTCATGTCCTAGTACTTGTTACTTGAGAGAAGAGACACCCACCCCACTAAATCCTCCTTTCAGGTAACTGCAGAATGCAGTAAGAATAGGTGCTCTCTTTTCTCCTTCTCTTCTAACACTGCACCTAAGTTTGTCCTGGCCAGTATTCACCAACAGCAAAAATGCTCACATAGTGAGTGAAGAAAGTTTCAGGATTTTCATTATTTTATTTAAAGGAAAAATTTATAAGGACTATAAAATTTAATGGAAGTGTTAAAATATGTATAAGAATCCCACAAAAACAACTATATCGCACACACTTTAAGAACAGTGCCCAAGATAGAAAAAATTACTAAAGTACAATAGAAACAAGCTCAAATATTTTTTAAAAGCTAAAGTACAGTTTCTCACATATCCTAACACTGTAACTGAGGGCATACTGCCATCAGAAACAGGACTGGCACATTTTATTTCCTGCAATACAAAAGGGCACTGGAGCAAATTAGCAGGAAGGAAGCTCAGTTCAGACAAATATGAAATCAGAAATAAAGCTGTAGACTGTGGCAGGAGGGTGCTAGTAGGCAAATAAAGAATCAAGTGTGTACACAGATTTATCAGTCTCTCCAGCCCTTTAAGGTTACCTTAAAAAAACCTTAAAAAAACACCCAAACAAAACTAACAATGATCTCTAAGGTAATTAAAGGTTGGAATTTTTTAAAGTCATCCTTAATGAAATATTGCAATGACCTATACATACAGATAAATTAAAAAATGTATTAAAATGTATGAAGTTACATGATTTTAAGTGAATTTAAAAGTGATTCAATATTACCACACAGAATGCAAGAATTAAACATCAGACCCTTATGATACACTCTGCTTGTGAATTATAAATGATAATAATAATAGTAATTACCTCCAGAAAAAAAAGAACTGCAAGTACTTGAAAGAGAGGATTTATTTTCCTCACTGTCTGAATTTCATTCCATTCATTTGCTATAAAGTATGTCCTCCATATGCTCACAGGTGCAGCAGCACTTTTAATAACACCTTCACCTAAAAGAGTACATACAGAAAAGCCCTAAAATTTAATATCTGAGAGAAATATCTGAATTTCACCAAAGCTGCTTACACAAACAAGCATAGTTTGAATTACCTTCAACTGCTTTAAGAACTTTGCCCTTAGGTCTTTCCCAGTCAATAAAGAAAATATCAATAGCAAGTTGTGAAACCAGCAAGTGTAAAAATTGCAGAGCCTAAGAGAGAAAAGTAAGGACAGAAACAGTATATACTGTTGGAGGAATAATCACTGCATGGATTATTCATTAAACATAACAAGAAATATCTTGATTTACACATGATACTGTAACTTTATTAACAACTTTTGTTAATTTTTAGTTTGTTTAAAAGCTTGGAATAATGGGAAGTCATGTGACAATGTCCAAAATTTTGAAGAAAACACAGCAAAGTAACAAACTGAAAAAACTATTTCCCCATAATGTACTAACCTGTACTATAAATTCCAATTCAATATAATACCCACAATTTATACAATAATTGTATGTGCTATGAAGACAGAACAGTGATCTCAGAATTCTACATATTTTAACATAATTATTTGGATCTGTCTTCTTTCTAATCAGGAACTCACAGCACTTACATTCTGCTTTAAATAGAAGTACTTGCTTTCTTGATATGGTGCTATTTTATCTGGGTTTCTTTATACCTTTATCCTTGAAAGAATGATTTTTCAGTCTTTGTTTTGTGACCTTCCTGAGACATTTATTTTCCTATAAAGACTCCACAAAATAAATTGCTATGGAAAAATGACTTAATTCTTAGAAGAACATAACTATTAGGACGTAACATCTACACACTAATAACTCTACATGATATTTAAAAACAAACCTACTGAGAATATAGAGAAGCATGCTGACATATTTTATGGTGAGTAAAAATTACTTACCTTTAAACTAAATGCACATGCTATATACGTAACAAAATCTTCTTCTTGAGATGGAAGAGGTAAAAGGACAGATACAAACTGCTGAGCCTATAATCAAGAAGTTACATTGAAACAGCACACTTGGCATACTTGACAACATAATAAATGCTTAAGTGTGAATAAGCTTTTCAAGAAAAAAATCAATGAATGTGTAAAATATTTTAAGTGACTATTAAGCAGACTGCAAGTAAAACAAATCCTAAGAAACAGGTGAACACAAAATTTAAGAACACGTAACAGAATATTATACAGAACTTGCCTCAATAGTCTGACAAGAAAAGGAAAAAAAAAAAGAAAAAAGAAAATTAATGTCCATGGAAAAATATATTTAATATTATTAGGTTTTCATACATCCAAATCTGGAAAAACACTTACTTTGAAGAATACAAGCCAATAAATCCCTGTGCCCACTGTTATGATAAAGAAAACGTTGGCAAGGTCTCCAGCATAGAACAATAAGAACTTGAAAACTGTCTGGAATTATAAAAACACAGTGCAGACACCTGTAAAGCTAATTAAATAATGCATATGTTCATAATGCATTCATATAAAATGTTACGTAGCTTACATAGGAAACTAATACTAAAAAATAGCCCTGAATAAAAGCTTTCCACTGTGGTTATATATTTATGGTATATCACTAGGTTAAACTCTTACATGCCAGGTTCAAAGAATTAATCTGACAACCAAGTCCACTTAACTGATCAGAATAGCCCTGTAAATACTTTTATTTTGAGAGCAGCATTTCCTGAATGATAATATCAGCATTCCTGAAAAAGAATGCAAAAAACCTACTTCCTCAAGTGAGCCTCACTCTGGGGGCACAGTTCTATGCAGCTAGGCTAGAAATTATTTCAGTTAAGAAAATGAATTGCTGTAATCACAGGGAATGACAGCAAAGGTGCCCTTAAAGTGAGGAAGATATGTCCCATTTCAGTTTGCCAGCCGTTCATACCTGCAAGTCAATTATAGAATTTCCTGTCCGCCTTTTCCAGCCTGCGGTCTTGAGAAGGGACCACAACACTGCCAGTCCACCCAACACACCCAGTGAGATCTGAAAATTGTTTGCAAATATTTTTAAAATACAAAAAATACAAGTAAATCATTATATCAACAAATTAAGGGGAATTACAACTTACATCAGTCTGAATCTGAGCCTCTGACTGATTCATCTCGTAACTGACTGCGAAAGAAACCTGAATATTAAAATACAAAAAGTAAATATCCAGAGAAATTATTAAGTGCTACTAATCATTACAGACAGTGGTAGTTTTCCCCATCTAGGGCTACTATACATAAGTATACTTACATAAGTATACTATACATAAGTACCACATAGTGCAGGTGACCTGGTGTGCCCTGGTGCCAGGCTCAGTACCAGCATGCCCTATGCTACTCTTACTGCAGGTTTTACCAGCAGTAATGCTGAGGGTGGGTGCCTGCCATCTGCAGGTTACCACCTATACCTATTTGTAATTCTTTCAAATGTGCATGATCTTTTTCTTCCTGAAAAGAGGCACTAAATGTTGAATGAATACTTTCCCTTTTATCTGCGATTAAAGGTAACCTTGATGTATTACACCAACATGCAAAATCATATGGTAAGCTTGCACAGCTCAGATACTGGTTTTTTTCAGCTTAGAGGAAATAAAAATTGTCATGCAGGATCAAAATTGTTCCCTCTAGCTTAAATTTAACCTAAGACTTCTTTTGACTTTGGTCTGAAAGATTTGTACAGGGGAAAGAAAATGTTTAGCTTGGTTTTATAATATTCTGGGCTGAGTCTTTGTCACTGCACAGGTAAATTTAACACAAACATGATAATAAATACTATTTTTATTAAGTTATTTATTATTACTTAATAAAATATATTATTATTTTATTAAGTTTAAAAGAAGTATCACACCGCCACCACCAAACATTCCCTCCTTCCCTACACCTTGTCTTCCCCAAACATTTGTTCCTATCAGACCTCCTTCTATCACTGCACTTGCACTTAAGTCTAAATATCCTCAGTTAGTACAAGCTCAGTGCTTACAGAAACTGGGAACAAAATTCAACGAATCTTTTTAGTTGCATAGAATTTGTTAAATGCAACTAAGATATCCAAAATTGACAATAGTCAAATAGATCTCACATAGATGTAACGATGAAATAATATGACAGGAAATTGAGGAACTGAAAACAATTGCTCCTACCATTACTATTTGAATGAATTACTTTCTAGTTACAGTGCTATCTCAGTGGTTAAATGACAACATCACTAAGGCAGGAATGAAGTGTCTTGATTTTTCTATCTTGTTAATTCTCTTGTTCTCATGAAATATGGAACTCAAGGAATGCTTCTAGCACCAAAAATTTATTCTAGCCAGATGTCCATTTGTACTGGAAGTATGAACAGTTGAAGGTTGACATGCAAAAAATGCTAATATTAATTTTTTTTATTCTACTATCCTAAGATCAACATTTTTACTTTTTAATACAGTGTGGTCTAACACAGAAACAAGACAGAAGGATGGGACATCAGAGCTGCTGCCCATAAGGCAGGCAAAAGGGCAAGTAGGAAATGACCCTTCTGCATCTGCTACAGCAGAATTTAGTGATTTTCAGTACAGAAAGATGAAACACTAAAGGATGTTTTAAATATATTACCAATATTTTAAACTACAGGTGACCTGAAATGTTTGTGTCATAGCAACCTCCTCTTCATGCACTGTTCTAAATAAAAATACTAATTCCTCGCTTGCAGCGCTGTGTAGAGCCCTTTATCTGTTATTTTATGTGTGTATAATTTCATTTGAACTGTAGCCTAATTTAATACAAAACCAACTTCAAATTTTAAGTGTTTTAATTTAAAAAAGAATTAAGATAAATTGAAAAGATAATACTTTTAACTGATTTGTTTTAAAAGGTTTCAGTGAAAACTTGTAACTTCAAAACTGATCAGAACTAGAAACTGCTTATTAGATTTTTATAGCCCACTACCAAAAACCAGAATTCCAACAAAACTAAAAGTATAATTAAGGTAGCACAAAGATCTCACCATCACACTCTGGGTTTCAGGGTTTTGGATAAGCACATCTGTGTAAGCAACAGTAATTAGAGGAGGGTAGATAGTTCCTCTCTGTGTATGGGATACCAGACGAATACTGCAGAAATAGAGAGTATAATTTTTATACAAAAAAACCAAATGGATGAGTTTGGTTGGAAATCAATCATTGAAACTTGTACTTATAAGAAAACACAAAATGAACAGAACAATCTGATCAATAAAATGAGAATTTCTAACCCAGTGACATGGCACTTCACATTTTAAAAGCAACTGGAGTGTACAAAGGCATGTAAAGAAATATATATTAAAAAAATCATGGGAAGGATTGTTTACTTGTAAGAAAATACCTGAATCAATCTTTACCTGTCTGCATCTTACAGGAGGACATCACATAAAGAAGGAGAAAAGTGTCTTCCAAAATATATTCCAGCTGAGATGAGTAATGACCCTAACAGGCAGTCTCACAATTTTAGTTAAATGACTACAAGCCTATTCTGGATTGTGTAACAGAATAGGCAATGGGCTGTAAACATACTGCAAAAAAGAATATGCAGTATGAACTAAGATCCTTGTATAGTCAGCAACATATACATTGAAAAATAATTAACAGAGGAGTTTTTAGGTCTTTCCAGATAATGCCTGCTCCTAAGAGGTGACTGAATACCTGCTAACTTGCATTATGCAAACATGGTCTGATCCTTGTACCTGGAAGGGAATCATGGTGATTTTAATTCTCACAAGTCAATATTGTTTTCTTTCACTCATTAGAACAACCAATGGAAATTAATGCCATTTCCAAATATGCAATGGAAAAAGCAGCACATATTACATATTAGACATATTAGAAAATACAAAACAAAACAAATTTAAGACAATATAATGCAGACTGTACAACACTGGCTTTATTTTCTATGCACTATATATTATATGAGTGAATCACCTTATTGTTATTTTGGTAGCAATCCGAATTACCCTTGGTGGTTTTCCCAAGTCATTCTCTTTTCCACTAAGTGCATCCACCAAAAAAAATCGACGGGTCAAAAGCCAGTTGTTCATATTACTGCCTAGGAGAAAACATGACAGTTTCACACACACATTATTCAACACAGAAAAGGAATGAAATGTATTAGAAACAACATATATAATTGTATAATACATAGTAACTACTGAGGATATAAAATTGTTTTATTTTCAATTTATACAAAAGAATAATGAAATGAGATTATTTTATTTGTGCATATTACTGATTGGAATGGTGTATGCAACCAGAGTTTGCACTTAAACTATAAGAACTTGCCCACAAATACTAAATTTTTAGAATGGAAACAAGCTATGGTGTGTTGTGGTATCTTTAAACACAACACAGTAACAGTAATTACTAGAGATTATTTCTATTTGAAGTTTTCAGGTTGTTAAAATTCATAGAGATGTTACTATCACCATCTTACCTTGATTAACAAACTTTTCATTGTACTGAAGATTCAAATTTAAAACTGGCATGGCCCAAAGATGTTGCTGTCCATTACCATCATTATATTCAAGGAACAAGTCATAAAAGACTGGATTAGCAAAATCCAATAAAATCTTAGAAACTGAAATTTTGCACTACAAGAAAAAAAGTGAAAATAAAAAGATCACTTTAACCATTTAGTTATTTGTCAAGCTGTGGATTCCTTCCCTACAAAATTATTGTGGAATCTGTCCTACTTCACAAAAGAGAGAATCACAGAATCGTCAAGATCCTGCATGGGTCTCCTTTTCTCCAGGCTAAACACTCTCAAATCCCTCTGCTGGTCCTCACAGGACTTGTGCTCCAGACCCTTCACCAGTTCCATTGCCCTTCTCTCCATCCTCCAGCATCTCAATGTCCTTTATAAGCAAGAGGCTCAAAATTGGACACAGCACTCAAGGCGTGGCCTCACCAGAGCCAAACACAGAGGGACAATCACTGCCCTGGTCCTGCTGGCCACACAATTCCTGGTACAGGCCAGGATGCCATTTGCCTTGGCCATCTGGCCACACCCTGGCTCGTGTTTGACCAGCTAGCTGTCAACCAGAAAGCTCAGATCTTCTTCTGCTGGGCAGCTTTCCAGCCACTCTTCCCCAAGTCTGTACACTGCATGAGGTAGTAGTGACACAAGTGCAGGACCTGGCACTTGGCCTTGTTACCTCACACAACTGGCCTCAGCCCATCGATCCAGCCTGTTCAGATCCCCATGCAGAGCCTTCCTGCCCTCCAGCACATCAACCCTCCCACCCACTCTGGTGTCAGCTGCAAACTTGCTGAGCAGTGCTCTTGATCCCCTTGTTGAGATCATTGATAAAGATGTTAAACAGGACCAGCCCTAATACTGAGCCCTGGGGAACACCCCCAGTGACCAGCTGGATTTAGTTCCATTCAGCACTCCCTGGGCCTGACATCCAGACATTTTCTCACTCCGTGAAGAGTGTACCTGTCCAAGCCACCAGCAGAGAGTTTCTTGAGAATGCTGAGAGAAACGGTGTCAAATGCTTTACTGAAGTACTGATAGACAAGGTATTCCAGCTATCTGCAAGCAATTACAAAGTACTAATGATTTTATGCAAACTTCTTGGAAGTTATTGCAATTAACTAAAATGATTAATGTGGAGAACAAAGCTCTTAAAATTTTTCAACAGGATCAGAAAAAACATCCCAGCAAACCTCGAAGACATAAAATTTGAAGCAGCATAAACATTAAAGTCAAGAAACATAAATGCTGAAGTCATGGAGAACTGAATCTGGTTCTGGGCCCACCAGTACAAGAGAGAAATTAGGCTACTTGACACAGTCCAGCACAAGCCACTATGGTAAGGAAGAGACTGAAGCACCTCTGCTATGACGAAGAGCTGAGACTTTTTTGCGTGGAGGTAAGAAGGCTCAGGGAGATCTTACCAATGTATACAGCTATTGTACAACGGCGCGTGTACGAGACAGAGGCACACCCTTTTCAGCAGTGCCCGGTGACAAGACCAGAGGCAATACACATCAACTGAAACAGGAGGTTCCCTCTGAGCATCAGAAGACAGGTTTTCACTGACACAGGCTGTCCAGGGAGGTTCTGGAGTCTCACTCCGTGGAAATAAAAACCCATGTGAGAATGGTCCTAGGCAACATGTTCTGCATTGCCCTGCTTGTCTTGCGGACAAGACAGCCTCCTGAGGTCCCTGACTACCTCAACCACTCCGTGACTGTGTGAAGAAATTAGATGTGAAAGCAGGTAACTTTGCAAATGTGAACAACCATGCATCTTTAAATACTCATATAATTTGTCAACCATGTTTCCTCCAAAGCCCCATGGAAAAAAAAGAGTAATGCATACAATAGACAAAAATGATATTAAAAATACTCAGTAAGTTACTGATACATCTATTCAAACCTGACAATATTAACTGTTATTAATACTTAACAATAGGCAATACAGACTCAGTATAAAATACTCAAGATTTTAAAAAGAAAAAAAGCCCCATACTCAACTAGTTCAATGATCGTAAACAGAACACGTTTTCATTCTGTCTGAAATACTGAAATATGGATTAAGCAACATTAACCAATATGGAAGAGTAAAAATATTTAAGAAAGCTTTGTCACTGCTATTTGGTAAGCACTTTGTACTTCCCAGGCTAAAGTCTGACAACTATTACCTTCCAAGACTTGCACACTACCTAAACAGCAGCCAGAGTTTTGTGGTTTTACACTTTAACACATAATGTGGGGCATGGTTTTCAATGTTCAATGAGTTAATAAGCAATATTAATATATGAGATGCTGTACACATATATGGAGTATATGTCTTTATAAAGAAGTTTCTTTCTCCACTCCCTTGCCAAAGAGGCTACCACCTTCCCATTTAACATATTAAGTGACAAAAATTAATGAAGCTTTATCACTGGCAGAACCATTTCTGTGTCTGACATAATTTAGTGTTCTATTCCCTCTTCCTTTCCTTGTATTTAGTAAAGTGTGAAAACCCCAACAGTTTGTTTTTTTTTCATAGTTAAGACAGCTAAAGAATCTCTTTCCTGTGATGAGTCATCTGATCAATTAAAAGATGTTTTCAATCACTTTTATGAATTCACTAAAATCAGGGTATACAATAAAGAGTAAATGGGAACAATATTCAGGCATGGCATGACTGGATTTGCCATCTTTTCATATAAAAACTGGCCAAAGATGGTGGTAGTTAGGAGATATTATAGCATATGGCTATCATAATTCAGGAACTGTGTTCTTCCAGTTCTTCTGCTAAGTCAGCAACCTCACAAATAAAAATGCCAGTTTAATTTATTTTGATTATGCCATGTAGTAAACAAGTTTTGCGATGTAGTTAAATGATTTTAAAAACCCCACACATATTTCACTCAATTTCCCAAGAAAAAACTCCATGCTGCAGCTTATGCCTAAACTCCAAATGTTCTTCAATATGCACTGAATAACTAATGACATACAAGGCAGCTTAATTCAAAATTCAAAATAGCATTTTATCTTACTTACACTTTGCTGGTAAGTTGTTCCAAAAACATAAGCTGCATTCAATTTAGTTTGGGTATCAGGACAAAGCTGAATAAAACATAGTTATAATTAGGTTAATTCAAAGGTATCATCTTCTCATGTGAAAAATATTTACAAGCACTTACGTATTCATAATTCTCACAAAAGATATTTTCTATTTTTTAATAAGAGAAGGATTTATTTTGGAGTAAACACAATTGATTATTTCACTAATATTAATCTTAAAATGCTGGTTTAGCTTATTCATCCTTGCACAGTATTTTTCAGTTCCATCACTGAAATCTGTGGACAGCAGCATCCCAACTGGCAAGAATAATCTTTCTGTGGACTGAATGTTCAATGCACTGTGCTGCCTCAAGCTCAGTCAGTGGCTTCTGCTAAATTCAAGAATTCCATAAGAAAAGAAATCCACATTCATACAGCCCTGTTTCTCTTAGGCTGGCATTCTCAGAGAATCGAAGTGATAGCAAGTCACAGATTTTTTTTCTTTTTTTTAATACAACACTTATATTTTCAGCGAAGAACAGCAGATTCAGCTAATACAGAAAAAATTAGTTAAAAGTCTAACAAAATGAGCATAGCATTTAGTGGAAGGCAGAGCCATTTTCCCAAAATGAGAATCAAGTCTCAATTTGCATAAAGCACAATTCTATTAGTGTGAAACTGAATTGCTATGATTATGCATTCATGAGACCACTTTAGCACTGTGATGTCTTATCATCATGCTATCACCAATCTATTACATTAAAGGAGGCTTTGAATGGAAAAGATATTCCTTTCCCATTGGCTCTTGATAACTGTTAAAAGCTTTGCTCTAGAAAATAAATGTACCCCAATAAACCTAAATTTATGTCAGAATATATAATTTTCTATGCATAGCAACTGTCTTAGCAACCTGTTCTCTTGAACACTAGTTTTCCTTAAAGCTGGAGACACGGACACATGGCTCATCCTGAGGCAGTAACAAAATAAAGCCTTAATGTCAGCTGCTCTTCTGTAGACACTGAAATGTTTGAAGTGACTGCTCCAACAGAAAAGAAACAAACAATTCCCAATTGTTCCTGTAAGTGTTCCTATTGTTGTCTGCCTAGGGAAATACTGAGAGTGCCTAGATCACCACTGGACTGCTAAACAAACTATTCTGTAGAATGTTGAACGTGTTGCAGCTGCCAATTGTTCTCACTGATAGACTAATTGCTATTGCACTTTCTAATTGCTGCTTACTTGCATTTTTCACAACCTAACTACACAGCATGGCACTGCTGAAATAGAATGTCTGTGTCCCCGAAATCTGAGGGTATAGTGTCCAAGGGTACTTCTGGTCAGTATTCCCCCTGTAAAGTCTCCCACCACGTATTTATAACTTTCTGTTATGAAGAAGGGGCAGGCTGGTCATAGTGTACATGTTGTTTTTAAAACCAAAATAAAATAAGCAAGCAAAAAAATCCCAAGACAACACTAAGAAAATGGTGTAATCAGCTTTCCCACCTCCTTTGACAGTGACATAACCACTGATTTGATTGTCACGCCCATGATGTGTGCAAATAGGTGACAGCATCGTAGAGGGACATACTCATAGCATCATCTATAAACACATGTGGACAAAGAGCTAAAGAATACACTTTTCTCAACAAGGAAAAGAGGTTTAATAAGAAACTATGCACATGAGCAACAATGCTGAATGGAAGTCAGAGATAGTTGGTTCTAAACTACTAACACTATTTTTCAGAGCTTTCCAATATGCCAGATTTTTACTGGTCCAAAGGATGAAGGCAGTGTTGATGAATTTATACTTCTGAATTTGCAGAAATCATTGTGAGCAAGAATAAAGGGCTATTTTCCCTACCGTAGCTCTACATTTATGAACTGCCATTATGTGTAAAAACCAAACCATGGTGTAATAACCAAACTCTTGGCTTTTGTCTTAATTTGGCTAAAGGCACTCAATGTTGTGTTATCAAGGAAAGATAACTAAAATCAAACATACCTGTAAGATACCTCCTTCCAAACTTTGCCACTTAAGAAAGTTTCCTGCTGCATCAAATGAGGCTGCAATAAATTTCAGCTTTACATCCTGTTGATGAAAAAAAGATAAAGACCAATGAAACTGCCCTGAAGTGGACATATATTTTAGAGACTGCTGCCTAATTTTTTGATGTTTCCTAAAACTTTCAGCACAATCCTTCATTTTTTTGCACTTGGATTTTGTTTTTAATCTTGAGTTTGGTGGCTTACTTTTTAAAAAAAATACACCATTCTTCTACAGCTTCAGTGGTGACAAGGAAAAAATTCAAAGGAACTTCTACACATGTAAACATGCCCTAAACTCATCAGAATTATATGCAGATTTCTAACGTATACTATGCTGGAATCCAGAGGGCTTCCAGGACTTCCAGTGTTAAGAGGAATAACAAGTATTTTAGTTATTAAAACAACTGCTACATTGCAACATCGTTTAACTTAAAACATAGCCTTGTAGAATATGGCTAAAAAAGGCTATTTTATTTTTGAGTCAATAAGAAAACTCTAGATAAATTTGGCAGTAACTGACAAACAGGTTATCACTAGTACTATTTTCTGTGATTAGCTGAACTTGAATAATCTATTCCAGTGATTCTATCTTTACAATTAATTTGAAAAAATAAATTGCTTTACTGTTTGATTTACTATCTGATTTCTTCATAAAAATGTGCCAATTAACAAATTACTTACACAGTCCATCCCTCCTAGGGATGGATATCTGGCTTTGTTAACATTAAAATTATTTTTCTCATCTCTTTTCTTCCCCCTAATTCACTGCAGTAAGAGGAAAAGGCTGGAGTAACATACTGAATCCTTCTCTGATAGTCAGCTTGTAGAGAATTGTAACAGAAATATTGCAAATAAATTGAGTAGGGGGAGAGATGTGTGTGTAAAAAACGGAAAGCTTTAAATACCACATAACAGAAGAACACTGTTCCCAGCTACAGAGCTGATAAATGGGTTGTGATAAAACCTGGCACAGACAACCCATCAGTAAAAGACCCTGCACTTTGGAATACCAGGGGGGTGGCAGTAAAGATACAGCACATCACATTTATCCCTAATGTTTTTCACATTAGCTCACCATGAAATCTGACAAAAGGATGTACATATTTTAAACATGAAAAAAAGACAAAGACCAACTTTGCCTCAGATTTATGAAGATAGAAGAAAACAAGACTCTGAAGCAAAAGATAGTGTCAAAACAACTATGGACTCCTAAGGTGTCTAAAAGGTTTGTCCAATTATTAGTTTACCACTGCCAATCCAGATCCTTGAGGACACAATGAATACTTAAATGTTGGCATCCTTGTGTTCGAGTGCCCAGGTCAGACCACACAGGCAAACATTTCTTGGCCTTATGAGAATGTGGGTATGAGCATGTAAGCAAAGAAAGTGACTAGACATTATTTTACATAAATAGCACCTTCTTCGTCCATATGATCTCACACTGAGTTTTGTTACACAAACTGCCTAAAGTTTACCTTTAGTAGAGTCATATTTATAATCTAAACTTTTTAATGTGATTATGTCCTCTTCCTAATGTATGCTTCCCTATGTCTACTACCCAACACCTACCTTATCTGCTCCCTTAAAAGTGAAAGTTGTAGGAAAATGATTTTTCTCAAGCACTTGGGATGCTAATCCTGGTTGGTCACCATAGTACAGCCAGGGAAGATTATGCCTCCTGAAAAGAATTACAATGTTTTCTCTAAAGAAACATAATATTTTTCATCAGAGAACATGTAGAATAATAATTTCCATACAACACTATTAAAGACCCAAAGTTATGGAAAAGGCAACTTACCAGTAGGGTATCGAATGAATGACGCCTACCCTTGCTGTACTGACAAAAATATACTGAAACAAACCACAGGCGTCAGTACTTGAAGAACTCAGTGAGTTCATATTCATCACACACATATTTCCAAGGGCTTGGCATGCTGTTAGATTAGAGTACAACTGCAATGGAGAAACACAAGAAAACAGAAAAAATGTATTTAATTACCCCTCCCTTTTGTGAGGCAGTCATAAAATTAATGTTATCTTTATGAAGCCACTCCTAAACCTTTGTTTTCACTTGAAAGTAATTTCATTTTGTCAACACCTAGTATTTTCTCCCAGGTATTCAGATACCATATTTTTATAGATCTGCAGATGGCAGCATGAAATCAGTACTATTGCTTTTTCAGCTTATTTTAGTTGCATCTGCTAGATGGTAAAAAGTGACAGAAATGTCAAAATCTACAATTAGAAAACAGATGTTTAATACCACTTAGATTGTATGGCAAAGATGACTCCTTCAAAGACCTCAGACTGACAACTACACATGCATGTAGTGTTAAGCATTTTCTTTTCAGTTTTATGTACCTTGTTCAATTTTGGTAAACACACCAGTGCCAAGTGATATGCAGAGGTGACACCTGGCATCTGTGTGCCAGGGGTCACTTTGCTGGTATTAACTTGTCACCTCCTTACCCCTATTTGTGTGGGTCAGACCAGCAGCTTATCACATTCAGGCAGCACCTCTGAATGGCTGAGCAGGGTGAGGCAGACAAACAGGATAAACTGATATAAGTGATAAAGAACAGGATCAGTGGCAGAATACATCTCAGAGCTGTGCATATGAGATGGTGATAGGAGCAGCTGCAAAGGTGATGTGGGAAAATTCTGAACATAAGGCCGCTGAAATACTGACTGAGAGAACATCTGCCAGCCTGGGAACATGGCCTGGGAGACTGAAACATCCTTGAGAAGCGCAGCTGTATACCTGAACTTCAGAAACCTCCTGAGATACCATCAATAAGCACAAACCCAAGGAACAGTAACAGCAACCTATCATCTGGAAAGATGAAAAAGAGTCTAGAAAAGGGTTATGGTTTAGAAGAGGGAAAACATTCCAAAAGAGTAGGAATAGGCAACTGCTATTGATGGTTGTACATGAAAGAGGAGAAAAAGAGTCTGGAAAAAGAAATCAAACTAGCCTAAGATATAAAATGTTGTCATCTACTCGTTGCTCCAGGCGGTGCCCTGCACACCTTATGTCTCTGATATAAAAATTACTTTTTACCCAAAATGGAGAGTGAATCTCTCCCTGCCTCTCATCTCTCTCTCTCAACCTCTACACACAGAGAAGTGTACACCCCTACACAAACTTTTCCATGCACTCTCCTAGGGAAGTTACCAGACTGTGGCTAGGGATACCTGCCTCCAGATTCTGCAATGTCGATCATCTTTGAAGTGAAACTTCATCTGTTATCAGTTTTGAGGCCCCACTCCTGGGAGTGGTTTGAGTACCGTACTGGTACTATTTAGACTAAAAAACACACATATGGGTAATTCATCATAAGTGCATTTTCTGCTTTCCTAGTGGTCATTTTGTAGCAACTGGTAACAAATGTATGCCTGCTGCTACTATTGACTGCTGCTGCCACTGGAGATATACATTTGCTTTACTAATTGTAACTACACTCGCTTTACCAATAACAATATGCAGTAAACTTTAATAAAAAATGTAGGAAATAAAGACTCCATGTGCTCATATTACAGAATCCTGTAAATCCATATTGTGATCTTTAGAGACCTCCAGACCAGGTAACCCTTCGGGTTGTGACAGACAGGGGCAGAAAGCAGAACCTGAGAAGTTAAAATCTGATCTTCAAGATAGCAATACAGAAGGAAAATGAGACTGTGTGATAAGAGAGTTGGCAAAAGGGAGGCAGAGGCACATGCCCTTCACAGGAGTCTGTGATTCTGTTGCCGCAGCTGCTCTTTCACTTATGGTTACTGTCACCCAGAGCAACATAATGGTAAATAAGACTTGCATACAGAAAGAAAAGTAAAGCTAAAAAGCGTGGTTCCATGGTTATGAAGAACTGAAAATCAACTAAGTGGTAAAGAGCAGGTGTCAGTAAATACTGGATATGTAAGAATTAATTTTCTGAGTGATCCCTTACTGGATATGCTCATTTATATCCAAATATATGGATAGTAGGTCACATACAGAATACTGACGAATTTTTTCTTTAACGCCATTCATTTTTTGAAAATTCCAATGCTGTAGACTTCCATTAACATTGAATAAGCCTCCACATTTCTAAGCAGTCTGTATATATAATTATTTCTGTTCTATTCTCATCTCAAAATAAAATTATTTCAAAATAAGCAAGGTAATTTCCAAAAATAAAAGCGTACCATGCTGTAGAAAAAAGCAAACTGCAAACATTAATGAAACTCACCCAACAGGCAAAGGCTGAGGACTGCAGGTTTTTCAGAAACCATTCTGATGTCACCGTGATACCCTGTAAATAAGGAACTTTTTCACTATCTTAGTTTTCCAGACTGTTACATTACAGATGAGTTGTTGTGAACAATGTCAGCTACTTATTTTCTTCTAAGAGCTTTCAGACCTTTGTAATTATCTTTGTCTAACAGTATCAGTTCAAAACACAACCATAATTAAATAATTTCTTTCACTTCACTAAACTAGACAAAGTATACAGGATAAGAGCTGAAATATTTAAGCTTTGAATATGGATTCTGTGACGCAGAAGTTTTCTTTACTATACAAGGGAAGTACTAATAATTTCAAGGGTAAGATGTTGACTCGATGGAAAATCTAACTTGGGACCAAATTTGCCAAATTAATTACTTCACAACTTCCTTTTTATAACTGTTCACATTTGAACAACAACATAGCATTCATACATACTGTAAGCAACTGAAAAGACAAATTTTCAATAAAGTATTACTTAGAAGATGGCATTTTCAGGGAGCAAACCAATGTCTGATATCAGAAAAACTGAAGATTGCTTTTTACTTTCTTTTAAGTAGCAGCTTTTAACATCACTTAGGAGCAAAATACATTTCTTAGTCACACAGCATTTCTTGAATTCAGAACTACTTGGAAAATGGTCCTAACTTTGAGCAGATTTCACAATTAATGAAAATTCATTAGATAAAACAATGAAAACCCCTTCAATCTTCTCAACATAACATATTTCTATTCATTAGCCAGTTCAAGGAGTTCGGCAATTTCATACACAATCTCAAACTTTACAGGTGCCCATTTTCTTCTATAAGCTCTAAGATCAAGCTCTAAACTCAAGTCTTGAATCTTTTTTCAAATGTTTGACACAAATACAGATTTTATATTGTAAAAAATCCAGAGACACTCATGGACTCTTCAGCATGTTTTTGTGATACAAAAGTATGCTTTAAATGCATAGAATCAATAGAAAAGGCCACAAGCTACTTGTTCTGATACTAAAGTCATGTAAATAACTTCCCTTTTACAGTTTCCAAGAGTGCATGAAGTTTTAAAAGCTTGCTCTATTAGAACAATGCTTACTTGATGTCCATACCTACACTCTATCTTGATGTAAATGACCTTACAATCACTGAGATCAGACAAAAAAGTACTACCTTTGTTTTCCAAGAACAGGAATTTGAAATACTGAAAGTAAGTATTGAGAAATCTTAAAAGTGTTTTAGAATAAATACACTTACTAGCTGTGCAAAACGAACAGCTGCAACTCCCTTTGGGGGTAAGCCTTCATGAGCCACAAAACACAATCCCCCAGTCTGAAAGAAACAAAGGAATAAAAAAGTATTGATAAGATATTTATACACTTGTCAAAATAACTTCTTTTTCTGAACTTCTATACAGTAACCATTCTTCTACTTACTAGAATGTTTGGGCTATTGCAGTCACAAGACTTGCTTACTTGGATGAATGTCTTCTCACATCTTACACACCTATGGATCACAAACATGAAGAATGCACTTAAAATGTAGTTAAGTATGATGTTTAGCCCTCAGTGAAAGTTGATTGCACAGCATGCCCGGGAACAGCATCAGCAACTTAATTAGTTTGAACTGAAATGTAAAAGTTACTCATATGTTTATACTATCAGGGAAATAGAAAACAAATCAAATAATTAATTACCCAAATAAGAATTCTGTTCTGCTTCCAATCCAAAGTCTGCTTTTGAGGCACACTAAATCAAGACAAAATACCCAAGCTGCTGGCCATATAAGGACTTCATTGAGAACAAAACACGGCGGGTTTGATAGAGGGTCGAGGATTTCCAATTCTCTGCCTTCAAAACTGTCATCCCAAAGATAAAGTCTGTTCCTCAGGAATATTCCCTTTAAACTAGCATGACATGTTCAAATTTATCATCACAAAAGGCAAAGTGCACCCACCTGCTTCCTGATGCATCTGAGGCAGAGAAGGACTGCTCACTTCCATTACAATGTATGCATAATGCTTCATTAAGCAAAACACCATCAATGCTTCTTTCCACTAAGTAGAAAAGAAAAGCAAATGTGATAAAACTGCCTGATGCAAAGTGTCACACAGGTTAAGTGTGAAAAAATTCACCATCTGCGCAGACCCAAAATAAATTCAAGGCATTTATTTTGAAAAAATCAAAAGCACAACATGCAAATAAATCCACTATAAATGCACATTCATGTATGCCTTTATGTGTGCACTGCTTATAGCTGTGCACATGGAGTTTAGTTTTAAATGAGAAATGCAACATTTCATGTCTAGTTTGGCTATTCCTCTGTTTTATTCTGAATAAGATTTCAAACAAAGGCCTCACTGCAAAGCAAAAATTCAAAACAACAAATTTGCAAATTACTGGGAAAAAAAAATTACATTTCAACTGAAATGATTCACGGATGTGTCACAATTCACAAGTTTCAAAACTGCATCTTCTACCAACTATATCATTTGGCAAGAGATTTCAAATCTAATTATTAAAAAAATCCAAACCAAAGGGAATCAAAAAAAGAATATACTAATATTCTTCCTACATGTAAAATTATGGAATCAGTTTGCTTGCAATATTTTACCATAAAGGCCCAAAATATATTTTGTAACTCTCATATAGTTTAAGGTAGAAGACTGGTATTCAGTGTCTTCCAGATTCCTAGGAAAATTTAAAATTATTAATCTGGAATACAGTCATTCTCCAATATACTCTGTTGGAAATGTAACCAAAGTGGACATCTGTAATACTTATTCAGAGAATTATAGGCATTCCATGTCTTTGAAAATAAGGAAAAGTAGAGGTCCCAAGAGCTTTTATGTTTTACACCACTGATGACAACTGTACTTTGTTCTTACCTTTCTATTATGCAAAATAAGCAAAAATCCATTTAACACAAATACTAAATTTAAAATTATTTTTCTGTCTGCTGAAAATCATCTGCAACTACTAGAGAGCACCAAGTAAGAAGCATAGATATAGGGAAGCACAGGTATAGAAAGCAAATCTCAGAAAGTCACAGGTACAGATGTCTCAGGGAGGCATGGAAACCACTGCCACTAATGCACAGCCATTTGCTTGGTTTACTCAGCCTGTTATCTTTCATCTACTTATGTAGTACAATCCCTTTACTGTTCTTTATCCTTCAAAACATTGTAATGTTTTTATAGTCTATATTGACATTGTTTTTATTCCAACTTTAATGACTCCATCCATTGCCAAAGAGCTTGAAGGAAGTGATACACCAGTATTAACTTATGGAATGTTTGCATAATAGTTTTTATTAAAATGAGCAATAGTACTGATTTATCCATTCTCTTTCAGAAATGACAGTTAAGATCAAGAGCCATGTTGAATCTTTAGATTAGATATGAAAATATATGTAAAATTTTCTTTCTTATTTAACAGAAGAGCCTATCTTAGTAAACTCAAATATCTAAAACAAGTGTTATCATCTCATAATTGGCATATATTTTTTACCTAGTATTTCATTATTGGGGCATTTACAATTTCCTTTTGAGGTCAGGCCTTTGGGGCAAGTAATACAATTCCATCCATCTTGAGTAACTCCGCTCTAAAATAAAACATAAAATTATTAGAATTTTCAAAAATATAGAGATCACCCAGTATCTGTGAAGAATGCCTTATCCAGTCATGAGTTACTACAAAATGTGTTCAGATAAAACATCAATAACATTCATGAAGCTTTTAAAGATAAAAAATGGGTAAACAATCTGACAAAAGTAACTTCTAGCAGACACACAAAAAAAGTTAAGCGCTTCTGAACCTGTTAACTTACATCCTTCAGGGAAAATTAAAAGTAGAATGTTTAAGAACAAATATGTTAAATAAACATTATAATGCATACATAGGCATTTTGCATATAAATTGCATATTGCAATTGCATATAAATATACAGAAGTAACAGAAATGGAAGAGTTCTAAGTAAAGCAGTTTATATAAATAGGAATTTTGTACCTATGCAGACAGTCCATATCCACACTTATAATATGAAGTAACTGCACTACAGATAAAAACCGCTGAGGAAAATGAAGTTTACTGCTTCTCCTCAAGTGCTACTGATGTTACTCCCCTCTCTGCTATCATCATTTATCTTTGCAAAAGCCTTGTCAGTAGATCAAAAGCAAATGCCACCATTGCAGGAAAGAGGAAGAAAAGGCAAAAGATCACAACACGAATACATGCCAAAGTCTTTGTCTAACACAGCAAGAAGATGGAAAGGGAAATTACCTACATAGCCCATTAACCATTGAACACCCAAGTCAGGCAAGTAAGCTGCTCTCCTGAGAGTTCTTCTATAGTTATTGAAGGGAAAGGAGTATTCAGGAAGGTTTTACACTCAAAAGTTGATTTGCTGGAAAAATATATTTCTTTGCTTACTATAGTGGGGAAAATCTGGTTAAGCCTGGTGTCCCTGGATCAATGCTGACACTGACACAAATTTATAGCTTAACTTGTCAAGGAAGGTCAGTGATACCTTGAGGAGCTGGAACAGAGGCTAGACGGAGTTGAGAGGAATAAAGGATATTTATTGAGGCCTTCAAAGGCCACACCCAGGCAGCACCAGTGCTACAATCAGGGCTCTGCCTGGATGGCTCCAAGATGGAGGCAAAAGAGGGCCCAGTCCCAAGACCACACATTTTTATATGTTTCAGTCCATTTGCACACAGGAGTCCCACTTGCCGGCCCTTCTCCTTCCATGTTGTTTATATTTTGAGCCTGAAGCTTGGAAAAAATGTCCTTGAATCCCCAACTGGAGTAGATTGTTGTGTCTTCATCACCCTGCGAAAAGATCCTAGTAACCCTGAATTAAAAGCCACACCCCAATGCAGAACAGAAAACCCAAAGGCCCAAGGCATCATCAGAAGAACTGATCAAACTATAATTATTATTAAAGTAAGATAGTAGGAGCAGCTTATTTTGAAGTAAGAAGATGAAACATTGCGGATTATAAAGATCCAGTCTAAATATTACAATAATAATAATAATTATCGGTTAAGATACCTATAAGCTGAAAATCATCTTTAACATTGTACAGAGTTGTGCTCTATAGGCAAGGAGAAAGCAGAGAAGAAAAGCAGTGGAAGGGAACTTAAACACTTGAAAAAGTTCTTATTTTGCCTGTGGGGTCAAATTTGTAATGAAAAAAGCCTAAAAATAATAGAAATAGACAATTCTGAAATGGAAAAAAAAAAATACTAAATATAAGCACGGTCCAAATCAAAATTCCCAATCACAGACTATTGTGTAAAAATATCTGAAATTAATGAAAAATAATTTGCAGTCAGGATAATATTTAAAATTAAAAAGCTCATATGGTTATGATTAGTATTTTATCATTATGGCAAACATGAAACATCCAATACTTACCATATTTTCTGGGCATTTTTCACAAGTAACAGAGAACCCGCCATTACTAGAAACCATCCTGTATCCTGGCTCACATACACAGGAGCTACCTGAAGAAAACAAAATAAATGCACTTTTAATCTATATTAAACTGAATGGTTGTAACAGGATACTAAGAACAACTACTGTTGTTTTCAAGGGATCAAAATGGATTATTAGATAGACACATAAAACACTTGAGTAAGATGTGAATGAAAACCATCTTGCTTTTTAAAAAATACCCACAGTGCAGTTTGCACATAGACATTTTAAGAGAATGTTACAAGGCTGACTGATGTACCAGGGTGGAACAGCAACCCAGAGCTTGTATTTTGTGAGTTTTTAAATTAAACCAAATTTTCCAGTTGGTCTGCAATAGATATAATCTCTCCATCTAAATCTTGCCACAGCCTTTCCTCTCCACAACACCAGCATTTTGTTTGTATGCAGGTTTTATTTTTTCAATTTGAAGTCAGACCCAAAACCAAAATGTGTTCCTATGAAAAGGTTTTTCAAAATAAAACTGTTGTGTGAAAAGCTGTTTTAAACTTAAGGCTTTTAAAACTGTTCATGGGTATCAAGGTTTATATAGAAACGTTTTCAGTGACTGAACAGAATATACTTAACATTTTGTATGAAATTAAACACTATTTTCATGGCACAGTATAATGCCCATCTGCTACTGATCAACAACTTTTTTTAAGAAACTTTTCCTGTCTCAGTGCCATGAACTTCTCTGTACTTTTAAACACGTATCACAAACCAAAGTTGATTATATGTACTAATAAACTGTTTTTATCATTTAAGCTTATTGAACTGTGCAGGCAAAAATAATGTCAAATTCTGTGGAAAATTTTATAATCTTAAAGTACATTCTAACAAGACCAGCTGTACAGAAACATTTGTCAAAGTGATCAACCATTTCTACTTAATTCTAAAGAAAAAAAAAGCCCAATTGGATTATATCAAAGAAAAGTTCAAGTTGTGACAAAGTGACAATACCTAGATTTTTAGGCATGTCACCTGAAAGCAGAATCCAGACTGATGAGCTAGCCAGGGAGTGTATGGGCAATCATGAGTGCAATTCAATCAAGATGCAAACTGAGTAGCACCTACCTACACTGCTCCAGTCAGAATTGCAGGAATAAATAAACCCTTGACCTCTCCTTGTAATTTTCCTCTCCTTGGAGCCCTTTATTTAGAGGAAGATTGAGCCCAACAGGGAGTTATGCATCTAGACACCCATGCAATCAGAAATCTGAAAACAAATAGTGTATTTTTATCCAGTAAGTGAACTACGGGATTAGACTTTAGGGCACCACGGTGGTAATGGAAAAGGTGAGCAGCTTTCATGCAGCAGCTGTGAACACAGCACTCCACATCACTGCTTCTGACTGAAATACCAGCTCTGAAGAGAGGTGTTGGGTCTTAGTCTCAAATTTGTACACACAACAGGGAACTCCCACTCTTGTTGGACTGTGCATAAAAGGTGGACCCTTTTATACATACCCTAAGAAAAGGCTGCTAAAGAAAGCAGCCAACTATCTGTATTTTCCATTTAGTACTGTCAGGCTGCGTTGTGTCTGCTCCAAGTTCCCGCGCGGGACTTGAACTAGCACAGGCACAGCCTGAGGATCTCAAGACACTTGGTACCTCAGACATTCAAGTTTAAGAAGGAGTTTCAAGTCACAGAAGTGTTCTAGAACATAAATTCAGGGTCCAGTGGAATTTTACAGATGAAAATGCAAACACAATATAATGCTAGAGGAAAGAAAGGTTATTAGAAAGAAGCTGAAAGTAATTTCTGTTAGCTGTATCTCAGATACATCACAGTTGTGCCAGGGCCTTTTAAGTCTTTAGGAGACCCTGGCCCTGTCGCGCCTTTCCCAGACCTGCCCGGGGGCGGCTGTTTTACCGCCACAGCCTGAGCCCCGACTCCCCATCTCCCGCTGCTGGGGGCGGATTCAGCGCGGAAGCACCCGAGCCCCGCCTCCCCGTCGCTCACCCCCAGCACTCTGCCGCTGGTGGGCCCCGCAGGGCACGCAGGCCAGGCGGGAGCTATCGAAGTAGCGGTCGGCGCCGCAGTCGGCGGGGCGCTGGAGCGGGACGGAGAAGCCGCNCCATGGCCACCGCGCGGCCCGCCCGCACGCGCCGATTGCCTGAGCAGCGCGGTACGGCGAGCGCCGCGGGCCCGGCGCCGCAGCACGCGAAGAGCCCTGGGAGAGGGGGCGAAAGCCCGAGTTTAGGTATTTGATCTACAGAGTTCTGTTCGTCTTGTATGAGACAGGGAGCGAGAAACGAGAGGACACCGAGGCCCAGTTTACACTTTCCGGTACTTCATCTCTAGAACTGGTACACAGTGTATCATACAAATGTATCAAGCGTTTGTAATTTCTCTCAAGAAAGGAAAGTGGTAATAAGGTGAAAACACAAAATGCTTAGAGCAAGGGATGCTCAGCCAAAGTTACTCCCCTTCACCTTTAACACCTTTGTCACACTTTTCTTCACATTCCACAGAATCACAGAATGAGTCCGGCTGGGAGGGAGCACAGTGGCTCATCTGGTCCAATCTCCCTGCTCAAGCAGAATCATCCCAGAGCACGTAGATGGCAGAGCATTGTGACCAGAGAGTTCTTGAATACCTCCCGTGAGGGAGACTCCACACTCGCTCTGGGCAGCCTGTTCAGTGCACCCGTACAGTAAAGCTCTTCATGCTCAGGTGGAACTTTCTGTGCATGTTTCTGCCTGTTGCCCCTCATCTCATTCCCTCAGATGTTACGAAAATTTTGCAACACACCGTGTCCTGGATTTTAGTTGTTTCTCACTGTCCCTCTCCTGCACTTTTATTGCTTGCCTATTATGATTTTCATCATTAGCACGTTTTATTTCTCACTGGATTTATTTTGTTGGCTCAACTGCTAAAAGGTTGAGTTGATGTTTTCTAGTCGGATTAGCTGTACCCGGGCTCAAGTTCATGTAAACTTGACTGTGTAAAGATGTAGCATTTTACCAGCGTGTTTGATTTGTGGAAGCCTCCACCTCGTACCCTGCACAGAATAAACAGGCTTTTTTTCTAAACAAGGCTCTGTGTTGAGAGAGCTCCTAAAGTCGGCAACATTACTAGCTGAATCTACCATCAATAATACAGATTTTTTCTCCTATGTAAAATGGAGCAGACAAACACTGGATATGCCCTTTACTTAATCGTGAATCTTTCCTCCTTCTCTTCTATTCCTCCAAGTCTGCCTTCCTTTCCTCTCACAACCCCGGCTTGACCCAGCCCCGAGCTGCCTCAGAGATCGTGTTTAGGCATTGGAAAAGCAGCGGTGAGTGGTGCCCGAGTCTCGTCACGCCCCGGCACCGACAGGAATGAGCCTGAGGACAGGGCACAATGCGGCAGCGGCGCTCGGTCACCGTGTGACCGATCTCTACATACAGGTCTATCACCGCACAGTCTATCGCTATGCACACCTACGCTCATACAGATCTGCTATTGCACAACTCCTTCGGATCCACAGACAGACCGCAGACCTGCCTCTAGGGCAGAGAGCGCATGCGCAGTGCCAGAGGCGCGGGGCTCGCGGCTCGCGCGGCTCGCGCACGAGCGGCCGCAGCGGAGGGGGCGGGGTCACGGGGCAGCGGCGTTTCGCGCCCCGCCCGAGGGGTGCGCGCGCAGGCCCGCGCTCGCTGGCCGGAAGCGCTCGCGGAGCGCAGCTTCCCCTCAGCATTGACGGGGGGGCAGTGGAGGCGGCGCCATCTTGGCGGAGCCGTGCCGGGAGCTGTGGGGCCCGTCCGAGCGGCGTGTCCGGTGGGTGCGTGGATGGATGGCGTGAGGGACAGAGCACGCCTTCCCGGGTGCGGCTTTTGGTTCAGGGCGGCGCGGAGTTTGCCGGTTCTCGATTCCCCGACCCTCGCGGAACCGCTGCGCAGCCGCTCCGTGTGCCCCGGCCTCGTGTCCCTGGGCTTCCCACCTCCCTTTCCCGCTCCTGGTGCGTCCCTCAGCCCTGTCCCAGTGTCGGGAAGTAGACGGGCTCCTTCATGGCGGCGGAGCACCGGCCTCCCCTCGCCCCGTCCCCCTTGCCCGTCCCCTGCCCTGCCGCCCGCGGCAGGTCCCTCTAGCAGCGCTGGTGCCGGCGGGGCGACTTGCTTGGAAGCGGTTCCGTGCTACATTCGCCCGGCTGCAGAGCTTACTCATGTTTTCGTTCAACACTGTGAAAACTGCTAGTCGCAGCAGCCTGCTTCCTCTATTAGGGCTTATTTTGAAGAACAGAATAAGAAACCTTCCACTATTTCGCTGGTTATTCTACACTGGTCCAGTATCGTAGTCGGGGTGTTTCTGTGGGTGTTCTTTCTAGCTTGCAGTATGTATAATCTTTCAGTGTTATGATAAAAATACTAGCCTAGTGCAGATTTAGGTTCCTACTGTGTTTACAAGTTGTGGATTATTTAATGGCTTTAATGTTTGGAATTTCCCGAGGCTGTTAAAGAATAGGTATTGTACTATTTTCTAGCCAAGTTTGCTCATATATAAAATTTCATAAAACTGTGTATACTTCTGTGCTTTTAAGTTGTGACATGAAGTTGTTTGTTCTTCTTCAAATCCTTGCTCTCTGAAGTTCTTGTTCAGTTAATGAATTGCTCTTTTCATGACAAGTCAACTCTTTTGGTTATGCACTTTAAATTGTTGGATGGTTTGTCTCTGCTTTCTACCCATGTGTGATTGTTTTCTATACATTCAGTAAGAGCTATTATTTGAACTTGTGTTTGTTTATGGACTACTTAGAGATCACATGATCTGGAATCACTGTGTCCGGTTTTCACCAATGAAGGTTGTGTATTGTATCCCTGATGCACCGTGGAGAACTTGCTGTTTATCACCGAAGAATTATGGAGGAGAACTGTTGTGAATGATGTTTAAAAATTGAGATAAGAAAGCGGAGTTGTGAATCCAGAAGTACTACAAATTAAATACATCATGAAGTAGCAGGGCAGTGGATTTGCTTTTTCAAGACATGAAGGTGCTGTATGAAAATTCTGCCCTTGAATTCTCCATGCTTTTTGGCACTGCATCTCTTGAGAAGACACATTGTAAAGTGTTCTGGGTCTGGTTGGGATGGAGTTAACATTCTTCACAGCAGCCCATACAGTTCAGTTTGGATTTGTGGCCAAAAGAATGTTGACAACACATGGATGTTTTGGCTGTGGCTGAACAGCATTTGCACAGTATCAAGGCTTTATCTGTTTTCCCTACTCTGTTCCTTCAGTGAGTGATCAGAGTAGGCGAGAAGCTGGGAGGTAACATGACTGGGACAGCTGACCCAAACTCTCCAAGGGGATATTCTGTGACATGTATAACGCCGTCCTGGGCAACAAAAACTGAGGTAGAGAAAGAAGTATTCTGATGGCTTTGGTTTCTTTGGGGAGATTAGAGGAAGGCTGGAAATCAGTCAGCCCGTGAGAGGTGGTGAGTGATTTCCTTTGTTTTGTGTTTTTCTTTCCACTGATGACACTGTCTTTATGTTGGCCCACAAGTTTTCTTGACTTTGTTCTTTCCCATCCTGCTGATGGGGATGAGGAGTGAACAATTGGCTGTGTGGGTGCTTGGCTGCTGGCTGGGGTCGACTCACCACAAAAGTACAGAGAACAGATGGTCTTTAGTGAAGTTTCTAAATGGGCAGTTGTTTTCGGTTTGTTGTGCTTACAGAGTTCTGGTGCAGAAGTGATGAGAGAATTTGGGCTTTGCTGTTTTGCTAAGTTAGGTGGAGTGACAGTTATGGTTATTGAGAACTCATCATCAGAATCTAGTGCTTTATAGAGCAAGGTTTGTAAGAGGAGTATTCTCAATGCTCAGTGTTGAGCTGTTGTGTTTGTTTTAAAGGGATGCAGTGATCTGCTACAGAGGCTTGTGTTTGTTCTGAGAATATTGTGCTACTTATTGTGTGATGTTAGAAAATGTTGAAAATCAGGGTATGGTAAGTCAGTGTATTCAAGTTTTTCTTGTTCTTATGTTTGAAAGGCTGTGGAGTAAGGATACAAGGAAAATACTGAAGTTGGCTTTGTAAATTCAGGAACTTCCTGAAGTTTTGCCTCGGTGGATATTTTTGCTCTTTCATTTGATGGTCTTCACTGTGTACGTTAAGTGCAGTGCTGGACTGGTGCATACTCTTGTGAAATTTGAAACCAGGTGGATTTCAGAAGAATGGACATGTCATTTAATCCTAAAATGGACCTAACCACCTTTCAAGAACTCAGTTGAGAACTGTTCCCTTGATACACTGTCAGTCTGGTTCATTGCAACAGTTCAGTATGGCACAATTGATGACCAAGTAATCTCATCGTATTTTCATCATTTCCAGAAGTCAACTTAAACTTTGAATTTCTTTTGCTTCTAAAATGGAAATAGATGCAGTGCATGGCATCTTGGAACACAGAAGGAGTTCTTCACATGGGTTCATAACATGCTTGGCTTTAGTATTAGCCACTGCTATGGATGGGCTGCAGCAGTGTAGCACAGTGTGTAAAGCAAAGTACAGGTATCAGCCATTAATTATGTTTCATTTTCTTTCCACAGTTAAGTTGATTTTACAGAATTTATCAGGTCTCCAAAGCAGAAACAGGTAAGCTGCCAAAAGCACTTCTCACTGAGTATTGTCACAGGATCATGCACAGCCTTTTTTCCTCACAGACTTGTGGCTGGCAACTAGGATATGCTTGTGGCCGCTGCAGTTAATACTCTGACTACGCCAAAGAGACAACATTTTTGAATGCTGAGAAATCATACTTTATTGAACAGAACTGATCACTGAGTAGAGCAACTTGTCAAAGCAATAAAGTCATCACTGCTTGTGAATTCATTTTCCAGTGACATAGTTATCCTTTTTCTTTTCTCCTTTTATCAGCTAGTGTCCTATTCAAAAGTAAATGGATTTTTTTTGTTCTTTAGGAGTGGGCAGAGATCTCTGGCATATAGTAACTATGCCGTGAAAGACTTGAGGTGTTCTTTAGGTATTGTGGATGGTGAGGAGTGACTTAGGTGGATTTTGTTGCCCTTAGGGTAGGGAATATTGATAGATTTGTGCACGTGTGCCGGTGGAGTAGCTAATTGTCTGACTAATCAGCATTCAGTGACTTGTGTTTTAATCTTGTTCTTGTGAACTTGTGGGTTTTTTGATACCTTCCCTGTTGATGAGAGAAGGGCATTCATTAAAAAGGCTCTAGCTTCTTAAGTGATAAGATACTGTAATAGCTGAGTACTAAAGACGTGCTATCATGTGTACCTTTTTGTCTGCAGGTGATTTTTGCTGTGGGTTGAGCTCAGCATGGCTGTAGTCATCCGTTTACAGGGGCTTCCTGTTGTTGCGGGTCCTCCAGATATTCGTCGTTTCTTCTTGGGATTGAATATTCCTGATGGAGGTGTGCATATTATTGGAGGAGAGATTGGGGAGGCTTTTATTATATTTGCAACAGATGAAGATGCACGGCGTGCCATGAGCTGTTCAGGAAGGTTTATCAAGGACTCGCGCATAGAGCTCTTTCTCAGCAGCAAAGCAGAGATGCAGAATACCATAGAAATGAGCCGGAAACGATTTGACCGTGGGGGACGAGAAAGTATGTCTGGCTCTAGAAGAACAGGTACTAATGGTTCTAGTACATCAAGTGTTGGAGATATACCACATTTAGTTACAGTTTCTCCAAAAGGAATAAGAAAACCTAGTTACGGGCCACCAAATCGCCTGGAGGCTGGTTTCCATACTAATGGCACAAGATATGGTGATATGGGTGTACCTAAATCAAACTATCAGTTAAGAAAGGATTCTCACCTGTTTACCACAGATGATTGTTACTTATTTCTACGGGGTATACCTTACTCTGCAACAGAAGTTGAAGTACGTGCTTTCCTTTCGGGGATACGTGTGGATGGAGTGATTCTGATAAAGCACCGCAATGGTTTAAACAATGGTGATTGCTTGGTAAAATGTGCTACACCTGGTGATGCATTAGAAGGACTTAAACGTCATAGACAATACATGGGTCAGAGGTTTATAGAAATTAGTCCAACTACAGAGGAACGGTGGATTGAATGTGGTGGGAGGATAGACATGCCAGATGAAATGGATCACTTTCTGTGTGAAGACCATTCTCCAAGAAGTTCAGGCTATATGCATTCAAGGAAGCATTCTCGGTCAAGATCACCAAGGAGACAAAGAACACATTCTCGTTCATCTCCTGGCCAGGAATATTACATACACTTAAGAAATCTATCTTTTAATGTGGAAAAGAGAGATTTGAGGGATTTTTTTCCTGATCTGGATATACACAGCAAACAGATCAAGATTGTAACAGATAAGCATCAGAAAAGGACTAGAGATGCCTTTGTGGCATTAAGGAGTGAGAGAGAGTATCAGGCTGCTTTGGAATGTCATAGAAAGGTTCTTCTCAATCGTCCTGTGTACATTTTTCCAATTTCAAGAAAGTCAATGTTGAAAATAATTGACTCTTGTGAGAGGAAAAGATCACCGGACAGAGATCATTTTGGACCGGCCATATCAGAAAAAAGTTACCGGGAAGGTCATTCCAGCCCTAAGACTTGTGTTTACGTAAGGAATTTTCCATTTGATGTGTCAAAAATTGAAGTGCAAAAGTTCTTTGCAAGATTTGATATTGATGAAGAGGATATTTACTTGCTCTACGATGAAAAAGGAGTTGGACTGGGAGAAGCACTAGTGAAGTTTAAATCTGAAGAACAAGCTATGAAAGCAGAAAATTTAAATCGTCAAACATTTTTGGGAACAGAAGTATTAATAAGACTAATATCCCAAGATCAAATGCAGAAGTTTGGTGTAGTTGCACCATTATCTGCACCAAATGAAATGCATGGTCATTCACACCCATATGACAGAGCTGACTTCTCCCGTCCAGTTGGTTCACCATCTGGGCCACCACAAGGGCCACCCATGCATTCATTTGGTCCCCCTGGGAACTTCAGGCATCATTCTGAATTTAGACATCCCCCTGAGGACTTCATGTGCCCTCCTAAGGATTTTAGGGGTCCACCACCCCTCATGGATTTTGGTGGTGACAGTGAACCTTTTGGCAGAATGGAGTTTGGGAATAATAAAATGGGAAATTTTCCTGAAGGAAGATTTATGCCAGATCCAAATTTCAGTGGTGGTTCTGAACGTGTTGTTCCTATTCTGTTGAAAAATTTACCTTTTAAAGCTACTCCTAATGAGATTCTGGATTTTTTCTATGGCTATAGAGTAATACCAGAGTCAGTGTCTGTGCAGTACAATGAACATGGATTGCCTTCAGGTGATGCCATCGTTGCTATGACAAACTATGAGGAAGCTATGGCTGCTATTAATGAACTAAATGACAGGCCCATTGGTCCACGGAAAGTTAAGTTGAGTTTGCTGTAAAGGAGGAAATGATGCTCTAATAACATACAGGTTTGAGTGTATTGGCAGTTATTTTATGTTTTAATTACTGGAAGATGCAAAACAAACAGTTTTCATCAACTGTTGTAAATAATACCCAGTTCAGTTGTTTAGCTCTTGGTTGAAATACCTGTAGGACATTGAATGTCATACAAGGTATAAAGGGATGGAGTTTTAATGGTTTGGGTTGTTGTTTTTTGTTTTGGTTTTTTTTTTTTAGATTAATTCCAGTCTTATGTCTGCATCAAATAAAAACATAAGTGCTGGTTGACTGACCATACAAACGGTTCAAATAGATTTTCAGCACTACCTGCATTAGTAAATGACACTGAGGTTAGCTTAATGAAATTTTAAAAATTACTGATTTTTTTTGGTTTCTTTTTGTGTAAACTTTTCAGGTTTTATTCAGTTTCATGTGTTTGCAGGCATTCCTGTTTAAGAGCTTCCTGTTCTCATTAGCTGGCTGTGCAACTTTCTTAAAATAAAAAGGAAATTGCCATTTAAATGTGTGTCTTATATTTAAAACTTGTATAGTTAATGATCTCAACATCAGATCTGGGTCTTGGTGAGAATGATGGTGGTTGCTTTGTCTGGAAAGAGTGAACTGGTAGTTTTGTCACCACAGCAGAGGATGGGTAGTTTACAGAGATTGCAGGGGCTGTATTCATCAGTTAGGCTTTTTTTTTCTCACTGTAGCACCTTGAGGCAGGAAATGAATGCTGGAATTAGATCAAGAATTCTGGCTTCAGGTTTTATCTTCACGTGCTGCATAATATGCAGCTAACTAACTGGCTAATGATGTCTGGATGGATTCCAGGTCAATCTCTGTTTAGTGTTAACTAACATCTGTCACTGGCAACCATGCTGACAACCAAGTATGTTATTTTCTGACGTATATGTCAGCATTTAGAATGTGTTGTTTTCACTGGTTTGTTACTAGCATATTTAAATTTTAGGAAGAAATAAAAGGGAGCTTGGAAAAGCTGTGTCTTAAAAATTAAGGCTTAGTGTGAAACTTTGATGATGGTGTGTGGGCAAGGGCTTTCCTTGACATTGCAACTGCAAGATAGTATCTGTAGTACTAAAGGATTAAGTCTCAGTCCCCTCAAACTGAGACAACAAAGTTGCAACTTGGCAGTAAAATCTTAACTTTTGCTTTTTTCAATTCCCAGAATTCCTACATTAATGAAGTGGGGAGGTCTCTGTTCCAGTCCCTTCCTCGAAGCAAGTTTCAGCTAGAATGGGCTACTCAAGGCCTTGCCTATTGCATCTTTAATAGCTTTAAGGACAGAGCTGTCTGGTCAGCCTTCCCAGTGAATGATCGCCCCTCAGTGGTGGTCAAACTTAACGACTTTATGTGAAGTCATCGTGATTGCAGAAATTCCATGCTAACCGTCTGGTACAAGCAAACAAAATGAATGGAATTTTTTGTTCTGTAATATTTAAAAGGTTACCTTATTTAAAAGGTAGCTTTATTTCTTCTGTATATTGTTTTTATTATGTTTTAAGTGCCAAGAAAAGCTTTTTGAATTATAATGCAAGGTCTGTATATGTAGATTCCTCTGAGCATAGAAACGTAATGGCTAAGTTTTCAAATTCTGAAGTTAATTAAGTATTAATTATTCTGTATTATAAATATTAAGTATTCTGATAATTCCATTTATCATACTGGTTTTTGTTTTCTGGTAGTAATTAGCTTCAGAATCATACAATTTTGAATGCTCTGAAGGAATTAAAACACAACAATTTCGTGCTTTATGTAAAATAGATCAAGGAGCTGTAAGATGTTGCAGAGAAAATAAAAGACATGAGAATTCTCAAAATAAACTTCCCTGACCATTAGGTTGAAATCATTGTGGCTATTTTTGTTAGCTAGTATCTTTACTACTAAGCTGTGTTGAAAATGTCAATACAACTCCAGTTAATCAGTTTTAGATGATTTGTTGATTTTAAAGAGCTTCTACGATATTTCAAACTTGGAGGCTGGAAAGGTAAGAAAGTTTAGTAGAATGCTTTGCCAGTAATGTGTGAGATTATCTTTTAGAAAAAACCATCTGTTTTGAGAAAAGGTTAAGACTAATTGCTGATGAGATACCACTAGTTTTTCAGATGTTAAACTTTTTGTCCTTAGTGAACATAACAAAGTATCATAAATCTTATAATGACTGAGGTCATAATTAAGGCATTACAAAACGAGCTTTTGTTTGCCCTGTAGCTAGTTTGCATTTAATTTACAGGTTAGAGTTATGACTACTTTAGGTTAATATGAAATGTTTGCTTGATAGACCAAAGAAAAATTATTTTTTCAAGGTCTATAAAGAGCTGTTACTTAAAGTATGTACAGATGCACTGAACCATAGGAAACTTGGGAAGGGATGCCAGTATATCAGTTAAATAATAAGGTTAATTGGACTGTTGGTTCTTGGTTTATAGCTGGTTGGTGTTTTCATCTGTGTGTGTCTGTCTGCCTCTGTTGCCCCTGCCTCTATAATGCCCCTGGACATTATATTCTGCTTCTGCCTGCATAGATGGTATAGGTGCACGGTGTGATGAAAGCATTTCCTGATAATGGGATTTTATAACATCAGATATTTAGTGGTTTGGAGGCACTGTATTTCCAGTACAAAGGACAAATCAGAGACTGTCTTTAATTACATGGTTTGACATACTGCTCTTCCTGTTTAAGTACTGCCCATATAGTAAGGAGTAACAAATGAAATGCTACAGGTTTGTGATGTTGATCTAAACCAGCAAGTTTCCTTAGTTATGCCTTAAGTTGTTCTTGCTACCAATGTCAAAAAATTCTGATGTAAAAGGGAAGAGTTTCGTTTGTCAAAAACTAGAAATAGTGATCACCTAAGAAAGCAGCTTGAGGCATTTAGGGAAGTTGTAACAGAATAGCTTGATGAGCACCCTTAATCCCAAAGGAATGTGCAAGTGTGTTCAACAGAGGCAAAATAGTCCAGACAAGAATGGATACGTTCCTGCATTATCCAGGTGCCAGCAATAAAAAATACAAATGAGTGAATGGAATAACTGCATGTCAGTCTTGCTGTATGCACTCATACCTTGAGAAAATTCTTTGCAGAAGTGTCTTTAGGTAATACTTAATTCTTTACTAACATCCTAAATTAATATTCTGGCTGTGAAATATTTTAACCAGGGATTTTTCATCTGTAGTTTTGAGGTCACAACTTCTTTGCAAGATGCAAAGTTAAGACATCATGTGTGCAGAAAAAAGATACCCAACACTGTACTTATTTTCTGGAAGTTTTTCTGTGATTCCTGAAGTTGACTTTTTTGGTGATGTAGGAAGAATGAATTTTATGCTTGTGAACTGCATAATCTTTTAGCAGGCAATTAATCTAAACAAAACTGCTTTTTTTTTCAGAATTGCTTTCTCAAGGCATACCACACAAATATTTGCTATTTCTATCTATGTATATTACATGAAAATGTGAAATTGTTACGAAGTTAGCCATCTGTTTTGGAGATGGACTTCCTCACTGCATGTGAAATGGTGAAGTGGTGATCACCAGACTTCTGATGTGATACAACTACTTATTGAAGTGCCTTAGTTGCTGAAATAGATGAAAATTAATTACTTTTAAAAGTACTTTTAAATACTTTCAAAAGTTTTGCTCAAGGAGAATTACTCCTTGCCAGCAGTAATTCCATGTCAATGGTATATAATGGTGGTGTAAAATTATTTCCTGGGTTTTAAACAGAATCCTGTATTGTGAAGTTTTCATTTATTTTCATCACGTGCCAAAGCAGGTGTGCACTGCATTCTTTCCATCAGTGGACAAAAGTAGCATCAATATTATAAATGCACTTCCTGGTTTATTTCTGCAACTGAATAAGAATATTTTGTTATAACTTAAAATTGTTTTGCCAGTGACAAGTTTAAATTCTTCTGCATTTGTTCATTAGCAGATACTGGAGGTGAACAGTGTGGTAGCTGCTTTCTGGCAGACAACTATATACTGTTAAAAAATGAACAAATGTAACTTCTGTCTCCAAACAAGATGAGAAATTACACTCAAAATGTGTAATTTCTTGTATGTTGGATGGAACCAGTAAGTGAATCATATAACTAAACACATGAAATTTGAATTATGTATAGCATGTCACCTAATACAATAAACATCAACTACATAAAATATCCACTAGTTTTATCATGAAGGCACTTTTATTAAAAGCAAAGCAGCATTGAACATAAGATACTGGGCCAGGTCCTTATTTGTGACTTCATTCTGTATGTGTAAAGGAATCAAAAGTCATCTGAACCTGATGAAAGCCTGAGGAAAATGAAAATAAGAAAAACAGTACACCTCATCCTGCCTTCTGCCATCCAGAGCGGATAGCAAAATGAAATCATAACAGGTTGTTGCTGCAAACAGTTTCTTTACTACAGTTACTTTAGGATATATAAACCTAATTATAACAGTTACAGCTGGAGTACACTTAATAAATTCAAGAGGTGTATAGAGAGGTAATATATTGGCAAAGTAATGAGAAAACAATGCCCGTAACTGCTTGAAAGCATAGTGCAGTTTTTGAACACTGTTCATCATGTAAGTTTAAGCAAATGTGATTACAATATAACATTTATGCAAATATAATACAGGCATCAATTTAAATATTTAATTTTCTAGCTACTGAAAATGTCCACTTTCAGTGGATTTTTTTCCATTCTTTGAAACTGGTCATTTGTTGTCTGTCACTCTAGAATCAGTGCTGATTCTTGTTCCTGGTGGAATTCTAAATATATAGCTCCAGTGAAATTTTATGTCCAACATACAAAAGCCTTTAGGTAAAGGGGTAATTTTCCCCCTTAATAAAAAAACTCCTCTTAGAACAGCTTTGTTATCTCACTTCCTTAGTAGCATCAAATTCGTCCTCCTCATCCTCCTCTTCATCATCTTCATCCTCCTCCTCATCCTCTTCTTCATCTTTTCTTGGCATTCTGCGGGGAATCTGCTAAAACAAAATCCAACAAAAGGATATCAACTGTTTGTTTATGAGGTTTTCATTTTGGGGGAGGGGTTAACTTGTTTAGTTATTAATTTATCATAACATGCACACCAGTGGAAAGATACATGACACAGAACAAAAATACTATAATATTTTTAAAAGCTAAAAAAATCCATGTAGTCCTTGAAAACTATTATAGGATAGGGAAAATGGTATTTTTACCCAATTAATGCTAAAAATCAACAAGATGCAAATCAGTTTTTTCCTGGGTTTGCTGTTGAAACAGCAGGCTGAAGATGAGTATTAGGGCCTAATCTTATCTTCAAGACATCAGACATCTTCAATTAAAAGCCCAAACTATGCTGCTCTAAGCTTTTTACTCTTTTTTTTCAAGAATGAATTAGACAAAGTTAGCAAAAGAGTCTTGATTCATAGATGAACTTCTTTTCCTGCCCATCAGTGCCTGCCTTTAGAGTGACTGGTCTTTTTGGTTCATTAAACATTAAAAACAAGTGCCAGCTGCCAAGCTTGCATCTCATATGACAGACTCAGCAGCCTGTACTTTTTTTAATAAGGACTCAATCTAATTCCTATTGAAGATAGATTCTTTATAGACAATGCAACATTTACAGTTTAAAGATGGATATATGGTGGTTTTTTTTTCCTCTTTCCCCCTGAGAAAGAGAACATCAAAGATGGTTATCCAAGTCATCTGGAATGCTTCTGAAAAATTATTTCAGGTTCAGTAGTTCTCTAAGGGCATCTGCAGCTCTAATTTTGGTTATATTTTCTGTGTCTTCATACATAGTGATATAATATCACTATGTATCACATATAATAAAAACTTCTGTACTGGAGACAGAGCTTGCCATTTTTTTAAAGCAGCCCCCTATTTTAAAAGTCCTTAAATGCTCAGTATTGATTTCTGAGATGTTATAATTCATAAAGCTGACTATGTGGTGTTTCTCTTGTATGTGCATAAAGCAAACTGTAGTCATTGAACTTCTGAAAGCAGAAAAATCCTTAGTCTTGATGCTCACAAAGTACATAATTTAGCTTGAAGCAAATACTTGCTTACAAATTCCTGAACACAAGTGAAAACAGAGTTAGTCATTGGGTGAAACTGGGTTAACTTGAGTTGAAATGTCTAAAGGAGCAGTCTCTCATTCTGTGAAAGAAGGAAAAGACAATGGTAGTGTTTTGTAACTGGAGTTTAAGGAATGCTACAGATTGAGCCTGTTAAGGTGAAATGAATTTCACTGGGATGCAATAGACTGATTTTCTCAGTCTTTTTTTTGAGTTCAGATGATCTGAAATTCTTCAGCAGAACTTGCTTCATATTTCTGAATAAAAGTTCCCCCCTTTCCCCCCTCCTGAAATAAGGAGTGTTTTGACTTTATGGTTTTTTTCTGCTCAGTAGTCAAATACCTCTGACCATGCAGCAATTAACTAAATAGTATATTAAATATTATCACTGGTGATACAAAGATGGCTATCCCTGAGAACAAACTGAATCAGGGAAAGAAAGCGAGAAAAGAAATTATGCAGTTTAAATTCAAGTTACCGTGCCAAAGAACTAAAACATACCAGTACTGAAATTTAATTTTTCATAACTTAATGCAGAAAGAATACGATAACTTAATTCAAAAAAGAAGACTATGATAATTTGTTGACCATAAATAATTTTACATAAAAATTAATTCTGTGAGTTGCATTAAGTGATGACTCTTCTTGCTGAAACATGGTTCAGCTCCATGTTTCACTGCACCTGCTACTACAGAAGCATGACAATTCTCTCCATGTCTTAAAGTTGGAACATTCAGACATTTTCAATAATGGTTAAAATGATACTGCACTGTCCTACAGAGTGTCAGTGCAAAAGTTTGTTATATTTAATGCATGCAGATAAAACTTGTGTAGTTAAGATTGAAAATATCTAGAGAAGGTCATTCTGTTTTGCTATAGTTCTAAAATATAACAACCTGAACTGGTAAACCAAAACACTGAGGATAAATTGCCAAATGAAGTGTTGTAAAATGAAGGACATAGCTCTTTGTGAAAAAATGAATCAAGCTCAAGTTTTAACATACAGATAATACAGAAAATCTGGCTCCACAGCGCCAGAAATAAATTCAAAGATGGTGTGTATTAAATCTTCTGCAAAGACCTAAATTGTGTTACTGGCACACTTTATTCCATCTCATATGCAATGACTTCCCACACTGTCCCCCACCCACAGGTTGGTGTTTGTGTGTGTGTGTCTGTCCTCCCCTGCCCCACAGACTTGGGCTGTATGATTCTGTGCACACATTTATTTATACTGCTTTACACTGGAAATTGCAAAGTACTTCATTACAGACAGTAAAGCATTACTGTGTAGGAAACTAGATTTGTCAAAAATCTCAGAGTGAAAGATCCATAGAAAAGATAAAACAAGTCACCTGAAGGCTTTTCTCAATACAGTGTTTTCATTAAATGTTTGGTTTGAGGATTTTTTTGTTCCCTTAGTGCAATCCAGCACCATGCTACTTAGAGAATGAGGAAAAAGGCTACCCTTTCTTCACTGCCCTATGGTGACTGCATTAGTAGGGTGTTCTAACCCTTTTTTCTTCCATATGATTCCCCTCTGCAGACACACTGCACAGCCAAGTAAGATGACCTTATTTTGAATTGTATTGCAGTTTCCCTCTAGGTCTAGATGACTTCCTGTTCTTCTCAGGTAAGTGAGCGGTTATGAGAACACTAACACCAAAAGTTACAATTAAGAGAGCAGTCTAGGAAATGAGGAAGGTTAACTTGAAAGTTAATCAAAATGGAGTTCCACTCCACCTCTGGGAGAAATCACAGTGCACATACTCTCAGTTTTCTCTTGTTTTGTGTTTTTATTCTCTTGCATCTTAAGTAGCTTGAACATGAAATTTGCTTGAGTGACAGAGAGGACTGGTAATGGCAAGTTACTCAGTCAAGGTAACTTGCCAGTTACCAACTTCATGCACTGAATCACTAGGTTGTATCTCTTCAGATGACACAATTTATACTTTCAAGAACAGAAAAGCTTAACTGTAATAATTGATCAGTTCTGTGTTGAGAGCAGAGGTGTAAAGTGTGAACGAAGTAAAGAAAAATTTTCCTTTCCATAATATCAATGCATGATTCTGTTCAAAGGAGAAAAGTAAGATACATACATTTTAAATGTGGCTTTGTCTTTTAACTGAAACACTGGTATGAATCACAGTAGTTACAGGATTACAGTTGCAATAAATTAAAATTATTTAGGGATTTTACAATGTCTGCAAGTTTAATGCTATAAACAAGTGGCAAAGATATTTTTGCGAGGTAGCTAGTCCAAAAACAGTGGCACTGCCTTCAACTGTTTCACTCATTTTTATCATCCTTTTCCCCACCTGCTGTGAATTTTCAGAGTATAAAAGGAGAGGTCTGTTGGTCATGGTTTGCTCTGCTGCTAGAAGGTATTGCTAGTCTGGATTAGGACCTGGTAGAGAGGCCACACCCTACAATCTGAATACTAAAAACATGCAAGTAATTAAAGAATGTCACTACTCTTTCAAGTAAGCTCCTAGATCTCTTCTCTGCAAGATGCCACAGTTTGTTGATGAAGACCAAGTATTGCTGGAAATGGCATTTGTCAAAATAAAGCAACACAGCTTTAAAAGCTGAGGGTTTTTTACCTCAATAACAAAGCTGCATTATCAAGAGTTTAATACAATATTTATGCCATTAAAAGTTTCTTTACATTTCTGACAGTCCTGAACTGAGTAAAGACAGTGGATGCATGTGCATTAGCTAAAATATTATCTTAAGCCGAGCTTTAATACAGTGATTTAGTATGTAATTCTTTTTCTTACCTGTGCTATTCTCAGTGAAGACTTTGAGGAGCCAGTTCTTTGCAGGGGAGACTTGGAATTTGCACGGACTATGTCTAATCGAGACTGATAGTCTGGTGGATAAAGTGAGCTCCGAAAAACCTAATCAGATGGAGAAAGCTGTGAATTACATGCTTGCAAGCTAAGAATCACCAAGACTGAAGCTTGCAGAAATGCAGCATTGGACAATGAAATATGATCTAAAGATGTGCTGCATCAACTGTAGTTTGGGCTGATGACTTTTAGTTGAAACAACATCCTTAGTTAACCTGAGACACATCAACATACTTATGTGGTCAAGGTAAACATTCTTCAGAGGTTTGGAGTATTTACAAAGGGAAAACTGCAATGGTTTCCCACCAACATATGTAGCTGAGTTTCAGGCTAAGCTAGAAGTATGAACCACAGCAACTTCTTCAGGCTCTCCATTTCTTGCAAAGATTAACTCAGCCCCTTCATAAGCAAATCCCTGCTGTCAGTCACAACTACATCAGAAAAATGTTACTTGCAATGTACAGGAGATGTAGAACTCAAAAAAAATTTGGGAAACGTCTTAGAATACAGGGGAGACCATAACATCCAATGTATTCTCAAGTTATTTCAATAATCAATACAGCTATTTGTGCAAGACTTTAAGTCAAGGAGATGATATATTATGGTCAGTATTTTTATGAAGAGTAAACAATTGTCCGATTAACAGGAAATCTAAAATATGATTAAAAATTTGGTTGTGAAAGACGAAGTACTGACTTAAAGGAGATTTCTGAATGTCACACATGTCACACAATGCCATTTGACATAATTGAAACTAAACTAGTGAATCTAAAGTGAAACTAAAATAGTACAAACTGCCATGGCATAATTTAAATGAAGTAAAATTATCAAGTAGTCTCAAATATGACTGTCACTGAAGAATCATGGTTTTTTAAGTCTTGTGCTAACTTGGCTCTGAGCTATGTCATAGACAAAATAAAATTATGACTGGTAGGATTTACAAAAAAACCCCTGAAAATAATCCAACTTTTTTGACAAACCAAACATAAATACACAACACACATTTCAATTATAGTAAGTTTAAAAGCCAAACATTCAGAAGAACTGCAAGAATGAAAAAAGGACTGAAAAGTGTATCTTGGGAAAGAGAGACTATAATTCAAATAGAAAAGAAAGGGTGACTTGAAGCTAGTTACTGCCACAAGGCAAAAAAACCCCAATGTAGTAAATAACAAATGTCTCCTAATTCTAGAACAGCCTAATAAAAATGACTAAAAGATGAAAACAAGCAAATACAATTCTGGTTAGAGGGGGATCTTTAATGCAGTAATTGGTCTTTACATCATTTTATCACAGCAGTGTAAGATTTTTTCTATGTGCATCTTTAGAGCAATGCTCACTGCAGAAGAGTTCTTTAAAAAGTGTGTTTAGCTGAGCTTGGAGTGGCAGGTAATTTTCTGAGTCTCTTTTCTGTGTTTTGTGGGAAAATACTAGATTACCACTGCAGTTGCTCTGTGTTCTCTGAGATTATAAACCTGCAAGTTCTTGCTGAAGCAGTGCAAAAAAAAAGGCTTGGTATATATGAGTTTGTTTGGGGACGTGAAGTATTAGTTGCATTTCTCTGTGTGGGATATGTGTAGCCCAACTGTGAAAACTGTTTTGATATAGGAAGTAAACAGAAAAGCAAATCTCAATCACTCTTACCTCCAAATCTTCATTTTCATCAATATTTTGGATATTCTGGTAGGCTGCAGTATATATCTCTAAAGCTTTCCCATGGAACAACATTTCGATAGTTATAAATTCAGAAAATATGTTCTGAAAGCAAACGAAAAGTAAGATTTTCTTAATGCAGTAAAGTACATTTTCACTTAAAAAATTATTGTATTCTGTCTTTGGTATTTATATGTTATAAATAACTGCATGATACTAAGTATTTTTAACTAGTCAGACCTGAATTTTAGAAATTAAACACAAATGCTGGCTGGGCTATCACTTATGCAGTTATTATTAAATAATAAATTCTAAATAAATACTTCAAAAGTAAAGAGGAAACTTATTAGGAATAACGTCTTACTGAAAAGTCACTTGATAATCTCCAGTATATATTCACAAGATTTAGTCAGTCAGAACTTTTGCTATTTTGAAGGCAGTCTTTTATAACAGGTCGAGGATAAGTTATCTGTAGATTCTATACATACTATAATTTACAATTCTGTGAAATATTCATGAATGCCATGAGATTTGCATTTCAATGAATACTGATTGTTGCTAATCTCACACATAACTAACTATAGTAATTTTATTATGCAGGATGAAATGTGAGCACACATACTTTTATGTCCCTTATCTTCTGTTTCTCAAAATTATCAATAGTTTCCTCTAAGTGCCGGGTTGTTCGAGTAGCGTCCAGTGTTGCTCTCTGCAGTTCACTTTCAGCCTGGTAAAGTAACACAAAGGTGAAATTAGTCTTCCATAGCTTTGATACAAAGCTATTTGCTGTAATTGCCATGAAAACATCTAAGTCTGAGTTTTCAAAACAATACTTATCTGTGGTACAGTATTTTAAAACTGTAGCTTAATGAACTAGAGATGCCTTCTGCATCATCCATGTTTGACATGAAACATGGAAAATAACCAGCTGCAGCCAGGCAGGAAAGTCCCTCTGCCCTGATGCGTTTTCTGTAAAAATCATGTGATAGTTTTACTGAGCCAGCCCTGACACCCCATTGACAACACCGTGACTGGGTTTAGGTACTTAACCCAGCACAGCCCAGACCCGTGGGTGAGCAGGAAAAATCACCCCTGGTTTTCTACTGCACATCAGCCTGCTGGGTCCAGAAAGAATCTTTTCCAGTACAGTGTGCTGAACCTCGTCTTTGTAAGTTTTTACATATTATTTAAATAGACAATTAGAGCAGCAGCTGGAACTAATGTTTTTGCAGGCTAGAGTTATTGTAATTTTTAGATTCAAATGCATTTCAAGTATTTTGTTTTTAATATTTTTGTATTATTAAAATTTAATATCTTATAAAAACCATCTTCAACATGGCACTGGGAAGAGGACACATCAACCAATTCCTAACACATAAATATAGTTTTTCTTATTTTGTTACTACCAAAAGCATTTTAGATAGCTATTTTAATTAGATATAATTATGAACTTATAGAAAGTTCACTACTATTTAATGAAATGTATTGAAACTATTCTGATTAAGTCAAGTCTGAAAACTGTGTAATATTACAAATAAATAACTGTGTACTATTAGAAATAAAACAGTGTACAGTTTTAAGAGCTTGCACTTGAAATCTGTAATATTTGGGTCTAAACTGCTATTTTCCACACATAATTGGTCAAACATCATACACTAGTGACACTTACAGGCTCAGCCAGTAAGTCAGTATTATCACAAATCTATTTTGTCGTGGGATTTGAAAGTAATGTGTGGATCAAGTACTGTATCCTGTGATCAAGTTGTAGGGTTCTTCCCGTTTCTACAAAAATGCAACTTAAGAAAGGATTTTTTTCTAATGGAAAAAGACACCACAGATCCAGTTCCTGTGATCTAGCTTTTAGTGTTACATATATAGGAATCTAAGGCATAAGGTATGCTCTGTTTACTTCTTTGATTGTAATCTGCTAATCTTATTTTACAGGATTATCAATTTGAAACAACTGCCTTTCAAAAACAGCCTAAAATCACAAGACACAATTCTGCCATTATGGGGCAAACAAAATTGATAATGATCTTTAGTAGTACATCAAGTCACATGTTCATCTCTCTCTTGATTTTGCCCAAACCACAGGATGGAAGAAAAGACATTTTGTGTATTTTCAATTACTTCAATCAGTCACTCTGTAAGTGATGGTAGCTATTATGCATACATAGCCCTTACACATACAAATACAGTATGTTATTTCTGTGATAATCAAATACATCTCCTGAATTCATCTTAGACTGGACATAATTTGTGCACAGATGCTTTGGGAGAGGAATTCTGGTTGTTTTAGAGTGAAGTGTCTAAATTCGCAGAGCCTGCATAGTTTGGACAACAGCAGTTTGGTATTTTCTCTTCTGAACACTCACCTGTGACTGGAAATATTAGTAAAGGAAAAAATGGCAATGTAACAATCAGTATTAATGGACAGAATATTTCTACTTTTAATATACTGTAAACTATTTACCTCAGTTACAAAACATCTATATATTTAGTGCTATTATTATGTTGTCTGAAGCTTCTGGCTGTAAGATGTACAGTTTGTTAGAGCTTTGCTAGAATTCAAATGCCTAGGCCAGAACATTTCAGGACAGCTGTTTGTTTTAGACTTGGGGTTTGGTTTTTTATTTTTAAAAGAATAAAATAAAAAGCAGGCAACCTACAGTTTAGCAGACTTCTTTAGGAAAAAGAATATATTTTGATTTACAAAGTGTATTTTTAAAAATCTGGTAATGTTTTCTTTTCAAGGCTGTGCTAATACCCCATATGTAAGATGGGAGATCCTTTGCTCTCTGCGGCCTAAGTTGTTTACTGCTGCAACATCACAGTTGCTCAAGAATAAAGAGAACCCCTGCAGGTGCCCAGCTGCTGTGCCCTAGATTGGTAAAGCCTCTCTCAGACCTGAAAGCTGACCTGTACACACCCTCAAAAGCAAATGAATACATTCCTGCTCCTGGTACCTTTTAATGTGTTTTGTGTCAATCACTTTAAAATGCAAATAAGCAGCATTTGGTGTCTTTGCCATGTGCAGAATCAGACTGTACTGAGATTTTATAACTCTTCAGACAAAGCCCTAAGTACAGAAAACAGGTGTTACAAGAACCTAAGTCACAGAAGAGTACTTGGGAAAAGCTTAGAAAAGAAACAAGAAATGAACTAAGTGCCAGTGACATACCCATGAAATGAAATGGGAATTAGCTTGAGGAAGAAAAAAAGGACCAGTCTCCCCTTGGGGAAAACAGCTTATTGTTATAATTTACTTCTTTAATTCCAACAAAAGAGAACTTTGCAACACAGCTCAAGTTCTAACCCTGTGGCTGGCATGCTGTCTGTCTTTATTACAGAAGAATTCTAATTAGCCATGACTTGATTTAACTGATTTGATTAATATTAAATGGGAATTCTCTGGCAAAGACAAAAATAAATGTAGATCTCCTGTATTCTGTTTGACCAACACAGTCATTTTCACTCTTTCTACAGTCTCAAGCCCCAGTCACTAGAAAGATCGTGAAGATTCTGAAACAGAGTTGATAAAATCCAACAATGAATAGGACTGCTTAACTCTGAAGTCCAACACTAAAATGTATTAAAAAGTAAACAGCACATCATGAACCTAGATCCTGCATCATAATAAGTAAGCATAAAGGGACTGAAGTAGGGTTGCCTTGATCCCATTTATTTTGGCATTCCCTAGATTCTGATTGCTTCAAAATTTGAAACTTCAGTGAGATTTTAACAGAAATTCTTACTCAGTTTGATGAGGCTTATTTTTTTCCTGCTGTGATACAGAATAATACACTGGGGAGGGTGACTGGTCTTTGGAAAGGAAGAGTAGTCTAGTTGAGTATTCTACTAACAGAATAACAACTTATCCTTTCATACAGCTGGAGGAGATTCATACCCCATCTAGGTACCAGGACGCACAATTATCAAAATGGCAGGGAGAAAAGCAATAAAACAGTAAATCCACAGAAATAAAAAAGATATTGTCTGATTACACTTGCTTTCAAAAACTTCCAAATTCTTAAATGTAATCTATGTCTACCTCTCCTGCATAAACATATCAAATAATTAAGTTTCTTTTCAATTTAGAAGTGAGTAACTACTGCTCTGTAGGAGCTGTAATTCTTCATGAAGTTTAAGAAAAGATTCAACACTGGAAATAGTCCCTCTAAGAGTGACATTATTGTCACTACTACTTCCTAAACATAACAGTTTAATTCCCAAGAAATTTAAAAAATATTTCTCATAGCGACTAAAAATGCAGGATACAATAATGTGTAGATCAGATGGATTCCGCTGACGTGTCTTTTCCAGTTGAGATAATTGCTTGGCTTCTCGGTTCTTTGCTGTTAAAGTTGCTTTAAGATCATCCTGGAAATAAAATGTTTTAGACATGTTTGAAATATGTCTAGAATAATACAAAATATGCTCTCCTTCATACATGCACTCCCTAGAAAACACGGACAAAACCTCTGCTTTGAATAAAAACAGACTTTAGTAACCTGTTGATTGATCCTCTGAAAGAGAAGTCAGTCGGGACTGAGAGTTTAGCACCTTGTGCAACTCCCTATAACACACACTATAATTGAAAATGTGGGGAAGGTAAGAAAAAGATATTCACAGCTTTACATGAAAAGTATAGCAGATGGTCACAAGCTGAGATCCCCAAAGCATTAAGAAGGCAGACTTATTCCTGACTTAGCAATGGAATAAATGTGGTACTTAGAAAAAAAAAGAAAATAAAGTGGCATCATTAAAAAGAAAACCAAACAAAGCAGGCAGCAGTCAGTACCAAGGAGAAGTCATGAAGAAAATGTAACTGCTGTCTCCTGTCCACTGCCAACTGCTGTCACTGCTGGCAGTGGAGCTGCCGAAGGGGCTGGAGCAGAAGTCTGATGAGTGGCTGAGGGAGCTGAGAGCGTTTAGCCTGGAGAAGGCTCGGGAGGAGCCTTATTGCTCTCCACAGCTCCCTGAAAGGAGGCTGTAGCCAGATGAGGGTCAGTCTCTTCTCCCACACAATCAGTGACAGGATGACGACATAAAAGCTGCATCAGAGGAGGTTTAGATGAAATATGAGGAAAATTTTTTCCACTGGAGGGGTGGTCAGGCATTGGAATAGGCTGCCCAGGGAACTTATGGAATCATCAGTCTGGAGGTATTAAAAAAAGGTGTCGATGTGGCACTTGGGGACATAGTTTACTGGTGAACATGGTGGTGCTGGGCTAATGGTTGGACTAAATGATCACAGAGGTCTTTTTCAACCTAAACAACTCTATGCTACAAGGTACCATAGGAATTCTATGGCTGAAAGGGTTAATATGACTGAATGTTTATATATATATGTATTTGTAAAGTGTTTAAAACCATTTGAAACAGAATATATCCAAGTAATTATGTAGCTGAAGAAAATAAAACTTTAACTATGTAGAAAAGGCAGAAACTGTTGATAACCATTTCTGCTCCATTTCCAAAGAAGACGCAGTATGTGTTCTAGGAAGACCTGTGACAATTTAAGAATGTTCATCTACCAGGTTTCTCAAATTTTTTTTCATGCTATAAAACTATGTTCTGCAAACTGTTTGACATCCATAGACTGGAAAATTATCAGTCAACTATTTATCACTCCACTTATCCTGCTATGGAAAAGGTTATTAATTTTGATGGTTCCAGTTTAAAGGAGCAGTAGTTTAGAACAAGCAGAAATACAGTCTAAGGTTTAACAAAATCTAAGGCAGAATCGATTTGGTATGCATTTCAAATGACCTTTTACTCTAAAAATACCATTTCCCATTTATTTACTACTCCAGAATGGTGTTAGATCAATTAGAAACTATCACCATGGGACATTGTCTGTGTTCCTTCCTTGGATTTCACCATTTTAATGCTTGGATGTCTCCCTCACTCAGAAGGATATGCAACTGTGCCTTTCAGCAAGTTTGGTGATCCTGTGACCAGATCACTACTCGGTGACAAGCACAAGATTGCCAAGTTTCACAGTGCTGTGTGTTCCTTCAATAACAAGGCTGCACAGGAGGTTGAGATCAAAACATGCAGTTTTTTCCCTATTTCTATCCTTATTGTCTGTATGTCCTTGTATGTAACTGTTATTTTGCTTCATCTCTAGGGACACAGAGCTAGCTTCTGATAATAAAAACTACATCTTCAGCTCATCAAAGCTGATTTTACTGCTGTTCTTTCAGAAGGAAATTTACAGCACCTCTAAGGTAAAAGACTACTGAAAAGGCCTTTTGCTTTTATGAAAACCATGTGGCTACAAGGAAAGCAATAGAATTTTTTGAATTGTTTTTTCCAGTTTAAAATTTTAAAGGTAGAGAAAGAGAAGATATTTATGAAACAACAAAGTTTTCTATCTAATGGTCACAACTTCATGTTTAGTGCTATTTAATAACTAAGTCCTATTAACAGCACTGACTTTCTAGGCCTATTTAAAACAGCCAATCAGATTTAACACTATGGCTTGAATGCGTTCTGATTTTCATGCAAAGTATACTTGAGGATGAAAAGTTCTAGAGTTACCATTATGAAATTCAGTATTTTCTTTCTAGCATGCAGTGACTTTGAAAATACCTACAGGGACTGAACTGTTCCCTCCTCTACCTCTGTCTTCTGAAGGAACAGCCACCATGAAACATACTTCTAGCCAAAGTGTGACAAAGAATTAGTGCTACTATGGCTGTAGTGGTGAAGCTGTGTACAAGTTTTAGGTGTACAAAAGTAGGGCCCAGTTACATATGTGCAGAAAAAAAACCAATAAAAATATTGAAAAGCTGGGGAAAATGCAATTTATGGTTAAAGAATCAAGGTGCACATTACCTAACAGAAAAAAATATAAAAAATTTGTTTTACTAGAATCTAAATACCTTCATCCAGAAAAATATGCAGAGCATTACAGAGCTCTTTCATCTCAGTGGAGCATATAACAAGAGCCAAAGATTAAGTGAAGTCTTTCTTTTAAAACAAAACACCAAAAACATCAACTAACCAATAACTACCACCAACAGTCCTACATTCACCTCCAGTGTCTTTAGACCAAACTTTGGCAAATTTTTGGAAAATATGCTTTAGTTACACTCAAGGAAGAGTGGAATGGAATAGGCAATGAGATAAAAGGTACAAAGAAAATAAAATTATTCATAGTCCCTCTAAGTTTTAACTATGAATTCAAGTCACACGTAAAAACTCTGGTCATCCATCTATTTTCAAATCAGAGAGAATTACAGCTACAGTTCATCCACCAGACAATGAGTGGAGCCTCATCACTGTACTGTTACCTGCTTTAGTCACTGAAGTTATTAAAGCAAATCAATCCTTTCTTCTGCATGTAGATCACCTTGGTTTTATGATGTCCTGTTTTACATGAAGAAAAGGAACCAGGAAGAGTTGCCAAAAAGCAGAAAAGTGAAGATTGATATACAGAACAATGAAACAGAAAGAAATCCTTATATCTTATATTTAAGCTGTGTTACAGGACAAGAATTTAATTTTAGCTTCCACTGAAGCTATTCAGCACAGTAAACCAGAACAAGTGAATGAAACAATTTTATTCCATTAGCAAATAAAGGACAACACTACTCTGATTGACCTGGGCTTCTTTAAAGCATTTAGTAACACAGGATATTGATATCTTATGCCACAGAAAAGCAACAGTTGTTTTTAGAAAAAGCACAAAAATACTTCTGGGTACTTCCTGGAACAGATCCAGTAAGTAAGCAGCAGTGAGAACATCCCCTTTATAGAAAGTAGCTATAGTGACATACTCTGCCTGATTTTACTTTGTCAGCTAATGCAGTTATAGCTAAAGCAGTCCTAGAACTATCAGCCTGTGCTAGATTTATATAAGTGACAAAATTTTCTTTGTCACTAAGTATGTCCCAGTGATTGGTAGTTGAAGTTTTAACCAAGGTTCATGGTCAATGTACAATGGGAAAAAAATAACCATTTAATGACCTATATTTTTAGTGAACTTTATCTTAGTTCAAAGGTAAACTGGTAAAACAGTTGATCCCATCTTCAGTTTAAAAATGCTCTTGTACTCCTCACTGTAGCTAAAATAAACATTATGCAATACTTTCTGACATTCCAAAAGCCAAAGACCACAGGAAATTCAATTCACTGTTGCAAGCAATGACTTGGTTTCAGTGGCTTCTGTCCTCAGCATTTCTGGCTATCAATGGCAGTGCACCTCAAGACAGTCTCTTCAATGCTGTGGAAGCCCCAGGCACTGCTTTAATGTTTTGTGTCTCCTCAGCAACCCTACTGCCACAAACACATGAAACTTCTCTTCTACCCTCAACATTTATGCCCTACAAAGTACCCAGTTGTAGATGTCACAAACTGGGTTTCAGAGTGACCATTAAGATGCCAGGTTTTAGGATCTATAGTCTGCAGCTCTGCTAAGGACTATGGACAGTCCTACCCAAGGGCCAGATGTGTTTCCTTCACAATCATTCCTCTAACCACCAAGAAAGGTAACTGTGCAGTAAGTTCCAAATGCTACTTAGTGCTTTTACCATATGGAAAAAAAATCACAACAAAAACATGGGAAAACTGCTTGCTTGAGATGCAGTGCCACAATCTGCTCAAATTAATCATGATGAACACATTGCAAGATTTCTGGTTTGGTATTTTTGTAAAATACCATCAGATAATACTACTACTAATAATAGTAATAGTAATAATAATAATAATAATAATAATAAAATTTAAGCTTTTTACATAGATTATGGTACAGACATATACATCAATTACAGATTTGAATTTGCAGGATTAAGGTATCTTCTGTATTACGAAGATCTACTTTTAGTATCTACTTATTAAAAATTACTGGATCAAGCTTATCCTTCCTGCAGGAAAGAAACTTACAGATATTTTAAGGGAATATTTCAAACCACTATAAATATTGTTTTGAAAATATATTGAATGAAAAGACCTCAGATTTTTGTGTATCTTCAGGTCATCATGATGACTTAACAGAGAGGGATTTAGGCCACTACCTAATTATCAGGTTCAAATGTGTTTTCTAAGTTACAAACTTTAACATAATTCTGAGTTAGAAAAGCTGTCAAAAGCAGCATATTGATGACAAAGAGCTAAAGTAGTAGTAGTAGTACTAGTAATAATAACACCATCATCATCAAAACCAAACAATAATAAATGACATTATCTGTAAATAGAAGTCCTGAATTTACGCTATCCAGGAAGTTTTTTGTCTGAGCACTTGCTTATGCTCAAAAAGCCTGAATATCCTTGTCCTCAAATCACAGCTCTTTCCTCCAACATATATATAGCTTCAGTTCAGATGTGTAACTATATAATTAAGTTAAACTGATTACTGAAATATGAAAAAGCAGAACAATTTTCTCCATAAACAAAAAGTTTTCAACTGAGTGGCCAGGACACTGAAATGTACCTTGTGAGAAAACACATGTTTAACCTACCCTTTGAAGTTTCACTATAGTCCCATAACATTTCAGAGGTTCAACAACCTTGGCTTCCAGCCTGTCAACCTACAGAAAGAAATCACATGGTTGGTAAAATCATCCATGATGTGCAGAAATGGGAAATAATTAATTTGTTACTCATCTTATTACGAATTAAATCCATACATGCAGAAAAAATACTGGATAAGAGTTTTTAAAGATTTTGTAAAAACTATAGTCAAGTACGTTAACCAAGAAGGAATTTGTTTTCTAAAAAGCTCAAGCTGATTTCTAGTGGAATTCCTTTTTTCTTAATTAGATCAGGATAAATGAAATGTGGAAAATTCTGAATACATTAAAGTGAGTTCTAAATACATCCAACATTGCACCTTGGAGTTCTGTAGCTTTCTATCTAAAGATCAGTGTATATGCTCTACACTTACTAATAGGTTATGGACTAAGCAATCTTTTCTATCAAATATACTGTAAAAAATGGAACACCTCTTAAAAATAATGAAAACACCATCACTGGTACTGAGTGCACTATAAATACCAATAACAGGGTATATAAAATGCATAAATGCTCTCACAGATGAATGGTTCTGAATTTTTGTTTCAGTTGTCCCAGTTAGAAAAATATGGCCCAACAGGCAATAGGATAAGACCTGCTTGCCAAATCTGCCAAAATTATCTGAGTGGCCCCAGCCTAATCTGTCAATGACCTATGGACCATGAGTCAGTCCTGTGGCCCATCACTGTTACATCCAGATTAGGACAAGGTGCATACCTCTACTGGCAAGGGACTGTTCCCTCTATACTGGTAGTCACCAGTCAGCCAAAATATGCCAGCTGAGCAAACGTTTCTCCTTGATACCATCTACCAGTGCACTGTCAAACAATTTCACTTGAACTGCCAATAGAATAGAAAGGAATAGGGCAGTAAGGCTCTAAACAACACATGTTACAGACATACCATATAACCTGCCCATCTTATTACTTACCCCACCACATGCTGTGGTACCTCATACCTCAGTATTATATATGTAGCTAAAGACCAGAAATTGATAATCCTTATAAGCTAATTTTCTCTTGCCCACTTTGTCAGCATACAGGAAAACTATTAAGTGACTTGATGCCCAGAAGAAACAAAGCTGAGATAATAGATTTTGTTTTCAGGAGCAAAGGTTACCTTGATTTAAAGACTAAAAGAAAAGCTTCTCTAAAAGCTTCTCTTTTCCTTTGCTGCTTCTGCCTTTTTTCTTTCACAGAGCAATGTCAGTTTACAGACAGCCATGGCAGGAGGATGTAGGCTTAAATGTCAGTTTTTAAAAACACATTTAAAATCAAGAAAAGCAAAACTCAAGTTGTTACATATGTACCTCAAAACAACAGGTTCACAGTTTAATGATGAAAAGAGACATCATGGAGTCTGAGTTCACATTCATCTTTGCCCACAATATAAATTTAATAGCAGAGGATAATTTGCCATTACATCAGTTGAAGTATAAGGACCAACATGTGGCTTAGCTGGAGCCAGATGTATAAGAGCTTATGGAAAAATAAAAATCGCACACACCCTAAGGTTTCTTATTACTTCCTAAAAATCCTTCCCTAAATAGATTGTTAAAGATCCACACACATTCCTTGTATTTCAAACTCTCTCCTTCCTACATTAACTACTTCTAAAAAGTTACATTTTTCCACTTTGTTATTATGAAGATATGACTTGCAATGCTCTCCAAAATAAAAAAGTTCTACCTGAAGACATAAAGAATGTCAACTACTTCAGGCTCTTTTTTGAATTAGAGTGGGTCTTAGCTGTTCAAAACTATAAATGGGAATTTTCTATTTTCTACTAAAAGAATAGCTACATACTCCAAAAACTAGTTTGAATACATCTGAACGAACTATTTTTTATCTCAGTATTTTTAATTCTGCATAGTAAGTTACAGTTTGACTGGCACCACACATAAATGTGTATGTGGCATAAACACCTTTCTTTACACTCTCACTCATCTAGCAGAAATGTGGCTATATAGTCACATATGGTCCAAATTCAAGTTTGTACTTTCAATGCTGAACTACAAACTTATGAAATCTACAGTGGTCTCTGACAGTACCTCTTCAATACCATTTCTGATAATGCTTAGCAAAAGGAAAATGACTGATTTTGCCTCAGACCTAGATTGCTGCTAGACAACACAACTCACATAACTAAAAAAGGACACTTTATTAACCATAATCTAAAGCCTAATACCAATTAAATAAACTTTCTCAAATACTTTAAGTGTTCATAGGGATAGTTTTGCTGACTTCAACAGGACTAACTTAAGGCAGTTTTCCCTGAACTATGATTAGGAGGATAAATCATGAATGCTTTGGCAGCCTACCCTGCTCAGATATTACTGTATTTATACGTATTTTCTACTGTTTCTCTTCCAATTGCAGAATATATGATTTCCCTTTTAATCACAGATAAGTAACTGAAAAGTTCAGATGGCAAACACAACATGTATAGCTTTAATTTTGTACCTCTGCCTGGCGATAATCCTGAAGTCTGGAAAATTCATCTGCAAAGTTTTTCAGTCCAACTTTTAAGTTTGGTGTCTCTGTAGCTGCATATGCATATATTTCATTTACTAGAAGATCTGCTTTGTCTCGTAGTCTGGCAGTTTTACGTACATATCCAGCAAATATTTGGCACAATTCGCCAAAATGTTTTTCCACATTTGAAACAGTATCTTGTATTTGTCTAGTCTGATTGTCCCTGGATACCAAAGAAAAATAAGTGAAAAATAAGAAGAGTAGAAATGTTTACAACACATACAGAAGAAAAACCACATAATTATACTATTAATAATCCAGATATCTCATTTCAGTGCAAAGCAGAAATTTATTCTGAAAATGAGAATGTTGTAATTGATGTAATATGTGTTTATTTATGAATAAATAACAAAAAAACAAAAAAGCAGATTTACACTTAAAGATCCAATAAATGAAAACCCAAATCACAAAAATCTGCTTGGAAGTTTTCCTCCTGCATTTAAGCAAAAACTCATTACTAATCATATTACTAATTTTATTAGTTACCAAGGCACTGGTTATAGCTGTCTCAAACAAGATTTCTGCAAGGCCACCCCTTCCTGCAACAGCCTAGAAGCTAAACAGGCAAGGCAATGAATGGCCAGAGAAATTAGGCAGTAGAGCACAAACTGACAAAGGTATTAAATGTTCTTTAAATTGCAAACAGCTACCAAACTGCACTACAGAGAATAAACACCACCAAGAATTAAAGAAGAAAAGTGAATGGACACAATAGGTGAAAACTCTAATACCACTGTAAGGACATTCATCATACTAATAAATTACTTTCTTTTAAGCTACATAAATCTAATTAATTTATTTGATCCAATGCCTATATGTTTATTATTAATGATTTAGACAAGTCATTCCAGTAACTCACATATTTCACTTTGTATTGTGCTTTCATATTCCTACATTATTTGATGGTCATGTGAACTCATGCCAGTTTTTGATCTGAGTGAATCAGCTGTAAGACAGTTCAGCTAACAGGACCTGCCAGATACTGGGACCTAAGAAGTCTCTATGGTCTAACACAAGGTTATTGATGTGAAGTGCTAGAATTCTCAGCATGAGAGATTCACTCTTACCATTATCTTGGCAAGGGACAGAAACAAAAATTTCCTTCACATCCTTAAGCTATCCCAATACTGCTGATCAGTATTTAAATACTGCCTTTGTATCAGGATACATGATGACCAGAAAAATTTGAAGAAATTTGGTACTTTGAGACTAAACAACAATGCAATCAATTCAAATGAGGAATACCTTTATTTCAGGAAAAGTATTTCATGCCAAAGTTCTGCTTTGGGCAAAACCCCAGTCGGGTTGCTTCATGGCAAGCTGTCTGAAGACTACTCGAAAGAGATTCCCTTAAGGTTAAAAAACCCCAAGGAAGTTATTCAGTCCTCCAGGACATGCTGGAGCACAGAACCACTTGAACAGGGACATTTTCACCAGGTGAGTAGGCAAGTAAGAATTCCATTAAGTACTCATAAAGCTGTTTTTCAAAATTATACTACCTGATAAGATCTTCATTAAAAGGTATATATTTCCTATTTTCTTTAAAGATCTTCATGTCAGAAAGTGTCTCCCTCCAGCAGGAAGACATAATCACCCACTTTACAATTCAGAACTTGCAGTACACCATTCAAGCAGTATTTAATTTTGGGACACGAAAACCACGTTTTCTTACACGGCGTTATACAAGTTTTTATTTCGTCCGCATTATCACGACCGCTTAGAACCGTCGTCAGAATTATTCGCGAGAGGTCCAAATAAATATCGGCAGCACATCTTGACTCCATCACTGCATAGCACACTAGGCCTGGAAAGTTTTGCGGCCTTTACCGGGGGAAGGCAGAGGCGGCCCTCACCTCCTAGGGAGGCAGATGCGCTAAGAAGGACCGGGCCCGCATGGCTCCCTGGCCCCCGCGCCACCCCCGGGCACGCTGCTCGGAGCCGGGCCTCCTCCCCCGAACAGCCCGGGCTCCCCTGGCCCCTCCGCGCCCCGGTACCTGGCGTCCAGCCCGCGGCCCAGCAGCATCATGGTGGCGTTGCGGCGGCGGCCGGCGGGAAGCAGGGAAAGAGGGCGGTGCTCCGCGTGCGCTCGGTTTCCATGGACACCCGGCCCGGCCCCGCCCCGCGGCCTGCGGGACGGGCTGCGGCGGCTCCGCGGCCGGGAGGCGCCGCGGGGGGAGCGCACAAGCCCAGAAAACCGGAATGTGTGCGGTAATACAGGAGCGCTGACATCATCGAATCCAACCTCTGAGCGAGCGCCACTGTGTCAGCTGGAACATGGCACTGAGTGCCGCGTCCAGCCTTTCCTTAAACACGTCCAGCCACGGTTACTCCACCTGCCTGGGCATCACGTTCCAGTGTCTAATCACCTCTTGTGTGAAGAAATTCCTCATTGTGTCCAACCTAAACCTTCTATAGCACATCTTAAGACTGTCTTCTTTTCCTATCGCTTGTTACCCGGCAGAAAAGGCCGACCCTTGCCTGGCCACAGCCTCCTTTCAGGGAGCTGTCCCGAGCAATAAGGTCCCCCCTGAGCCTCCTTTTCTCCAGGCTAAACAGCCCCAGCTCCCTCAGCTGCTCCTCACAGGGCTTGTGCTCCAGACCCCTCACCAGCTCCGTTTCCCTTCTCTGGACACACTCCAGCACCTCAATGTCCTTCTTGTAGTGAGGGGCCCAGAACTGGACACAGCACTCCAGGTGTGGCCTCAGCAGTGCCCAGTGCAGGGGGACAATCACTGCCCTGGCCCTGCTGGCCACACTGCTGCTGACACGGGCCAGGTGTCATTGGCCTTCTTGGCCACCTGGGCACAGGCTGCTCATGTTCAGCCGCTGTCAACCAGCACTCCAAATCCATTCCCACGGGGCAGATTTCAGCCACTCCTCCACAATCTGTAGCACTGTGATTGTTGTGACCCAAGTGCAAGACCTGGCATTTCATCTTCTTGAGCCTCATACAGTTAGTTTTGGCCCATTGATCCAGCCTGTCCACATCCCTCTGCAGATCCTTTCAACCCTCCTGCCCAGCTTACTGTCAATTTCTTAAGGGTGCATTTGATTCCCTCATCCAGATCATCAATAAAGATACTGAGTAGGACTGAGACCAATACTAATTCCTGAGAGACACAAGTAGTGCCTGGTGCTCCCCACACATGAGCCCACCCATGGGCAGGGGCAGGGTCTGTTCACAGAGAAGTGCAGTGTCAAGGCCTGGGCTGGTACAGGAGCAGAAAGCCAGAAAGCTCAAACTTCTCCCATTACAAAAAAAAAAAAAAAAAAAAAAAAAAA